>CAHIKZ030000569.1:632500-680000 GCA_903632075.3 Acanthosepion pharaonis
GTAAATTTACATTGAGCACTATTTTGTAAAAATAAAAATATCCATAAGAACACCGGATTATATATCTTACTGTTCTTTCTTTTTATATATATATATATATATATATATATATATATATATATATATATATATACGTCATTAATTATAGACAGAAGATGCTAACCTAGCACACGGAGGCGAATGCCTCGTCTGTAAAACATTTTACACTTTGCGTCCATAAATCTACTTTTATATGCCTACTATCCTACATCCTACTAACACGCATTATACATCTCCCAAGTGTAAAAGCAAAATTGTCTTAATTGTGTATCAGCGCAATTGTCCAATTGTTAGATTAAGCTTTGAACCATTGCATCTTAGGAATGATTTAAGATATCTTACTGGAATTCCTCGAAGTTTTTATAAAAGTATTGGGCACTACTTTGAGCAACAAGAATATATAATTACTCACCAAGATTAACAGAAAAATCGTGACAAATCTATCATAAACGAAAACTACATGTTCAAAGGATCGGAAGCTCATGAAGGATTGAAATAAATTTCAAATATAAATATATGAATTATTCCAGGATTATTTTCCAACTTATTCAAAATGATTTTCGCCCTCTCTAAACTTCTAAATTTCTCTCCTGGCGTAACAAGGTGCCTCACATGTTTAACGTACAATTTCATTTTCAATTTATTTTCAATGCAATTTGAACTGTCATAAATTAATTCCATCTTTCAAAGGTCTTATAGATTGAGTTGGATCTTTTCTAATTGATCTCTTTAGCTCTAAGTTGAAATGATGATCCCTTTCTTTGTTACGACCTCCTGATCCATTTTTCTCTCCACTGTTCCCTCTTTTTAAAACTTATTCACCGTCTCTTAATGGTTTTGCATGCAAATTGAAGATGGAAGCTAGAGTATGAATGTTGACACCATTAATGCAAGAGTGAATGATATTTTACTCTCACCATTGCTCATTTGGGAAGACACTTTTACCGAATAACTCAATGGGTTTTCAATGATTCAATAAATGGTCTCAAGATGGCTAAACGTCTTATCGGAAAACCTGGAAAAAGAAACTCAATTAATTTAGTGTGTGTGTTTTTTTCTTCTTAGACATTAAACATTTTGTGGGATAGACTATTATGCGGTTCACGATATGGACAATTTTACTGTTACACCCGATATATATATATATATATATATATATATATATATATATATATATATATATATATATATATATATATATGATGGATGGGTAAATTGTCGTGTAAATAAATGCAAAAATGGAAAATAACATTGACAGCTCATTTTAACAGGATATATTTACCAAAATTACACAAAAATATATTGAAATACTAAAGAGTAAATTTATTCAACCTCCAGACAAATTCGGAATCTCTTGCAGCTCTTCTCGACGGTCTCCTTGGTTAAGTTGGGTGAATATTGCTATAATCCTTGGCGTCAGTGCATCTTTGGTGTTACAGTGCGTTTTGTTGGCCCCTCGCTAAACTGGGCCCCACACACAATCAAGGACGTTGCAGTCTGGGGAGTTAGGTTACCAGATGTAGGTTGTGACGTGGATGCAGAAATTGTCTGACAGACATGACTAGGTACTCCTGCTTGTATGGCCTTGTGCAGAGTCCTGCTGCTAGATGTAGGCTCATCTCGGAGCCACCATCTTGACCAGGGGCAGCTCTACCACCCCAGTACACTTGATGTAAGCTTCTGTGTTGAGTCTAAGGCCATCTCCAACAAATTCTTGATTTTGTTTCTTATCAGAACGTCCAGAGTTAGATTTCCGAGCTGCCGCATCTTCGTAATCACCATTAAACTCATCAGACTCTTTCAGAATCCTTTACACTGTCCTCAGATTGACACACAAATCCTCTGATATATTTGTATCGGAGCTTCTGGTGCGAATGCCAAGCAGTAAAGCATGCCTGTTTGCAAATTGTTTGAAGTTTCCAGTGTGACTCCTTTTTTTCTCACAGACGATGTCCAACTGCCCCTACTTTACAGTGCAGCCGATAATATCAAAAAAAACAAACTACGCGCATGCGCGAAATTAAAAATATAAAATGGCGACTATTTACCCATCGCATCCCCTGTGTATGTGTTTAGCCATACTTATATATATATATATATATATATATATATATATATATATATATATATATATATATATATATATATATATATATGTATGTATATATATATTTATATGTATGTATATATATGTGTGTGTTTGTGTGTGTGTTTGTGTGTGTTTTTTCAGTTTATAAACTCAATTGGGAAATGTCTAGTTGAATTGAGTTGCTGTCCAAATAGAAGTAAACGTATATATTTCTTAAAGGACACATCTCCTCATTATTATTGCTAGTTATGCTGTTTGCTTTCGGGCAGGAAATAATTTCATACCATATATTATTAAATCTATATTTACAAAATATTACTACAATCCTGTTCTAGCATGTTTATTTATAATGTGCATCCAAAGTTTCAGGAAAACAACGGGGTTCATTATTAAATTACCGGAAGGTGTGTCATTTTATGTACTCTTCTTTACATTGAACGAACTAACAATAAGTTATTGATTTGCGAAATGTTTACCCAAAACAAGGGCCACTCCAGGCAGAGGGTTACTGAATGAGGTTGTATAGGCGTAAGAGTAGGAACTGAGTATATATTATGGGAAGGTGGGTAACTATTGACCAGGTTAAAGAGGTTCAAATTTTAGTGATCAGAGAATCACCTTCCAAGGAGACTGTTCAACAAAGTTGCGGCTCTCTTTAAGAAAGAGTAAATCTTTCTTCTAACCAGTGAATTACGATTTGAATTCTGTTGATTTCACTCGGTGTACATGTTAGGTGGGGCCTTTGCTTTAAAGATCTGAACTGGGGGAACTAAGGAATGCAGCTCGTAACTATATATTTCCCTGGAAATAGCGATAGACATTTTGTGAAATTACATTTTAAAATAATTAACCCCCTCCAAGGCCGCATAAACGCTTTTAAATTCCGCAATGACTGAAATTGATGATTGGCTAATGTTATTTGATAGAAATGAATTTCGCCTAAAACCTAAATTTGATATCTTCTAAAAAAAAAAAAAAAAGAAACTAGAATTGATATGGAAATCGCTAAATCTGTGAGGAGAATATACGACATTATGACCATTTTACTTTATTAATTGGCTTCAGGATTATTATTATTATTATTATTATTATTATTATTTAGTTCGGTTTTTGTTGTATACACATTTCCTTCCGGGTCCCAAACAGAGAAATGGCTTGATGATATTTTCAACTGATTATTTTTGAAAAAAAATGAATCCCCAAAAAACAAACCTTAGTTCAGGCCCATTTTACATCGATAAAACTCTTCGTAATGTCTGAGCTGTACTTGTGATTACAATATCTTTTTTTTTTTATTTCTTTAAGGCATCTGTTAACAGGAATCCCTTCAATGAGTTTATCGGGAGTTTTGCACTCAATGCGAGGACACCTAATCGGTCCGGGAGCCATTATTATTATTATTATTATTATTATTTGTTTACATTTGGATACGCATCGAGCAGATATGAATGTATGAGAGAAAATCATGGAGAATTGTAGTTTAAAAACTGTAAAATCGACCTTGCTAACCGAAACGCTCCTCTGTGGCTAAATCGGTAAAAGCACGTCAGGCTATATGACGGTTCCGTATAGGATACAGGTTCGATTCCTGCCGGAGGACGCATATTTTCTATGAAAATTTCTCGGACATTCAGGCCGGTAAATGTTGTTAATACTGTTTATTATAAACAGAGCATTTACTTAAATATTCGTATCTATAAAAAGAACGTATAAACATAAAAAAAATGTCTTAAAATATATCATATATATATATATCCTCATTTTCTACACTTCCTTCTCTTACATTCATGCAACAATCTCATTCGCTAACACTCTTGCTTGAATATTTGTCTACATCTCTGAGATGAGGTACTATGTTTACTTACATTATTTACATTATTCGAACTATTATCCTCATCTTCATTACTATATTCACAAAGTTTGGAGAGTTTAGTTAAAAGGTAAATAACGGAGACACCTGGAAGAGTCATGGCACGTGGAACTAGAACAATCTACCCTGATGGACGAAGGAAAGGCTTCGGTTCGAAATTCCAATCACATGAAGTAGGCAGGAGCGTACAACAGTCGAAACGTTGTGAATATGGCAATGAAGATGAAGATAACAGTCCGAATAATGTAAATAATGTAAGTACTCTTGCTTGAATTGTTCTTGTGCCTTGTATTGTCTGAATATTTAATGAAATTTTTCCCTTTTATTTTTTCTTTGTTTTGTTTTCAAGAATAATCACGATATTTTTGCATTTACTTTATATAAGAAAAATGGAATTCTTTTTTTGTTTTTTTTGTTTTTGCTTATATTTCATTATCCAGGATAAATTATCAAAACTCTCGGCTACCAGTTTGCTTCTCTAACAAATCCCTTGTAGCAACGATTATAATTTGTGTTATATATTTCTTTATATTTTTTTTCAATTTGTAATTATATTTTTCTGGCAAACAGAAATGATTCAGCGATTTTTAACAGCAATAGCCATCGGCATTCAACCACCTGGGTAGACGCTGCAGTGGTTGCTTGCTTTTTTCTGATAACTTTGTATGAATCACTCAGTATTATTATATTCGATACAAAAATATAGTAAATGTTGCCGAAAACTGCCTCAGGGTTCCGTCCTCTTGCAAATTACTTTCATACCAACAACGTATTTTCATTCCCTGAAGATGAAATATGCAGCTAAAATTGCCGTAAATTATGCTGCTGCTGATAAGACACTGAAAATAAATCCCATTGACAATGATTATCATTATTTACATTCAGAATAATATTTTCAACTCAATGTTTAGGCCGCTGTCTTATCCGGCCTTCTTCAGGTGACTGTCAGTCCAGGTATCTCTCAGAGAATAGGAAATTTAGAACTAGTCTGTCTTCTGCGGGACAAGTGGATAAAATTGTCGTATCGTGGATTTGTTGACATAGTATCTGAGCAAGACAAGAGAACGATCTATACCTGTAGATCAAATTAAGAGTTCATTTTGAAATTTCTTGAAGGTTAACTCGCTTGATAATGAGAGCAAGACAAGATAAACCTAGACATGAACAGTGGAATTAGAACAATCTAACCCTGTAGATTAAATAAAGGGTTCAGTTGGAAATTCCTTGAAGATAAACAGAGAAATATCTTTTAAATTGCTAATGTTAGGGATTTTATAAAATTTCAGATGGTCTAGAGGAAAGGTGACAGGAGATATTATTTACAATTCAAGAAATTGGGCAAAAAACTGAATCTGAAACCTCAATTGAAATTCAACCATACAAATTAAATTTAAAATATAAAGGAATTGATTGGCTTAATTTATGAATTAAGTGAGTCAATTTCAAAAAGTTATTCTTAGCATCGCTTGAAAATAGAACGGAACTTTGTATTTTAAATTTGATTTGTATGATTGAATTTAAATTGCGGTTTCAGTTTTGAAACATGTGAATTTTGGTGTTGCGATGATTATATATTATAAAAAAGACAATTATAACACACACACACAGTTTGAAAGAAACTGAAGGCAGAATACAAGAAGCTATGTCTGTTATACCACAAGAATCCCTGGCGAAATCAATTGACACGAATCCTGGCGACTGTAGAAACTGGTAACAAAATCCGGTGTCCATATCAAATCTTAAATAAACCCCATGCTAAACGCTTTATACATTTCGTGTAAAAAATTATAGTTAATAAATAAATTATAAATATTTTAAAATAAGGAGTTCATTTCCAATCAAGATATATATATATATATATATATATATATATATATATATATATATTCTATATTGTATTTATTTATTTCTTCACGTTTGATTTCTTCCTTATCCTTTATCATGTTCATTTTTGCCCTCAATCCCGCAACGTAATATTTGCAGTTTGTGGTTCCATTCCGGTATGTATTTTTTATTGCACATATAAATCACAGACAAACTTTTCCTCTTATGGCTTGATTGACATATTTTAGATCAAAATTATGGCTTGAAGGTTTATTATCCTGTCTTAAATTATCTACAGAATTTGTTATTCACGAAGTTTAACTTTCCACCACATAACACCTTAGGTGCACCCAGTTAGGATCGGCATCACTGCAGTAGAAATAACGAGTCAGACGAGCTCTCTAATCATTACCCTTCTCCGAAGTACACAGTTTTCTAAACGTAGATTTGTACAAGGTTGCAACTCTGAGTCTTCCAGTGAGGAACAAAACCATTTCAGTAGTCATTTTTAGCCATGATACCATCAATTTTCACAACCAATTTTAAGAAAGTAAATATTGCGGGGAGTTTTCAAAAGATAATAAAACTACTAATATATATTTTATTTATTTATTTGTAGACGAATTTATTAAAATGACTAATTAACATTTCATCTTCACTTACATTTCTAACCAGAGAGGAAAAGAATTGGGCTTATTTTCAAGATGTCGGCTTGGTGAAGTTTCGCTGACTTAATCGTTAGAATTTTTTGTTAGCTAAGACAAGAAATGCTAATTTTAACCGCGCCAATCTTATGGAATTTGTTCCTACGCTCACTTGAATTGCATGTTGCATAAAGCTGGATTTAAAGTGAGTGGTTCACGCTTACGTGAGACCAGAGAAAAAGATCTCCAAAGCACCCATGACATTTTCCCTTTTGTTATTGCTCTAATTGCCAGGAACTAAACCTAGCTCTCTCCCATTGACGCACTTGACGGAAATTAGCATAAAACACACACACACACGCACGCACGCACGCACGCACACGCATATATATATATATATATATATATATATATATATATATATATATATATATATATGTGTGTGTGTGTGTGTGTGTGTGTGTGTGTGTGTGCAAAATGAGAACAAATGGAGTATAATTATTTCCGGATATTAAAACAAAAACATGTTAAAGATCGATACAAAATTACAATTATGTTTCAACGCGAGAAATGTCTCTCTTCAGGTGCTGGTAATCTACTGGCGGGTGAACGATTATTTTAATTTCAAAAGGCAAAATACTTACTCTTTTTTCTTAAGAAAAAAAAACGAAAACAGTAATAAAAATAGGCTTGTGGTCTTTACCGTTATGCTAGGCCGGTAATTTGCCTGTTTTTGGCGATTGCGCATATGCAAATGGTAGAAATTCAATTTTATATATATATATATATATATATATATATATATATATATATATATATATATATATATAATAAAAAGGCTCAAACACTAATATTCTATGGTTATAATGTATTACATTGGAATTGTAATATTAGTGTTTGAGCCTTTTTTATTATATTCTTACTCTGTTCTATCTGGATTCTAACCTCTCGGGAATTTATTCATACACATACATAAATATATATTTTATATATACATATATATATATATATATATATATGTATATTGACTTCTAATATTATCAATATATATATATATATATATATATATATATATATATATATATATATGAGGAGTGAGTGAGTGAGTGAGAGAAACACATAGAGAGAAGGAACGTAGAGTATGTGGGTTTGCATCTTATTATTTTTATTGATATGCAAGGATTTCTTGAATATGTCACTTTTTTTCTGTTGTGGCCTGTTTAGGAGCCAGAAAAGAAAGATACAGAAGACGAAGGTAGGTTGAACAAGTTTATTGAAATAATAGATATATATAAAGCAAGATAGAGGTGTACGTCCGGACGGTAGGTTAACACTACATCTCGGCTGCTCAAGGACTGCACCCACACTCACACCCTTTAGTATTTACGATAGGAGGAAAGGTTCATTCTACTGTAGGTGGGCCACTACATTTTCAAACCTGGTGGACTAGCGCTATTGATCACAAAGAAGTGTACCAAATAACAGAAACCCCATGACTTGAGGAGTTTTAACAGCGGCAGCAACTCAAATGGATAGGACATGTGCACGAAGACAAAATAATAACAGTCAAGATGATGACGTTTCACTCTATAAAAGTCAAGTAAAGTAACCCCCAGCAATAGTGAATAGAGCGATTTGTTATTTAAACTTTAGAAATCTATTTTCCTGAAACATTGTTTTAATAGAAAGATTTTAAATGTCATCAGACTGTAACATTGGATGATCGCTGAATGAATGTCGATTCTTTCTACATAAAAAAAAACGGTTAATAGAAATAATATTAAATATTACATTTTGATTCCAGCCAGATGGCATAATTAAGAAAAGCGTAACTCGAGTAGCAATGGCTGCTCGGTCGACGAAAGCGGAACGATTACTTATAAGGAAATGATTAATACTAACATTACCATTAGTGATGGAGAGAATATATACTGCACTCTGATCCCAGGCCGATGGCTGGGGAGTTTTAAAAAAAACGTACCTCGAATAGCATTAACTGTTCGATCAATGAATGCTGTAAGGGCGAAAGCTGTCCGGTCCTCACTTTTGACGCCTGATAGAATTCAAAAGCGCCTGCGACTCCTAGTGGGAGAAGAATTCTTTTCCAACGTTCAGCCTCTTCCCTATAGGCGAGATGTGGCATGTCTCTCGCTACTTTATCGTTACTTCCATGGAAAGTGCTCGAACGACCTCCATTCCTTTGTTCCACCAGATCTAAGCTTCACAGCTAGGACCCTCACATGACACTCACATAGCAAGCCCCTCCCCACATCCCCTCCGTATTCCCTCGACGAGTAGTTAATTCCACTCGAACAGCTTCATTCCGCGAACTACTGCCCTTGAAACAGATTTCCAAGAGAATGTTTCCCCGTTTACTACGATCTTAACGTATTCAAATCTAGTGTTAACAGTTACCTTCCCCTTCTATCCATATAAACTACCTCTTAACGTAACCCTCTACCTTGAAGGCCTCACTGTAAAATATTTACATATAAAGAAATAGCTAATATTATTATTTACCTCTTGTCAAGAATATTCTAGCAATCAACAACATATGCTTTTATATATGCTTACATGTATATAGTCACCTACAGATAGACTGTTTCGCTCTATCACAGCTCATCGATGTAGCAAGACATTCGATTGCTCTAAGTCGATATAGAAACTCAACCGATTTGACATTATTCAGAGACCCTTTGCCCAAGGCTATCGACCCACGACAGAGAAAATAATTTTTAATGCATTATATACGTGATATATAAACGACATAGTGGTGGCCATAACGCTTAATTCTTATGAAGAGCGATGCATCAAAGCAGTAGCAACGTTTAAAAATTCCCTTTTCTCCATAGTGCTCAGTGGGCGAACAAGAGAATAATCATTCACACCCAGACTGTTTCGCTGTATCACAGCTCATCAGTGTGGTTAGACATCCAATATATATCTACTAGTGCATTATAGAACATACATAGAGAATTCCTTGCATCTATCTTTGAACTAGACATTCTTTGTAACTGGTCCTCCAATACCCGTACTTTTGTCACTGGAAAGGAAGTAGAGACAGTGGGTTTAAAAAAGTGAAAGCTAATTTATGGGGAAAATACACCCTCCTGCCGTTCCCTGAAATGAAAACTTTGGCAAATAAATGTTTTGTTTACCGATGGCAAAATGAGTTCGTCTATTGTAAGTAACCAACATCATTTCATTTCAACATAGGGAAGAAAAACCTGGAAAAAATGCACTTTTCGAATGGCCTGTAGCAAGCAGATGAAACTGTTTTGTTGTATCGTGTTAAAGGGCTTCTATTGTTTTGTTAGTAATATTGTGTGCGAACGTGTGTGCCTTATATACTGTTAATTAAGCTAACATGAGTCCCAAGTGTCACTCACGATAAAGGGTTACTGATCGAACCTGTTGTAAAGAGGGAAGGAGGGTGTAAGAAGTCCACATCATGAGGACATGTAGGATAGATATCATTCGACTTAACGAGACCAAGACTGTAGTTGTCAGGGAAGCGTCCTCTGGGGAGTTGTTCCACAAGGTAATAGTTCTAGGAATAAAGCTGCGAGACACAATCTTTAACAAAGGAACATAGTACTGATTTGCTAACGTGATCATAGCATGACTGGCTTAACCTGTGAAGGTCTTACCTGTAACTCGTCCGAAAATCTGTCATAGTAATAGCGATAGAATAGTGAGTAGCTAGCAACGTTTCGTCTTTGAGGTAAAGATTGCAGAATGTAGTATAATTCATCACTCACAAGGCAACTTAATCACTTCTGAATTCTGTCGAGCGAGGTTGGATATTGAAAACTGGGCGGTATCAACTATGAACTTCAATATCTACAGGATTCCCCCAGAACCGTATCCAGCTGATAATTCATTTTTTATTTCTTTAATCCATTAGAAATAATAATGGCAGACAGAATAAGCAGCAAAGTTATTTATCTACTGGAAGTTTGAAAACGCAGTTGCATTTCAAAGACATTTCAAGAGGGAGCTTCAAAGATATCCATCGACGCGATTTACCATCTTTCGATTTAGAGATATGTTTGAAGCAGATGAAAAAAAAAAATGTAGAATAAACACGAGAAACATTACAGTACATCAATGACCCACACAAATCAAGAGTAGGAGAGTAGGTGGTACTTTGGAAAATGTATACAAGCCACATTTTCTAACAAAGATTGTTTGCAACGATAAAGTTATATTAAATGACACTATTAACCGGTGAAAAGACACCAATTTAGAATCTGAAAAACCGCATATCACATCATGTTAACTTACCAGGAGTTGCAATGTTGCACGGCTTATCTTCATAAGGATCACTTGGATCCTTTAATTTTGACGGTACTGTTACTGGTTCTGTTTATTTGAAATTACTGTCATAGTTTTTCATTCAAGAGGATTTTAGAATTTGTAGTTTTGTTTCCATCAAGATGAGACCGTCACAGACTACCTATATTTGCTACCCTGTCCTCCGGCCGTTACACAACAAAGGGCCAACATTTTCCTTCACTTTGATGAATCTTGGGTAATGCTCGGATCCTGGAACCAGTTGGTGTTTTTTTGCTTCGCTTCGTCTTTCAACTATAGTGCGTCATTTTTTTTAGGATGACCCCTTAGCGTTTTGCAACCTAGAGGAATCTGATTTAGAACAACTTTGCCTACTTGAGAATCAGGTAGTTACGAAACATGGCCGATGAACTTTATCCACCTACCTTCCATCATTACACTAAGGTTTCAATACGAACGTTACGGTCGGGAATAGAGGTTTATCTTGATGAGATTTCACCATAAAATATACATTAGACGAAAAGAAAAAATAGAATAGTAACGGCGTTCGTCAGACCTCACACGACTCACATTTTTTAAACGAATAAATAAATGATAGGTCGTGTGGTACACGACCGACAAAAGTAGAATTAAGGTCAACCCTTGAACGAGAATGTGCACAAATACGAAACGAAGTGTTTCTTGATGTTTGTGATTCCACAGAATAGCGTTATCCACACATCCTGGATAAGAAGTGTCATTAGATTAAAAACAGCTGTTGAAAAAACAAAAGATGAAATTAAATCCCGTCTATTGATTCAATTAAATGTTGAAAATAAAATGTATTTTAATAAACACTGACTTCAAATACTTAAAACACATACATTTTTGGGGATATGTATTTCCTGATATTATTTGTCCAAGTAAAGGGGTCATGATGTTTTTCAATATGACTATGTGTCAGGTTTCTGTTGTGTCTTATTTTGATGATCTGGCGTTATATATCTGATGAGAAAAAATAGATTAAAATTTTTAAATGATAAATTTCAATCAGAAAATATAACACCAAATCTCAGGGCAAGACAAAAATCTTCAGGTGTAAAATATAATGCTAAAACCGTTAATGGTTTGAGAATTTCTCGAGGTATGAAACTGACAGTCCCAATGCAGAATTAATCCCGATGTCTACAGTCTACTCTGTCTATGTCTATAAACGCTCTCGATATTGACATTCTGTCCTCCTAAATAAAGTAACTGATCTTTGACTATATATATATATATATATATATATATATATATATATATATATATATATATATATATATATGTATACACAAGTATAGGAATAAATAAATTCCAATAACCAACAATTACTATTCATAAAAGAGTGCACAATACATAGTGGAGCAGATATCATTATTTATTTAAAAATTATAACATATTTATGTTATAATTTTTAAATAAATAATATATATATATATATATATATATGTGTGTGTGTGTGTGCGTGTGTGTGTGTATATATATTATAGTTAATGATCAGTTACTTTATTACATTATATATTTTTATTTTTTTATATATTTATATTTTATTATATAAATATGCTTGCAGAGAGAGAGAGAGAGAGAGAGGGGGGATGGAGATGGATATAGATAGATATAAAGATAAATAGAAAGATAGCTAGATATATATAGAGAGAGAGATGGAGGGTGAGAGAAGTCTATATTTATGTTTGTGTAGACTGATAATGAATAAAAGGAAGGTACTCAATTTCTATCTAATTATTTACATATATATATGTATATATATATATATATATATATATATATATATATATATATATATATATATATATATATATATATATATATATATATATATTTCTAGAAATATACACATTTTTTAAAAAATGAAACCCAGCACACACACACACACACACACACACACACACACACACACACACATATATATATATATATATATATATATATATATATATATATATATATATATATATATGAAAATATATAGAAAATAGGAAGGAACTGGTTAGGTAAATAATCCAAAGTCCCTTAGTATTTTAGTTATTATTTTTAAAAAATAGTTCTCGATACAAAAGTAGAGCATAAATATAATTGTTTATTTAAAAATATGATTCCAAATCGCGACATAAGAAGTCCCATGTTTCAAAACAAGAGCCGAAAACTTCAATATAATTATTTAAATTAAATTGAGTTAAAATAAGCTCTGTTCCATCTTCAAGGGAAACTTTTTTTGGAATAACGTGTTTCTGAAATTTACGTGTTTTAAAAATTGAAATCAAAATTTCCATGGTAACAGCTAGGGCGAATTGTTTAAGTTGGGTAGGCGGGTGTTGGGTGTTAATAATAAGTATCAGTATAGAGTTACTTTCGTAGATGTCAAGTCAGTGAAAGGTGGGGGTGTCTAAATTTGAAACGGAAGATGTATTAACCCTCGTCTAGTTTGCATGTTTATGGAGATTTATTTATTTTATTTTATTTTTTTATGAAAGGGTTTTGTGCATATTAAAAAAAAAAAAAAAAAACTGTCGTAACGTTTGTTTTTTGACGACTTCATAAAGGGTTATCTTTTTTTTTTTTTTTACAATTTTTTTTTTCACAATTTTCTTTTCATTTTTTGTTTGGAAGTAAAGTCTTATGATCCGCAGCCCTTTAAAAGGGTTGTGGTGAAATAATGTATTACATGGAACCTTAAAGCGGTCTGTTTTTATTTAATATATATATATATATATATATATATATATATATATATATAAATCATTTCAACAAGGGATATTCTATTTCAAGCTGGTCTGTACGCAGCTATCATCAGCCTCTAAGTGTCTGTCTCCGATCATTGTTTTAAATTTATTTTGAATGTCAGTCCTCCACTGGTAGACGACTTGTTAAACAACGAAAGAATCCAGCCACAAATAAAATCCAACCCCAGACCGCTTCCCCGCAATAAGATACCTTATGCCCTCCACCAGTCGCTAACAAAAGCCCTTCTCATTGACAAGGCGTCTACCAGAGGAGGACTGACATTGAATATGAATTTAAAACAATGTTTCGATACAGACACTTAGGGGCTGATGATAACTGCGTACAGAAGTGCTTGAAATAGACTATCCCCATGTTGAGGTAATTTTTTTGTTTTAAAAATACATATACTCTGTTATAATAAATACATCGAGGTCGCTGTGGATTAGTTTTAATAATTAATATTACTAGGATCCACCCGGATTATATACCAAGGAATCGATTACCTGTACTATATATATATATATATATATATATATATATATATATATATATATATATATATAGAGAGAGAGAGAGAGAGAGAGAGAGAGAAAGAGTGAGATAGAGAGAGAGAGAGAGAAAGAGAGAGACAGATTTGTTTGTGCGTATGTTTTTGTCTGTGTATGAGTGTGT
Source organism: Acanthosepion pharaonis (assembly GCA_903632075.3). Lineage (NCBI taxonomy): Eukaryota > Metazoa > Mollusca > Cephalopoda > Sepiida > Sepiidae > Acanthosepion > Acanthosepion pharaonis. The sequence goes on from CAHIKZ030000569.1 coordinate 646,698, forward strand.
CACACTATACGAAAAAATGGTAAATAAATATTTTCCCGGTTGCATTTTTGTATTTTCCATAGTTTGCATTCCTTGCTCAATCTCAAAACTTATAGATCACACTTGCTTTCCCACTTGCGAAATATCTAATGAAACCCCGATACTGTCAAGTTCGAGAAAGTGTCACAGTATGTCGAAATGACAATGTGACTATGACAATACCATGCCAGTTCTATGACTACTTATCTTTGACATATCTGAAAAGCTGCTGCTTCTGCTTTACCTTCCTGCCATCCCGCCGAGAGCGACAACGGATCGAGTGTCTTTTGTCGATTATCAGTTTGTTTTAGACGTCAAGCAAATTCACTTATACAATGTAAGTATTTGGGGCGAGCCTGCAGCTTAGTTACTTGATGACAAAGAGTGAATAATCGGGGTTTGGAGTGAGTGAGAGTGTGTGTGCCTGTGTGTGTGTGTATTTCTGTGGATAGATAGATAGATAGATAGATAGATAGATAGATAGATAGATTGACCATGCGCATCTTATTTTATCTTTATTGGGATTTATATATGTTATCTACAGATAGTCGTAATACATAAATAAGTCTGTGGCCGAGCGAAGAAAAAAGCATTTATTTTACACAGTGTATATTTTCATTTCCTTTTTAATCTTTTTCCTTTTCACTACGTTTAAACCAATGCTTCTACAGCAGATATCAAACATCATTCATTAAAGTTTCAGATCAAAATATCAGGGGTGAATGGGACTAAGAAATGTAGCTCGTCACGTGCGCAAATGAACGCTGCAGATTAAGCCGAGATTTGAACTTGGCAAACCGTTTCCACTTACTGCGCCGGTAATCGTTATTAAACACCAATTCATGGTGCTTGATTAGCAAGCATTAACTGCTTTGTCAGAAACTGCATTTGACAATATAACGACTTCTCATATTTGACGCTTGTTATTATGTTGGATATGTTATGTAGTTGAATGAACACCACTATCACTACTACTTTACCTCCTACCACTTCTGTTCGACTGAGGATAAACAGAGTGTAGTATTTATTTATGCAATACGTGGGAACACGCATCGGGAATTGTCTACATATGGTTTTTAAGCATTTCACCCCATGTAAGGTGGGAGTGCTACTAGCACGCAAGGGGTTACATAGAGTGAGAGCAAGAGTAAAGAGGGATGCTTGAGGAAAAGTGTAAAGAGAAGGACGGGGACCAAACTCACGCCATCAGAAGATGTCGATTGACATTAAATTTAAAATTTTCACGCCGTAATGAAGGGTTGATCAAATATGCTTTTCCATACCTTACTGAAATGTTGAACAAATATGCACTTTCAGGTCGAACTCAAATGTTGATCAAGTATGCACTTACTGGCTGTACTCAAATTTTGATCAAATAAGTACTTTCAGGTCGTAAATAAATTTTGATCAAATATGTTTATTCATATAGTACTGACATTTTGATAAAATATGCACGTTCAGGTCGAACTGAAATGATGATCAAATATGCTTTTTTCCCGCAGTAGTTAAATATTGATCAAATATGCATTTTTAGGCTGTGCTTAAATGTTGATTAAATACGTTTTTTCACGCCATGTTGATCAAACATGCACTTTCACTCCGTACTCAGTTGTTTATCAAATATGCTTTTTCATGCCTTATTTAAATGTTGATCAAATATGTGTTTTCACAACGTACTGAAATGTTGATCAAATATGCTTTTTCAAACCTTACTGAAATGTTGATCATATATGAACTTCTTGGCCGTACTCAAATATGCACTTTCACGAAGTAATCTTTGATCAATATGCTTTTGCACAACATACTCTAAGGTTGATCAAATATGCTTTTTTAGGACGTGTGACCTCCCTCTGTGTCGCTGCGCCAATCGTGACGTCTGCCTGGCCGGGTCCACCGTGCTGTCCTGGTCGCGGCGCCAGTTGTGACGTCACCACGTCTGTCTCCGCACCGTCGCCGTCCTATCCTGTCCTGTGACGGCCAACTGACTTGGTATTGGTCGCGGCCCCAAATGTGACGTTCTAACCTTTTGCTGATTCGGATGGGAATCTGGTTAGATTCGGTATCAGCCTTGTCGTTCCCAGCTCGCCTCCAACGTCTGGTTACCGAAGTAACTGCTTTGATTTCTAGTCTAACCTACCCACGTTGTGATTTGATCCTAGGTAGACGAAATCAATCAGTCGCCGGGCCGTAATGCAAGCCGGGTCCGAACAAGGGCAATACCGCACAAGTATATTTAAAAGAAAATAAAGTAATAACTCGAAAAGTTCAAATGTGTTAAAAAAGAATAACAATATTTTATATCTGGCTGCTGAATACAGGACTGTGCCTTTTCTCCCAAACCGCTAATATGGATACGTTGCACTTTGTATTTGTTAGGCGAGCCTTAACATCTTAAGTTGTTTGTTCTTTAAGAAACTGGTTCTTGGTGTATCTTCAGGCGATATTCGTAAGACTTGTTTTGGTGGTGTGAGTCTAAGTCGTTCTTCAAAGATAAATTGTTCTTGGTTGGAAGTTGAGGTCGTGATCGCGTGGAATCTTATGTCAGCTTTCTGCGAGACTGTCTGCGAGCTCTCAGCTCACTGCAACTGCTTGCCTGTCTAACTCCAACTGCTCAGCTGCGAACTGCGAACTGCCGTCTACTCTCTGCGACTCTGCTTATATGTACGCCGACCAAAACCGGGGTGGGCCTGTCGGGGTTTGATGTTCCTTGATAATTCTAAATCCGCATTAAGGGTTTTCTTTGTTTTCGGTCAGGAAGATCTATTAATTTCCATTTTTGGAAGTCTTTACTTTCTAGGGTAGGGAATCGTCCTCCCACCTTCTTCTTTTCTCATATGGTATCTCATACCAATCCCTTCAGAGGCGTCAGCGAGTTTCCCCTCTCTCTCTCACAGTGGCATCTCATACCGATCTCTTCAGGGGGGCGTCAACAGGCCTCCCCTCCTTCTTGACATGATTACCTTCGCCTACCGCTCACGCCACCATTCAGCCAATGGACGCCTAGCAGTGTGGGTGTGGCTAGACTAGCCTCGGTTTAAAAAATCTTGCTCAAAAAAAAAAAATTATCTTCCTTTTTTTTTCTTTTCTCTTCTTTTCTTCTGCCCGACAACAAACCAATACGACCCGTAGTGTGGTCCCTTAATCTCAATCTTATCCGAATGTCACCTTGAGTTCGTCACTCGAGACCTTCGCCAAACAAGTGGGTGGTCATCTGGCGATCTTGCACGCTACAGCCAATTATTCGTTTCGACAAAATAATTTTCCTATCATAGCCAGCTCCGGCACAAAACAGAGGCTTTTTTTCATAAATGATAGTTATGGGTTTAATCTTACCTTCCTGGTACTCTGCGGGTGGTCCAGCGGACATTTTTCTCGCGACTCGATTAATTTTTATCTCTTAGAATTCTGCCCTGTAGGCCACCTGACCGACCTGAAATTTTCACCATTGCCATGGGCAGACTGCCATCTTCCACTCGTTGCGCCGTCATAATTCAAACGCGACAGATCCGCGACCTTACTTTCTTCGCTAATGAAAATAAAAGCTTTACCACTTTTCCTTGTTAGAAAAGAATAACATCGTCTTTTGGTGATAGATTCTTATCACCTAATTTAACTCTCGCCTTTTTTTCTTTTTTTTCACGCAACCCTAAATAGTGTCGCAGACGTACTGAAATTTTGATAAGATATGCTCTTTCAAGCCGTACTGAAATGTTGACCAAATATTCTCTTTCACTCTGTACTCAAATATCGATTAAATATGCACTTTCAAGCCTTAATTAAATATTGATCAAATGTGCTTTTTCACCCCGTACTCTAATGTTGATCAAATATTCTCTTTCACTCTGTACTCAAATATTGATCAAATATACACTTTCAGGCCTTATTTAAATTTTGATCAAATGTTGACCGTACTGAAATGTTGATAAAACATGAACTTGCAGGTCGTACTGAAATGTTAGTAAAATATGCTTTTTCACGCCTTACTGAAATTTTGATCAAATATGCTTTTTTTCACACCGTACTCAAATTTTGATAAGTTATGCACTTTCCGGGCGTACTGAATTGTTTATCAAATATACTTTTTCACGCCGTACTCAAATGTTGATCAAATATCCACTTTCAAGCCGTACTGATCACATATAATTTTTCACATCGTACTCAGATATTCATTAAATATGATTTTTCACGCGATACTCAATTTTGATCAAATATTCACTTTCAGGCCGTACTGAATTTGCTCAAATGGAGATCATATATGCTTTTTCTATGTGTACTCAATTAATAATCAAATATATTTCAGGACTTACACTATTGGTGATCTGACATGCGTTTCCTAGGTGTACTCATGTCATATTTAAATACACAAGAATGTCAAGCGGTAAATTACAGCCTATTTCATCCTGAAAATAAAGATTAAAACTTATTATTTTAGTAAATCGCAGAAACGATGATCACAGCTCGCGACATGTTCTTGTTTTTTTGTAGCTCTTGGTAAAATTTTTCTTTTTTTTTATCTCTCCTGAACCAGTTATACCATCCATTTACAGAAATGCGCTAGGTAGGTCATGCGTTGTTTTCCTGACTTCCATCACTTTAAAGTGAGTATTAAATTTTCCACGCTCTCTTTCCTCATGATGTGCCCTAGAAATATCAACTGGCTTTTCCTGATGTTATGTATAAGTGTCCAATTTATTTCCATTTTCGCTAAAACATTGTAATTGCTCACATGTTTTTTTTTTCCATTTTATTTTCAGCATCCTTCTGTAGAACTACATTTCTGTTGCTTCAAGTGTATTCTTCATATGTGAGGAGATTGTCCAGCATTCACTTCCATATAGGAGGACTGATAGTATGTAACATTGCAATACTCTTTGTATCTGCTCTTTTCTATCTAATCTGATACTTCATTGGCTGCTTAGCTTTTCAAAAGCATTTTTCGCTATTCCAATATACTTTCGGATTTCGGTCTCGTAATTTGTGTTCTTCGTTAAAACACTTCCAAGATATTTAATTTGTTGTACGTGCCATATTTTGATACGTTCCTAACTGACTGAAAAAAATTCATATTATTATACAGGAAAACAGAATTTATATAAATCTCGTCAGTAGTTAGAAATATGCACTAAATCTCCTTTAAAAACACTCTGTTAATATAAGTTTTTATTTGCTTCACTTAGATATTTTAAATAATTTCATCCCAAGCAAAGGGAGTAATCCACGAAGAGTTAAGAAACCAAAGAAAATTTTGCTGAAGAGAAATGACAATGAAATTAAATTTGCTGAAGAGAAAGGGCTATAAATTTAATTTTGCTGAAGAGAAATGACGATAAAATTAAATTTGTTGAAGAGAAATGGCTATAAAATTAAATTTGCTGAAGAGAAATGACAATAAAAATAACTTTGCTGAAGAGAAAGGACAATAAAATTAACTTTGCTGAAGAAAAATGACAATAAAATTAAATTTTCTGAAGAGAAAGGAAAATGAAATTAACCTTGCTGAAGAGAAATGACAATAAAATGAACTTTGCTGAAGAGAAATGCCAATAAAATTAACTTTACTAAAGAGAAAGGACTATAAAAATAACTTTACTGAAGAGAAATGCCAATAAAATCAACTTTGCTGAAGAGAAAGGACTATAAAATTAATTTTGCTGATGAGAAATGACAATAAAAATAACAAGATCTGGAAAACAGATGACGACAATTGGCGTTGCATTTACTTTTTAAGGATCGTAATTGAGAGATAAACATGCAACCAGATGAGAGATCCATCGATGAGAAGTACGAGAAATAAAACCATTAGAATAGAACTTACATTTACACTTAGCCATTTGATCAGTAAAATAATTAGACCTGCCAATTTAGAGCGACGGTTAAATTCATGAAGTCGCGATATCAAATAAAGAACCCCCTCAAAATAATTGCCAGGAAAATATTAAAAAAAAACATGGAGATTACGTTACGACGGTGAGAAAGCAAATGAAGCCGAGTTGCCATGTCAGGACCGATAACATGACGCATTCTTTTTGGATTTTATCAAAATTATTTTTAGTGATTCAGATCGCCTAATCGAAATTTAGTGTTCCAATTTAAGTGAAAGATGGCGATGAGAAAAAATACAATAATTAATACCATGCTGAATTTAACTATTTAAAGGCTGTAACTTCCTATAGTACAATTAGCAAAAATATATTTAAGCTGTTTTTATGGTTTCCACATATTTCTAGCCTATTAAAATACTACAAAGTAGAATTATTTAAACTCTTCTGGAAATTTTTATTAATTTATATTTGATTATATTACGCAGGTGCCATTTTGCTTCGCCGGTGACGACAGAAGTAGATTAAAGTTAATTTTTTAATAAGACTGCAAGTAATTTTTTCATTCATATGTAGACCACAAAGAAAGCACAAAATATTAATTAACAGGATATTATTCTGAAAAAACAACTTCCATCCCATAAATTAATAAATCTGCGACAGAAAGGCTGCTCAAGTATTTGTCGAAGGAATTAACTGCCACTTTATGGTTATTCAATCGTTACATAAATGCTTCTGCTCATACATATTTTAAAAAATAACCAACCCGTTTATTAAACACGACCACACAGTTTTCTGTATGCTAGCCTGTCAAAATTGCCAATCTATCCGGAGTAAGACGATAAGCTACATACGTACGTTTTCATATGCCAGGCGCCATTTTGCCATAGTGCCACTCAGCAGTCTTATGTAAAAAGGATAACGTATTATGTATTATTGAGGGGAATGTTCACTCTGTTCTGTCACAATTTGCAATCACAAATCTCCGCGACTAACGTAATGAAATTGAATTAATTTTAGAGTACCCCTTGTGCGTCCTGGGTAAGACGATAAACTACCTTAAAAAAAATTATACAAATAACTATAGTAAAATGTAACCTTCGACGAAAATGTCTTTCAGTAAGATGTTGCCGTTTTTGTAAACGCATAATGGGAATATGAAAAAAATTACGATGTATGCGAGTGATAATTTTTTCATACTGAATTTTCGTTGAAAGCAACGACAAGAGTGTTGAAATGATATGTAGTATCAATCTTCCTATATGCAAGTAAATGCTGCAAAACTTCCTCACAGATGAAGAAGAAACTTGAAGCACTGGAGAAAGGCTTCTACTGGCGGATCCTAAGAATCAACTGATTTTACGGAAAAATAGGGTCTAGAACACTTAAACTTAAAATCAGAAAGAAAAAATCGTAATTCCTGGAAAACATGCCGAGAAAAGAGGGCATAGTGAATTTAACACTAACAGGATTAACTGAAATCAGAGAGAAACGGCAAATAACATACCTAACCAGTCCGTTGGAACGTATAACAAAGTGAGATACTAATGGGTTAATAGTAAATTACAGCAAGCAAAGGAAGAAGATTGTGGAGAGGCATTATCGCCTACGATATGAAGTGAACTGCCACATAAAAAAGAAGAATACTCTAAATTTGGATTTTCTAATTGAAACTGTTCTCGAAATCAGTAAGGTAAAAATTTGACAAAAGAACTTGCATCGATAATTGGAAATGCCCAGAATGACATGGAAATGCCCAGAATGACATGGAAATGCCCAGAATGACATGGAAATGCCCAGAATGACATGGATAGAACATAGGAGCAATAGAGAAGTTTTAAAGAAAATAATCATAACAAGAAAAAAATATAATTCCAATCACAATTAAGCAGTTAAATTTTCTGGGATACATAATAAGGAAAGAGGGCTTGGAGAATTTAACACTCACATTAGATAATGGAGGCAAGATAGGTAAGTGGGAAACAGAGAATAGCACATTAATCAGATTGTCTGAATGGATGGCAGGACAAGAAGAAAGAGAAGTAAATGGTCAAAACTTACAACAAGAACAAATAAAAAAGGTTGAGGAGAGCCATGATCATTCATAAGATAACTGAACACCGAATTATGAATTATTGACGCAAAATGTGTTTAGCAAGATTCGATATTATATCTATAACAATTTACTGTCCAGAAATGCGAGCGTTAGGTAAAAAGAAAAGTAATGAAAATTTGATCTTCGATCGAATTATTTTTTTTTTTTCGCAATGATGCAATAGTAACAGAAAGAGAATACTCAGCTTGTCTCGCTAAATCTGTTACGACTATATAGTGAGTTCGATCCTCACTGGGTGCCCGTTGTTTCCTTTCACTGGATCTAACCAACGCATCCAGGACACATGGCGCAGTCGATAAAGGCGTTAGTTAGATCTAGTGGCAGTACCCAAAGAGTGTGAGTTCAATACCCGGTTAAGGCAGTGGAGAGCTTGGAGAGGAGATTTAACAAGAGATAACTGATAACTGACATCCTTTATACATGGCACGTGATAATAGAACAGTCTACCCCAGTGAGCGAAATAAAGGGTTCAGTTCGACATTCCAACCACCTGAAGAAGGCCGGAGCGTACAACGGCCGAAACGTTGTAATAAATATGGCGACAAAGATGAGGACAATAGTTCGAATAATGTAAATAGTGAATATCTAAGCTGGCTGCAAGTGACTCCAGGTAAATGCATAGGATGATTTAACACATCCCCGCTTAGTCCAGGATTGGATTCTTAAGATTGTTCTCCGTGCAGGCTCCTTAAACTAGATAAACTGGGTAGCATTTGTACGCCGATGACACTGTCGCTGAAGAAGTGCAGGGTTAGCTCCCGTCGCTTGACGCCACGTAGTCAAGGACGGTATTTACACGTTCGGACACTGGTAGGAAAACTGCATCAGTTTCGATGAGGACTAGGTGGAAAATTGCATAATAATTCTGGCAATTATATTGACCACATTGTTGAGTGGTTATTATGCTAGCATTCAGACCATGAAACATATATTTGAATTTCACCATTGTCGAATTGTATAAGAAGAGACTTTTTGATATCTGTCTGTCTGGAAAGAAGAATCGATCATGCGGTTAGCTTGGAGAGTGCCGGAAAATCATACAACGGATCGATACAAGCTGAAATTATATCGATGAAACAGTTTGATGGTTGTACTAGCACGAAATCACGAGTCATAGTGACCGAGATTGTTAGTATGGTTCCAATGATGACCATATTGAGTTATACATTCTCTACCATAAACAATAAATAAGGTCTTCTCAACGTATTTTTAAATGCCTTGTCTCTACAGGACGTAAGCAATCCTGAATGTCTCCATTGATATTTTTATTATTTGTGAATTTCTCTGTATTCTTTGAAAATGTAACGGAATGGTTATTTTGTCGCCTCCAACACAGTTGAGAATTCCGAGACCCCCACCCCAAGCTTAACGTTCACTCTAGTTTGTTATTTAACCCATAGCTAAAAGGAGATGAGACGAATTCATATATTTCCCAAGAGTATTTGTTCGAAAGTGAGAGCAACTGCTGTGGATGCTGAAGAAACAAAAATGTGCCTGAGCAAATATCTACTACGGGGATTAGCTAATCATTCTAACAGACGAGCAGATTTGGAAATGAGAAGTTATCCATTAATTATTATTACTGCTGGTAACTTAGGCAAAATGCTTTATTTGTATATTAACATATATTTTGGATTGGTAAATGCTTGTAGCTGACTTTTTAGATATCTGGTGTATGGTGTATTTGTCCGGTTTCACACGCTCTTGCTGCAAGGATGCAAACGTTCTTCAAGGAATATATTGATACTGACTGCGACTTCAACTAGTAGTTTAGATATGTACAATGTTTTATTTCAAACAGGTCTTATTGAACAATATCGAAAAGTTTTGTCTGTCCACGGATTAAAAAACAAAGCAAAACAGAAATGAACTTTGGAAAGATTAATAATTGTTTAGATCAGCTTTGCAGAAAGTTGGAAAAATTTAAAAAAAAAAAAATTATTGTTGGTATTGTTCAACAAGACCTGTTTAAAAAAATTCTTGCTCACTAAATGCAGCTTAATTAAATGTTTTTATTCGTATATAAAAATATATACGTAAATGATTATACCTCACTTTATGAACATATCCCGTATTTGCAATCTCTTTGTTGTTAGGGGAAAAGACACTTGCATGAAAATATAAACTTTTTTTTTTCTCAGAAAGATTGGCATAACACTACAAGTTTTATTAATCGTATCTCCAGGAGAGAAAAAAAATTTCTTCGTATTTTTAATTATTCCGATTCACGCTTCTTTGTCTCTCTTTCGTTTTCCGCTGCGAGCCTTGAGAATTTTCACTAATGGGATTTGCAAAAAAGAATTTCGTAATCTGATATCACATAAAAAGTGTTTTAAAAGATATTTTTCTTTTAAAAAATATATAACATCACTTTTTTGTCCATTAAGAGACAGAATATACATCTATTTAAATGTATATTTATGAATTAATGATAGGAAATAGCTCTTTCACACATCCTCACAGATACATACATCTACATTTATATATATTCATAGATATCCTATTTCTCATGCATATCTATCTATCTATCTATCTATCTATCTATCTATCTATATATATATATATATATATATACGCGTGAGCGTGTGTGTGTTTGAGTGCAAGATCAATAAAGGAACAGGATGTATTTCAATATCTACACATCACTTTTAATCAAAGAGAATATTCGGCATTTTTTTTCGAACGAATAAAGGCTTACAACCACATCACGTTGAAACACCGAGTGTTAAGCAATGTTGAGCCTGGTTCGTAGCTAGATGAGAGACAGTTTGGGAATAGCTGGTGCTGAAAGCTTGGATGTGCAGGTGGTGTAATGGATAATGGCTCCGAATTGTTAATCAGAGAGCCGTGTTCCAATTGCCGTTGGGTTCGTTATATTCACTTACGCGCAAATACTCTTGTTAGTAATCCACCTCTTCTCCCCACAGCTATGGATTAATTAGTAAGTTTTGTATCACTATATCATTATTATCTCTAAAAGAAAAAGAATTAGTAGAATGGAAATATATTTTCTAGCTTTAAATAATCTGGAAAACGTAGTAAACGAATCAATCAATCACTCAAATGATTAAAAATATTATCATGACACTTTCAAACATTTATGGTTACTGTATATATAATATTATCTGCTTATCTACCCAACTCCAATAATATAAACTGTATAAAATTCCAATTATAATTTTAAATCTTACGGTAATATGAATATAGCTAAAATATTTAACAAATAAAGAGTGCGTTGGAGAATTGTGGTCTAAATTACGCAAAATTGAGACATAACACTGATATATCATTTTAACAGATATATTTACAAAATGACACAAAAATATCGTGAGACATTTTTCTGATGTCAAAGAACAATCGTTGCCACTTTTGTAATGTCAACGAATACTCGTTGTCACTTTCGTTGTCACTTTCGTAATGCTCGTTGTAGTAGACACTTTGTAATCACAGATACAACTATAGTAACGCCGTTGAACAATACTGGTGTCAGACGCCTTCGAATAGCACTCGCACTAATAGTACCTGCTCGATAATACTCGCTCGACGATAACCACCGTATAGTAATCCGTATAGGGATCAGTATCGAGAAATGGTATAGAGAATAGCGAGCCATAGACTAATAGAGGATAGAGTAGAAATATTGATCCGTATAGTAATAGAAGATAGAATTAGAAATAACCATCGTTTCGACGCCACGCTAATTCCCATATATACATTTCATTTATGATCTACTTAATTCAATAATAGAATCACCCGTGTTTGCTCACTGGCGACCTATGTTCAAACTACTGTGTCAGCAGCGACACTTTATTCTTATATAACAATACTAAAAAGTAAATTTATTCACTAAATTTGCCATTGTCTTTAAGCAGGACCTTATGAATCTCCTGCTACTTTTCTGGGCAGTCTCCTTGTTTAAGTTGGTGAATGCTACCATAATCCTTGCCTTTAGTTCACCTTTGGTGTTAAAAGGAGTTTTGTTGGATCTCTCACTCAACTGTCTCCGACACATAATAGTCAAGGGAGTTGCAGTATGTGGAATTAGGTGGCCAGATATAAGAGGTGATGTGGTAAGAAAAAATGTCTAAGAGCCTGCTTGTGTGGCACGGTGCAGATTTATGTTGCCAGACATTGGGTCTTCCAACAGCCACCCTCTTGGCGCAAGTCAGCACTACCACCTGAAGACATTTGATGTAGGCATCCATGTCGAGTCTGAGGCCCTTTGGGAAGATGAATGTGGGCATAACGGCGCCATAACTCAAAACATCATGAGGTTGACTGGATATATCATCCAACTCTTTCCGAATTATCTGCACTACTCTCAGATTGACACCAAAACGCTCCGAAATGTCCATATTGGAGCATCCGGTGTGAATACCAAACAGTACAGTATGCCATTTCCGGTGTAAATGGCGCTCTTTTTCACGCAGACGATGCAAAACTGACCCTACTATAAGGTTCAGTCAACAAAATCAAATAACCTGAAATAAAATACGCGAGATTAAAAATATAAAATGGCAACAAATTATCTAACGCACTCTAGTGAAGTGAAATACAATTAACAACGGGCAAATACTTAGAAAGCTTTAATATAAAAACCAGACAATTTTCGGCTCTAGAAACCATCTTATACTTGTAGAAGTCTACCATTCGTTCCTGTATTTAATATTGCAGTAACATGGTACTTTTGCTATGTATTAAAAGATACTTGATAAAACACAAATAAGAATCTGCAGTGTCATCGGTCATGGCCAAGAATTCTTTTCCGAAAACTTTTATTGTTATTTTGGAATTAATCAGGCAATTTCACACCAGAATAGAAATTTTCTTTACAATTGGTTTCCGGGGTCAATCTGCAGATTTAGCTCAATTTCTAGGTTACATAATTTGTAAAACGCGCTTGAAAAACTTGATATTTAAATGACAGATTGAAGCGAAGAGGTACAGGAAAATCCATCCTAACTGACGAATTTTATATATATATATATATATATATATATATATAACCCACACACACCCACCACACACACACACACACACACACACACACACACACACACACACACACACACACACCACACACACACACACACACACACACACACACATAAATTATGTATATTTAAATGAATTCCGGAAAAAGGACTAGGAAAGATAACAAAATTTATTAAGAGCTAAAAGTGATAGGAAATTGTGAGGGGTCATTATCACCAACGTCTTCAAGGGGAACGATGTATATAAGAAGAATATAGGTCTTGTAAGCAGAATTGTTCATAACCACTTTTGTTTCTCACCAGTTGAGGTGCAATTGAAATGCACCGAAACGAAGTTGCGTCTATGTAGCGAGTGAACTATTTTTGTCTATATGAAAAAATTATAATAAATAATATATATGTATGTAAGTATTGTATAAACCGTAATGACTGCCCACTACAAAACAGATGATTAACTGATTCAGTAGTTTACCTAAGTACTATTTCATCTCGAGAAAATCCAACAAATAAAAAAAGTTATATAAGTAGTACCAAGGAAACTTTTGAAACTCGGTAATCTGACCTTATACCCATCGGTTTAACTATGAAAAGTGGTAAGGATTTGTTTTATAAATCTCCCTAATAAATCATTTTTACCATTAATTATCTACTATCGCCTGATGAGGTACTATCTTAATACCGAAACATGAAAGTTTTAGTGTAGCGAATATAATTTTTTTTATTGTAATTTATTCTAATAAAAAATTATATATATATATATATATATATATATATATATATATATATATATATATATAAAGAGGAAAACATTCGCAGCCGATGCATTTCGTCCTCTGAGGGATTTATCAAGGTAAACTTAAGGATTTTCATCAGGTGGTTGAAAACTTGAATATTCTTAAACGTTGTAAAATTTAAAAGCCTTCATAAAGCAACGATATCTTTGCTCCTGCATGCAAACACATGTAACAAAATATATCCTTACATTTGCTTTGATAAAGTCCCACCGAGGATGAAACGCGTCGGTTAATAGATTTCATGTTGGCTTTTTATTCATTTTGCTCCTTTAAAGATACACTCTATCTGAAAATAATGTATATATATATATATATATATATATATATATATATATATATATATATATATATATATATATATATATATTGTTGTGTGTGTATACGTGGGTGTGTTCACGTATAGGATATATAAATTATGCATATTTAAATACAAATACAAAATGCATTATTTATAATTATATATAGGATTTACACAAATACAGATATATAATTACATGCAAACACACACAAACACTCGCACTCCCAACCCAACACACACAAATATATATATTTATATATATTAAGACAATAAATAATTTAGACACGTTTTTGTCTACTGATTTTTAGTAGGAACCTGTCATAATTAGAGACAAGTTTCTTAGTACCCTTATTAAAGGAAGAAAGAAAATTACCATTTTCATGTATATTCGTTCCGAGTACGTTTGACATAGCCCAATGTCGTTATGAGGACGTTATTTTTTCTAAGCCTAGAAATTGTTGTGCTCCTCATTTATGAAAGACAAAATTGTTGTGTTCATCTGAAAATTATTTTCTTTTATGTGGGAAGTGAAAAACACTAAGGTTATGCGCTGTACAAATATCTTAGTTACCTCCCTTGATGCTTGGAAGTAAGTCTACATGATAAAATTTAAAATTGTTCATTAGGTGGTTGAGTCAAAACATTTGGAAGGCGCAAAGTGTACTAATTTGAAGTCTGGTTAAAAGTAAATTGGGCGAGTTGTATTCAGTTATTTATATATATGTGAACAGGTGTTGATAGATAGATAGATAGATAGATAGATAGATAGATAGATAGATAGATATAAACAGGCATAGATAGATAGATAGATAGATAGATAGATAGATAGATAGATGTGAATAGGCATAGATAGATAGATAGATAGATAGATAGATAGATAGATAGATAGATAGATTTAATAAGTTATCTCTGATGGTGTTTGTAATGTCAGGACATAGTAACAGTATAAAGTGATCTAATGCGTTAGTTCAATTTATTCTATTTTCTGAAACAATAAGGTATATTGAATTTAAATAAAGTACCTAAAAACTATAAAGGTTTACCATATTCTGACTTTTGGTGTTTACTTCATGGATTGTGATATAACAGTTTTCATATACTTTGCATTTCGACATGACCATCAGTCAAACTCTACCGGAATTACCTCCATGAATAGCAATAAGAACAATAAAAATAAGTAATAAATAAATAACAATGCAAGCCTCATCAAACATATTGTTGCCACTTGTCATATGCTATTTCCAATGCCAAAAATGTCGGGAACATGAAGGCTAGATGTACATTTAAGCGTTATGCGTGTAAATATGTGAAGTGAGGAATGAAATAATGAATAGAATCGCATCTGCCACTAATTTACTCGCGCAAGAAACTATGGCTCGTCTGATAATGACGCAGTTGGTTTTTTTCCTAAAATCTGAATAAACTATAAAATAAATAGTATCTATCTATCTATCTATCTATCATCTATCTATCTATCTATGTTCATCTTCATCTATCTATGTCTGTTCATATCTATCTAGACATCTATCTATCACATACTGTTCATTTTCTATCTATCTATCTATCTATCTATCTATCTATCTATCTATCTATCTATCTATCTATCTACTATTTTGTCTGTTTCCCTATGTCTATCGTATTCATGACGATCTCAGTAACGTATTCAGCAACGCCTTAAATCTTTTATCTATCGTTGTCATTTCAGTATATATATATATATATATATATATATATATATATATATATATCCCTATCTAGCACTTTGGATAATTCGAATTATTGAAAGTAGTAACATATCTAGGGAATATTTAATCCATTTTACAATTTTTGAAAACAAGGATCAGGAGTGTTTAATAGGTTAACGCTTTATTAAATCTGTTAGCGAAGGAATTCGCCATTAATTACATTAAATTTACTGATTTATTCTTCGTATCACTACTTCTTTATAATAAAACACACACACACACATATATATATATATATATATATATATATATATATATATATATATATATATATATATATATATATATATATTGGAAAAAAAAAACGTGTATGCCAATCGTCCTGGGTATGACATTAAACTACATCCAACAGCAAGACCTCTGGTCGGGAAGTCTGAGGAGCGTGGAAACACCTCTTAATTGCTGTTGTTTTCATGTGAATCCTGAAACCAAGGTGGTAGCACGTTTTTTGTTCCCAACTATGGGCAAGAAGTTAACACCCAAACTTAGATCAAAACATGAAAATATAATGATACACTAGAAAATATTACCAGCATTATATTTGGGGGGATTACCAAAGCTCACAAGAAAGTTACAAAAAAGATGATGCCGTTAAACAAACCAAACAAACTAAAAGTGTATGAGAAAATGGTAAAAATCTTCGTGTGACGCGTCTCGTTCTTTTGACCAACTTTATCTTACATTTTGCACAAAAATTATTCTTGATATATATATATATATATATATATATATATATATATATATATATATATATATATATATATAATTTTGCAAAACTAGGTAATCCGTATGGGTAGACCCAAGGAGGATGATATCCGGAGAGCTCAATGTAAATTAGAGCAAATATGTTTGAATAAAAATAGACCACATTAAGGTTCCATGTTACATGGTACAATGAACCTTAAAGTGGTCTGTTTTAGTCAAAATATATATATATATATATATATATATATATATATATATATATATATATATTATCCCATATGATGGAATAATGGATAGCGGCTCGGAAGAGAACCTAGTTCGAATTCCAATCGAATCCGTTACATTCACTTACGTGTTAATAGCCTTGCTTCCTCCTCCCCTGCTATGAGTAAATGGCAGGACAAACTGGGTTCTATAGCCTTGGATGGTAATTGGTCTAGGAGAAGGACAACTCTGAATTCAAAACCTGCGGAGTGTCGTTTGCAGACCTTGTGGCTACACAATTGCAGTCGTGTTTTCACAACGATGTGTTTCCTCAGGCGATTGTAAATTATTGTTGATGAACGATTAATTTGATTTCAAAAGCTAAATGCATCCTCATTTTTTTAAATATAAGGCTTGAGGGTTTTACCCTGATCAACCAATCGAATATGATCTATGTTAACTTCAAACTAAGATAATTAGAAATTATTATCTTAGAAATGTGTCATGGCCAAGATTTGGTATCTAACAGCATCCTGACATTAACCTAAAGACGGACACTAATGGTTACAATAAATGTACACAAGCCAGACAGACAACTTGCATAAAAAATAAAAGCGGGTGTGTAGAGATGTAAATTAATCGAATGCTCAAATAATTATAAACTTTGTGGATTTCCTACATATTTTTTTGTAGTTGATAAATATGAAACTAGTAAATACTCTCAAAATATAGAATTATTTGGTAAATAATATGCAACCGTTGAATAAATATCATCCATATAATATGTTATTAATATCAACCAATCAATGTAAAATATCAAAAATACTAAATACCAATACCTCTGTATAAGATGTTAAAAATACTACCTGGAGATCAATACAGAACTAAATTAAACCAAAATAAACCATACAAATAGAAAGATAAGACACATATGATGCAACATAGTTCAATTAAAATCTAAGAAAAACATTTTCAAATTCCAAAGTTTAACTGAATTTTAAGGTAAAATGTGTTTATAATTTACCGTTAATTCGGATCTTTGAATTAATAAAAACTTCTTATCAAAAAACCTGAGAATTTCCGATTTTCCATGTAAACACAGAAAACCGCGTTCATAAAAGGATTTACATGTCCTTGCCATTTTAAAATTTTCCATTTCACCTTTGGAGTTTTATTATCAACTTTTAAACTCCAAAAATATTTAGAAAGTGATGTATTCTTAGCGAAGGACGAGATATGTTGATACCACCTTGTCTTAAAAATTCTTAGTACTACCAATATAGAATTTTTCAACCGACGGAATGTCAATTTTAGAGATAGTACTTAAGGAAACAAGAGATTTAGTTAAACATTTGTCTGGCAGTGGTCATTGTTCTGAATTCCTACAATTACATTCACTATTATCATTAATAATATTCAATTTGGGACGTTCATTATGATCCAGATTATTAAATGGATGTTAAACTTTATCATTGTGTAACTTTATAATCTTCTCAAGCTTATTGGTGCAACATTAACTTAGTTTTGATGTGTTTCTGTTAAATATTTTACTAAGTGTCTTATATTTAGGGAAATATTTATCAATTACATGAAGGATCTTCTGGCCTAACCTAGTACTGACCAATTGTTTAACTGGGGTATGTACAAAATGATTTTTCTATATCTATTTCTTTTCTTTAGGCCACTATCATCATATTTTCAAGCGTATTTGTAACCACTTTTTCTTTAAAATAGTATTATAAACACTGCTATATTTATCAAACACATCTTTGTCAGATGACTGGTTGCTAATCTTACGTTCTACAGACGAAAGTATATGATTGATTACAGATGTAGGGTGGTTAGAATTGGGGTGAATATAAATTGCGTTGGTATTATTTTTTATATAAGGTTGGAATATATCATTAACGTGATCGAACGTAACATCAAGAAAATCTACTCGCTTAACATCAGCAGTAGTTTTCGTTCCCATCTTACCTATATATATATATATATATATATATATATATATATATATATATATATTAACTGATTTAAAATATTTATGCTCTGTAAATTTACATTGAGCACTGTTTTTAAAAAATAAAATAAAAAATATCAATAAGAACACCGGATTATATACTTTACTTTTCATTCTTTTATATATATATATATATATATATATATATATATATATATATATATATATATATATATATATAATTAACACGCATAAATAACTAGCATAAACCCTTAACTATGCGTTTTCTAACTATTACAAAAAAAAGTACAAATGTTATGTCTTCCACAAAAAACATTTTCTATGCGGAATTACTCTTCTGTCAACTAATATTTTGAAAAAGACAAACAATATAAATTTAAATGTCCTTTGGTGGATTGTATCTCTGATAAAAAAAAGTAAATATATATTTAGGTTTCACAGTAGCAAAATTATCAAGGAGACTTGCATTATATATGTCGGATTCGACTTTTATTGCACAACATTTAAAGCAACATTATCAAGGAGACTTGCATTATATATGGCGGATTCGACTTTTATTGCACAACATTTAAAGCAACATTATCAAGGAGACTTGCATTATATATGTCGGATTCACATTTTATTTCACAGCATTTGAAGGAACATTCAGACAAATATTAATTAAAAATATCAGTACATTCCACCGTAAAAATAAATAAAAAAAACAAAATCTTTAAATTCTTGAGGCCCTCTGTGTAAGAAAAATACAGCTAACACCAAATAAAGTTAATTCTGAGTATAGCAAAAAGGTTTTAGAATATCTATACCAGCAATAATTATATTTTTTAAAATTACAATTTAAGTTTAAAAAAAAATGCTTAAATTGTAATTTAAAAAAATATAATTATGTAATTTAAAGTTACTTCCATTAAATAAAACAGTTGATTGTTGAATTAACTGTAACGGAGAGGGTTCATACATGTTTATAATTATAACAGAGCGCGTTTCATGCGCATTTACAAAAAAAATCACAACTTTCATTTACATTAATTTTTTGTCTTAATTGTATTCGTAGTTTCTTAATTTGGTTATCGTTTACTTAATTTGTTTTCTTATTTATTGATTTAGATTTTTTATCTATTTCATTTTATTTTATTTTTTCTTATTTTTTCGTATTCGTTTTTAGTTTTCGAATGTTATGTAACGTAGTAAAAAATTGTTTTTGTGTCTCCATTTTGTGATGAGTTCTGATCTTTTATTTAGTCGTTTTTGTTGCTCTGGGAAAGTAATTATAGCTATTTTCTTGTTCAGTCAGAGTTTATATCTAATCTTTTATTTAGTCATTTTTGCTGGTCTGGGAAAGTAATTATAGCTATTTTCTGGTTCAATCAGAGTTTATAATTTTGGGATTAATTGTTGTAGGCTGATGCCATTTTCATTGTTTGCACGATAGTTTTGGTGTGATTTAGGTTTTGTGTTTAATTTCCCATATATGTTAAAACATCGTGCTGGTCACGTATTTCCTGTTTGTAAAGTAGGTCTTGTGTGTGTAGTTTCTTTGTTTCCATGCATCTTTAGTTACTCCTATGTATATTTTTCTTCGTTATTGGCTGATTTTACAGTGATTTGTTACATTATATTGTTTTGCAAGCAATTTCTATTTAAGGGACATTCGTTCTTTGCTCTGGAGTTACATTTAGGCTTGATTTGTACGTTTGGTGTTTTTTTGTGTTTTTTTTATTTTTGTCATTTTGTCAGTGCATCTGTAGCTAATTTTGATGAGGGAGATTTAGGCCCTCCACAACTTTCTTTCCGCACAGTAAATTTTGTATTTTCAGCATCTCTCCCAAACCCTGCTTTGCTATCCATTCACCCAAGCTCGCTAGATAGATTATTCATCGTCCTCCTCTGCCCCTCTTGCCTTTAATCTATCCTATGAGTATCAAATTTCACAGACACTTTCCTCGTTATGCGCTCTAGAAATTTCAACTGTTTCACCCTGATTTTAAGTGGTAGTGTCCTTTTTGTTGTTATTATCTCTAGAACTTCGTTGTTGCTCATATGTCCGGTCCATAGTATTCCCAGCATCCTTCTGTAGAACCACATTTATGTTACTCTTTAGTCTTATCTTTATCTGTGAGGCGATTTACTGCCATATAGGAGGATTAATATTACATACAGGTCAGTTTAATTCTGTTTTCCTAACGTTTAGAAGTGTGTATATATCGTACAAGGTTTAATATCTTCATAGGTAAAATGAGTCTGTCTATTTAATTCAACATAACATCTAAAAATGTAATGAGGAAGTGTGGGGAACATGCAGAGCGATATTTCGAATGTTTGTACTTCTACTGGAAGAACGCAAAGTTTTCTCATCGTCCTGCAGTGAAATCGATATTTCTCTTCGTATTTCGCAGAGTTCATATACCTTTATGTGCGTATAGTTAAGTACGCTACCGCATACATCTCTATACAAAATCGCACATAAAAGTGGCAGAAATACACATATGATAGGCTCCAAATATACGGCTGAACTTGGATAACGCGATATTTATTTTTATTCTATTCATATTTGATTATATTGGATTGGTGAGAAACTTAATTCCATTTCTAAAGTAAAAAATAAAAAAAAAACATTTTTTTGTTTATATAACGTGTTTTGCACAAAATATTAGCTGCTTCTTTTATATTCAACCGTATTTCAGGCAACTTCATAATTCCATCCTTCCACAGAATTTTATCTTACTGAGGCTTTGGTACGTTTTACACGGTTCAAGGGATCTTTTCTATTGAATAATTAGAGAAAGTTTTCCTTCATATATTGTCGCCTTCCAATGATCTAAATAAGAACTCCCACAGTCGCTAGATATTATAAAAAAAATTAAGTTACATGAATATAAATCAAGCTTTCAGAGAGAAGCAGACGCTTTCATAAGCTCTTAAGTTTTAAATTTCAAAATATCTATGGTATATTCTGATTGGTGGTAAAACAGCTGCGTTTGTTTACTACTACGTCGGGACACATGAAAGGATTTCCCTCTGCAAGGTACGTTTTCGGATCCTACCTGTATGGTATATGTGGACCCTGTTTCCTTTTTCCTTGAGTCGACAAGAAACTGCTACGGGAATTTCAACTGCCCAGGTCCATGAGGAGAACGACGCAGAATAATTAGAAAACTCATCGGAAGACGATAACTGAAACAAAAAAAACGGTCGCTCTCACAACAAAGAAAAGTCTTCGACTGGCGGGATTGATCTAAATCTTCAATATTACCACAAGAAAAAGAAACAGAACATTTTCTTCATACAAAAGTGTACGAGATTCCTTACTGAAAAATATTTAGAGAATTATTTCTCTGTTTCTTTCTTAAATGTGGTTTTCACGTTAGAGGAGTTTCTTATGAATGACGTTAACAACCGTTCGCTAAATTTGTACAAGGTGTCAAATTTAAATATTGTATGCAATAACATAATTTTATTTAAGGGAATTTCCGTTTCCGTTGTTTAATTTACATGCTATTTGTCATCCTTAGGTACACAAAGTACTAATTTGTATAAATCTTTTGTGTGTTATTATAAATAATCTTTGTCGTAGGTTTTAAACTCAGATCATGTCGCCTGTGTCATTTGTTGTATGTCTATAATTGTTGTTACCTCAGACATTTGTTTATTTTTTGGGGGAGGATTTTTTACTGAAAGACTACTTTATTATTGAATGTGGTTGTCATAGAAACTACTAAAATGGCACCCTTATCTAACCATCAGATAACTTAGCAAACTGATAAGTAAACCTACTAGTTCAAAAATAAAAGTCAAGATCATTAATATCTATAATAAATTATGGTATTCTACAAGACGATTATTATCTTTTTGTTATATTTTATTTGAAGGGAATTCTTACAAGATGGTGGTATCACCTAAACATATTTGTAAGGAATTTATCACAAAAACAAAATGTTTAAAAGTAGATGTCTGAAGACTCCAGGAAAACGCACATTATTAATTGAAAATAAAATAATAAAATAAGATTTGATCTAAATCTTCAATGTTACCACAAGAAAAATAAACAGAACATTTTCTTCATACGAAAGTGTACGAAATTCCTCACGGAAAAATATTACATTACATTATTAATTGAGAATAAAATAGTAAAATAAGATACAATGACAACACAAGAAAAAATATTGTGATCCCTGACACTAAAAACATCATCTTTTAGCTATTTAGTATCCGTAAATTACTCCAGAAGATTATTTTTAATAATCTTTTAAAGACATTACGAAAGTATAATGTCACTACAAAATATACAGTTATTGCAGTAGAACTGTCAGAAGATTAAGATAAGCAAGGAGCTAAGAAATGTCTCGATTAGGCTTAAAACTGCACCTTCCTTGCTTCCATAGATGCAAAATAGTAAATCACAACCGTTCAACATCAAGGTAAAAACAATAAAAAAAAATAAATTTCGCTGGCAACATTCGACAGTCTGTCGGTGTCGAATGTTGCCAGATGAATTAGCGCTTAATACTTAATTAATGAATATTACATTAAAAATTAATTGTTCAATGTTAGGTGGCGTCTTGGTGCTTCCGTTCCAAGTGGCATCCACGCTCAAGATACCACGCTCAAGATACGCCACTGAAAGCAGTACATGTTCAAATCAATCGTTTGGTCTTCCGGAACGAACTCATAATAAAGAACTCCTTTCTAATTACAGCATTTCAAAACCTGAGGAAAATAAGTTTGTTTATTAGCCAGTGTTTTCATTTTCTTACATTTTTTTTTCTAAAATAAAACGATTGCCCGTTTTTTGGAATCGTATTTCTTTGTTTTTGTTTTTTTTTTCGCATTTAAATTTATTCATGATTAATCAGTTAAATACATTTTATTAAATCGAGCATTGTGAAAGACTAAGCGGTAGCAAGAGTGTAAAAATACTTATATGTTTTATAGATTCCTCATATAATCTTTTTTTTTTAAATGTCATGTTCTTTCGGGCATTGGTGATCATCCCTCTTTACAGATTATTTTTTCTTTATCCGTTCTTTGCAATGAATTCTTTGAAAAGGTTTCAAAGTGATTTTCCTTTGCTTTCTTCACAGTTTCAAATTCAGACTTGTCATTTATTTGGTCTGCTTGCTACACAAGGATAAAGAGATCAAACAATCATAATGCTTAAACTAGAACTGGAGTAGAAGCGATGTATTCATGCCTTTTCCAGCGGAATTTCTGCAAAACTGAGTGCAACAGACGAGACCAGGGATTGAACTCACAGTTGTTAATAATACAACAATAGATGCCCCAAATCGATTTTGTTCGTACTTTTATCTATGAGCAAGAAAACCTCCGCAGCTGATATAGAAATACAAATAACAGAGAATACCGTAGTACCAAGAATAAAGTAACGTTGATATAAACCAATTTTAATTTAGGTGGTATATTCCTAAGGTGATATGTAATATTTAAAAATGGTTTGCGTCAGTGATCTACTTGTAGAGGATTCGTTCATATTGAATATTTGATTATTCCTTGTTTAGAAATCCGACCTTATGTTTGGTACCTCGATGGGTGACCGACTTAGGATTACCAAATACTATAAGCTTGAGAATGTCAGGTGTAGAATCACCAGACCACATGTGACAGTAAAATTCAAGGCATGGACGAATGGTAGACTTATAAATAAGTAAGATAGATTATGGCTAGAAACATTGTCTGTTTCTATATCGAAGTCTTCTAAGTACATGGTGCGATGGATAAATTGTATTTTTAATTTCGCGCATGCGCGTTGTTAGCTTTTGATTTTGTCGACTGCACCGTATAGTAGGGTCAGTTGGACATCGTCTTTGAGAAAAAGAGGAACATGACACGATTCACTCTGCCAGAAATTTAGAAATGGCAAGCTTAGCATTCGCGCCAGATTCTCTAATACGATCAGAGTGTTTGGAGTGTCCACCTGTGGACAGTGCATGGGAAGCTGTGTTCCCAAAAGATGTAGCGAATGTGACGAAAAAGAAATATCATGTTGTTTGGAGTGATGGCGACGTTATTCCTTCATTAATCTTCCCACAGGGCCTCAGACTCAACACGTAGGCCGACATCAAGTGTCTTCAGGAAGTAGTGCTGCTCTGGGACAAGAGGGTGGCTGTTGGAAGACCTTATATCTGGCAACTTAAATCTGCAGCATGCCACGCAAGCAGTAGAACACAGTCATGGCTGTCAGATAATTTCTGCGACCACATCACCCCTTATATCTGGCCATCAAAGTCCCCAGAATGCAAACCCCATGATTATTATGTGTGGGGAGATGCTGAGCGAGAGACCAACAAAACTCATTGGAACACCAAAGATGAACTGAAGGCAAGGATTATGGCAGCATTCACCAAATTAAACAAGGAGATTGTTCAGAAGAAATGCAGGAGATTCCAAAGTCGTCTGGCGAATTTTTTGAAAAGAAATTTACTCTTTAGTATTTCAAGAATTTTTGTGTAATTTTGGTAATTATATCTGTTAATATAAGATGTCATTGTTATTTTCATTTTTGTGTAAATTTAGACGACAATTTATCCATCACACTCTGTATTTATTTCTTCTTATTACTTACTAGATGCATTTCACTTTTTCTTTTTAGTTATATTCATATTACTGTAATATTTAAAATTATAGTTAGAATGCTGAAGAAGGAAATTACTGGAAAGTAATTGAAACTCACCTGAAGCGAGCTGAATCTATAATGCTCCTCATGCCAATGACACTTCCACCGAGCTTCTCTACGGCATATGATTTCACTGTTCCTCTCGAATTTTAAACTGGGGTCATCAGGAGAGAATGTGCACCGTTTCGGGGCCTTCCTCTCAACGGTTTCAGTTGCACCGGCCCCCCCTCACTGATGTGAGGCCCCATTATAACGATATACAAGTGTTGTAGATAAACTAGTTCAAATGTGTAACGGCAAAATTAAATTTACGAAAATTCCGAAAAACGGCAAACCTCGCGTTCTGAGAATGCAACGTGAACCTCATTACGCATTCACGATCAGACATGTCATGCCGTCATGTTCGCTGAATATTACTGTAATATTTAAAATTATAGTTAGAACGCTGAATGTTTATATTAATGAATTTCAGTAGCTAAGCAAATAAATGGATAAAATTATATATACACTAAATATAAACGAACAAAAAGTGCCATTGTAATATATTTATGCGTTTGCTTGAGTGGTTTGTTTTCTACGTCTTATCTTTGCAGGTTATTTAAAGCCAGAAAATAATCTGGTACGGCATCTTGAACCAGCTTTTCCAATAGCAGACATAGCAGTTTGTTCATTGTATTCTTTCCATTTCGTGACAGCGGAAAACGTAAGACCGAGAAGGTGCAATGAGTCACCGGAAGTTAGCATCAGCCATAGTGATGGATGGCAGAAAAGCTTCTCTTAGATGATTAAACGAGAACTGTTTCGTTTTGGAGGCGGTAAAATTAACAATCCATTCCTTGCCCCTCTTAACAACAGATTACAAGTCATTATTTTGATCAGCTGCCAATTTGACGTAATCGAACCGACAAGAACTTTACTCAGTTGATATAGAAGTTTGGGATTAGAGATTAATAACGGCATTTTTTAAAGCAATAATTGATATGTCATGCATTATAATTACATAGATGAGAAATAAGTTCCACTCAAACAGCATCTTCTCGCGAAACGCTGCTCTATGGAATCGACTCTCAAGAGGATGTTTCCCGATCGCCTTCAATCTTAACCTTTTCAAGTCAAGGGTTAACAGCTACCATCATCTCCTTTACGTACAAATTGACCCCCTAATGTAATATAACCTCAAGTAACCCTCGGGCTTGTACAAGGTGATCTTTACTGTAAAAGAAAAAAACAATATTTAATATTGTATATTCATTGCTTTTTATTCGATTTAGTTTCAACTTTAAAGATGATCAACATCGATCAATTTATATTAGGAAAATCGAATCTGGTATCTTCAAACGAGTGACCCAGTCAGTTCTGGATGTTTCATAGGACCACAGGATGAAAACGAAAAATATTAAAAATTTAAAAAGTGCCCAAGAACATCATCCGTTAATTGAAAAAAATTCAAAAGAGGAAGCTTGTAGTCGTGTCTTTAATAACTGGAACACCGGAAATTGGCAAAAAGGACAAAATTGAATGAATTATTAAACTGTTTAGATCACGTTGAAGTTCGAGTGAACACTCTCTTTAAGATATCAATTCAATCTCCAGCGAATATGAATTATGTTTACCAGACATAGGGTCTTCGGTGTTTGAATGCCACTTGAGTTCATTACATTCACTTACATGCAAATAGCCTTCGGGAAGATATAAATCTATCTCTTTTTTTAGCTATGGATAAATCGCAGGACAGACTGGCTTCTATAGCATAGGAGAAGAAAAACTCTGAATTCAAGACAGCCTGGACTGTCAGGCTATCTTGCCCAAGACACATGACTTCTCCTGCGGCTGCAGTACATGTGGGACCTCTGCGACTCTAATGAGTTAAGGGACTCGTGATATATATATATTGGATTGGAAGGGGTGGACCATTTTATTGGCCTCCACGTTCGAGCAGATTTGACTCCATTAGATTTTTATGGGGACATGTGAAAACAATTGTGTATGCAACCAAACCTAGTTCATTAGAAGATTTGAAAGCTAAAATAACTAATGTGATTTCAGGTATTACTGTAAATCAGTTGGCATATGTTTTCCGTGAACTTCAAAATCATATAACCCTTTGTATTCCTAATGATGGAGGACATATGGAAACTTAAATAAAATGTCAATAAAACCTCAAAAGATATAGATTTACTTTTTCTAATTCTTTTTACAAAATATTTTCATAACAAATACAAAAAAGTTATAATTTTTAAAGTGCACACGAACTTTATGTACACCTATATATATATATATATATATATATATATATATATATATATATATATATATATCCAGCAATAGATACTAAGCCAGCTGGTTAGCATTATTATGAAACGAAAACAACAACAACAAGAATAACGAAACAATATATATTATCATTTGTGACACTATTTAGGGTTGCGTGAAAAAAAAAGGCGAGAATTAATTTAGGTGATAAGAAGCTATCACGAAAAGACACTAAGCGATGTTATTTTTTCTAACAAAGAAAAGTGGTAAAGATTTTATTTTCATTAGCGAAGAAAGTAAGATCTCGGATCTGTCGGATTTAATTTGATTTATGTTACAACGGAGGCCAGTTGACGCCCCCTGAAAGGGAATGGTGTGAGATGCCACTGTGAGAGAGAGGGGAACCTGTTGACGCCCTCTGAGGGGATGGTGTGAGATACCAATATGAGAAAGGAAGAATTTGGGAGGAGGATTCCCTTTAAATAGAAAGTAGGATTTTCCAAAAATGGAAAGTTATATATTTTCCTATCCGAGAACAAAGAAGATCCTTATTGTGGATTTAGAATTATCAAGGAACCTCAAACCCCGACAAACACACCCCAGTTTTGGTCGGCGTCCATATAAGCAGAGTTGCAGCGAGTTGGGGTTGAAGTGATAGGCAAGCAGTTGCAGAGTGAGTAACACAGATGCAGTTGCCAGACGCAGTTGGCAGACGCAGACAGAGTTGAGCTGTGGGCTCTGAAACCCACTTCGCAGAAAACTGACTGAAGGATCCACGCATGACGACCTCAACTTCAAACCAAGAACAATTTATTTTTGAAGAACGACTTAGACTCACACCACCAAAACAAGTTTTACGAATATCGCCTGAAGATAGACCAAAACACCAGTTTCTTAAAAAAACAACTTAAGATGTTAAGACTCGCCTAACAAACACAAAGTGTCAAGAATCCATATAAGCGGGTTGGGAGAAAGACTCAGTCCTGTATTCAGCAACCAGATATAAAATATTGCTATTCATTTTTAACACATTTGAACTTTTCGAGTTGTTACTTTATTTTCTTTTACATATATTTGTGCGGTATTACCCTTGTTCGGACTCGACTTGCATTGCGGCCCGGTAACTGATTGATTTCGTCTACCTAAGATCGAATCACAACGTGGGTAGGTTAGACTAGAAATCAAAGCAGTTACTTCGGTAACCAGACGTTGGAGGCGAGATGGGAACGACAAGGCTGATACCGAATCTAACCAGATTCCCATCCGAATCAGCAAAGGGTTAGAACGTCACGTTTGGTGCCGCGACTAATATCAAGTCACATTGGTCGTCGCAGGATAGACGGAGTGAGGGCGCGGAGAGAGGACGGGGTGACGTCACACATTTATATATTAACAATTACCAACATTTCATATGTAATTACTTCCCTTACCATAGTTCATGTGTAATTCCATGGTAAGGGATTGTACAAGTCAGAAAGAAGATAATAATAATAATAATAATAATAATTATAAGAAGAAGAAGAAGAAGAAGAGCAACAACAACAAGGAGGAGGGTGCGTTTGATTCTAGGGAGAGGGTGAGTGCGATTGATACGAAAGAATGTGCTTTTGATAATAAGGAGAGCGCGTTTGATACCAGAAAGCGAATTTAATGAAGACAATAAAATGCAGGCTATCAACACCATAGCTATTCCAGTAGTAACATACAGCTTTGTGACGTCGTCCCCTGCTCGCAGCGTTAACTGTGACGTTCTATCCTGATCTACCACGGCACCAGTTGTGACGTCCCCAAACAGCACCAATTGTGGCGTCCTCGCCGTGGCGCCAGCTGTTCGCTCCTCGCTGCTCCGTTCGGGTGTAGCTGCTCCAAACGTGACGTCCGCCTGTCGCGTCAGTCGTGTTGTCTCGTCCTGTGACGACCAACTGGCTTGGTATCGGTCGCGGCACCCAAATGTGACGTTCTAACCTTTTGGTGATTCGGGTGGGAATCTGGTTAGATTGGATATCAGCCTCGTCGTTCCCAACTCGCTTCCAACGCCTGGTTACCAAGGTAACTGCATTGATCTCCAGTCTGCCCACCCACGTTGTGAATTGATCTTAGGCAGACGAGATCAATCAGTAGTCGGGGCCGTAATGCAAACTGAGTTCAACGGGGGTGATACCACACAAATATGCATAACAGAAAATAAAATGAAAACTCAAAAAGTTCAAAGTATCAAAGAAAAAGGTAACAAACTTTATGTCTAGTTGTTCGATACATAGGACTGCATCTATCTCCCGACCCGTTCTGTGGATTGTGACACGTCGTTTTCCGTTAGGCAAGATTTAACGCTTCAAGTTGTTTGCTCTCTAAGAAATTGGTGTTGCGGTGTGTCCTTGGACGAAAGTCGAAAAAAGCTTATTTCGGTGGTCTGGATCTAAGTCGCTCTTCAAAATAATTGTTCTTGGGTTGAAGAGGAGTCCGGAATTTGCGTGAATCTTGGTCAGCTGAACTCACTGGAACTGCTGGAACTCAACTCTGGAAACTGCTGGAGCCCGAACTGATTTCTGCTCGTAGTCCTTCGCTTTTATGGACGCCGACCAAAACCGGGGTGGGTCTGTCAGCGTCGGGGGTTCCTCGATAATTCTAAATACATATCCACCTCTTTTATTTCTGGTTAGGGATTTTCCACTCTTTTCCATTTTGGGGAAACTTTCCTCACTCCCACCTTCTCACCATACTTCAGAGGGCGTGAACTGCCCTCCCCACTTCTTCGTAGCAGCTTCTCATACCTATACTCTGGATGAAGCGTCGACAGCCTCCTTCGTGCGTCACGTGATCACCACTTGACCAATGATGTCTCAGGCGGGCGTGGACGAATCCGCGGCTGTGTTTCAGGAAGAAAAAAATATCTTGCTTAACTAAAAAAAATTATCTCTTCTCTTTCCCTTTTCTTCCTCTTAATCGCCGTTATCATTTCCCCAGCCGCAACGGGACAATATGACAACTCTTGTTCTACACGTGGTCTTTGTCAAGTATTTTTATCGCCAATTATCAGAATGGGTGGTTTCCTTAACACGGCCTCAAAAAAGAAACATCTCCAAAGTTTCAGTCAGTCTGTCGCTTCGAAGAAAGAAGAAAAAACACTTCTGGGCCCCCATTCATTTTCTTTCGGTACATATTTCTGATAACATAATTTTATTATCGTAGGCCAAAGATGTTCTGCGGCAAGAAAATCGGTCAGTGTAGTTACTTCGTGTGTGTCGCGATTAATTTTTCCATATCTACCCAAAGCCCTGTAGTTACACCTGTGTTTTGTCAATTATCAAAATTAACGTTTTCAATTGGACTTTTCTTTGGCGAACATTTCTTGATAACATAAATTTATTATCGCAGGCATAAAGATGTTCTGCGGCAAGAAAATCGGTCAGTGTGGTTACTTCGTGTGTGTCGCGATTAATTTTTCCATATCTACCCAAAGTCCCTGTTTTTTGTCACTTATCGAAATAACATTTTCACTTGAATTTTTTCTTTGGCCAGTCGACCAGCCGTTTGTTTGCGTAACCCTCTAGATAACACAGCCGTTATCAAAACACATATGATTCTTTCTTTCTTTCCCTTTCTTTTTACTCAGAATTTCCCTGTCATTGTAATGACACCCTTTCGCCATTTGTTACTTATCAATATATTCATTGTCTCTTAGCCGTGTGTGTGTCTGCTTATCACCCACGATTCGTCTCGCCTTTCTTTCTGCCTTCTTTTCTTTCTTTTCCTTTTCTGCTTCGTAAATGGTGCCACAACTTCAACATTATTAAATAGAATTTAAATGACATTAAAATACTGTACGCCAAGACCATAGAAATGCTTACCCAAATGAGGATGCACCATCCGAAATGAGATGTTGATAGGCTGTACGTACCAAGAGCTTTAAGAGGCCGAGGTCTAATCTAAACTGAACTAACCCTAAAAACTAAAACAATCGGATTGGATGAATACTTGACAAAAAACAAAACAAAAACCCAAATGTTACTTCTAGCCTTGGGAACACTGATAGTAACATACACACATTTCCAGCTCTACCAGTCTGACTTCATAATAAAACAAAACGAACCGTTACAGTAACGATAGCAGTAAAACAGCATTAACATAACTTGATGATTAACAGACGTTTCGACATTCGGTGTTTAAAGATGGAGACGAGACAACGCGGCCGATTAGACCACAAACAGGGTTGTGTGTATGTGTGTTCGCGCGTGATTTCAAATTGCAGAAACTACCAATTTCAGTACTAGTTAGTAAGTAAAATTACGTATATTTAGAAAGACGCGAATAATTTAAATTTCTGTGAGTTTATCGTGTAAAAATAAATCGTACACACACACGTATATACATATATATATATATATATATATATATATATATATATATATATATATATAGGGTGTCCATTAAGTTCGTGTGCACTTTAGAAATTTATAACTTAAAAGTGCACACAAACTTTATGCACACACACACACACATATATATATATATAGAGAGAGAGACATGTACATACACAAACATATATATACACACAATAATGAGTAATCGAAGAAGCGTGTTCGAATTCCAGTCGAGTTCATTACATTCACTTACAGGCTAATAATCTTCGGAAAGTTATGAATCTATCTCTTTTCCCCTTCACTATGGATATATAGCAGGGCAGACTGACTTCTATAGCATAGGAGAAGAAAAACTCTTAATCCAAGCCTGCCTGGAAACGGTAAGAGTCCGTCAGGCTATCTTGCGTAAGACACATGACTTCTCCAGCGGCTACAGTTCATGACGACGGTAATGAGTTAAGGGACTCGTGATATATAATTACTTGTGTAAGTGTTATATAATTAGCTGAAGTAGGCATATTTATTTCCTAAATACGGCCAGTATATTGTCGCCGTGTTCATAATTTATTTTAATATCTCTTTTTTTTATAAGAGATTCCATCTGACATTTTTTATTGTAGTCTAACATAAAATGGTTAACAGTTTAACCACAATCGCTAGAATCCCAAAAACGTTTGGACAATATTAAGTCCAGAAAATTAAACACTTATTCGCATAAAAGAAAATAATAACAATAATAATAATAACAATAATAATAATAATGTTAATAATAATAATAATAGTTATAAATTTCCTCTTATTGTAAACGTTATATTAAGTGGATGTAGGTGTTTGAATAGACATCTCCTTTTTAAACAGTAAATTCACATAAAAAATAAAAAAATATATATATTTTAGAATTATAGAAAAATATATTTAAAAGTATCGATATTGATTATTTATTTATTTCATGAATAATTTTCAGCGAGCGGGCATGATTTTATTTGAGAGAGAGATAGACAGACAGACAGAGAGACAGAGATAGAGGGACTGACAGAGAGAGAGAGAGAGTAATGTAAGTAGGGTTGCAGATTTGAGATATATTCATTTTAAGATGTCAATTATCGGCTTATTAATGTTTTGGTGTATCATGTATATCTATATCTATACATAACACACACACACACACACATATATATATATATATATATATATATATATATATATATATATATATATATATATGTAGAGATAGAGAGAGACAGAGGCACCTCTAGGCGGTGTAATGGTTAGCAAGCTTGTTGCGCTAGAATAGTAATTTCGATCTTTATTGGTTGCTCCATACTTTCGCCGTTGTGCCACATCTAAGCTACGCGGAGAATCTCTCTCTCTCTCTCTCTCCTTC
>CAHIKZ030000569.1:687500-707500 GCA_903632075.3 Acanthosepion pharaonis
ACTAATATCAATTTTCAATGGTTTTAATGATTTTTCAAAATTATTTTAATATATATGTTTACATCTTCTCATACATATATATGTTTGTATATATAAAAAAGAAAACCCGAAAAAAACGCACCAAATTGCTGACACCCCGTGAAGTGTGTACACAGCAGTTCGCCTACGAAGTTCTGGAGTCAGGATGCTGAAGGTAAAATCAATCAGCTAAGTGACAAACTTTTACTTATATTGTATATATATATATATATATATATATATATATATATATATATATATATATATACTTGTTTATATTGCAACTCTACTGTGCAGACATTAGTTCCAGTATCTAGGAAAGAACGCATAATCTGGCGTGATCAGCAGTAGGTTTTTGAGCTGAACTCTTTCGTCTTTCAATGATAATGTTATTAAGCTTATCAGACAATATGAAAGGAACATACTGACCGAACTTTTCTATATTATTTAATGAAACATGCATTAATTATTAATTATTTTTACATATAAGCGTACAAATAAAAATATTTATATATGATTTTTTTTTAATTTGATTTAAACAGATGTTAAACAATTATTCTAGCTTCCCTTCTTTCTTTTCTCTTTCTTTCTTTGATTACCACACTAAAATCAAGTAGAATCTCTCATATCTCGGTTCCGTGTTTTCAAGCGCTCAAAACAGAATAGTCCATTATTTATAAGGTATTGGCAGGGATTAACAGTCGTGCGTACTAACAAAGTGAGGGAAAAGCAGAAGTATAATGCATGTATACACACACACACGCATCCTCATATATATATATATATATATATATATATATATATATATATATATATATATATATATATATATATATATATACGAAGAGAACAAATTTGTACACTTCAAACGTTCGTAACTTTTAATTTAAAAGTTGAAACACGACTGGAAGACCAATATTAATTATTTTCGCCTTCTTCATACGAATATATATATATATATATATATATATATATATATCTATATATATATATATATATATATATATATATATATCAAACACACACACACATATATATATATTCTTTATTTCTTTTAATGATGCTATATTTACAATATAATTTTTCTCTTTTGTTTTTTTAACTGTTTATGTAATTGTTTATTTAAAATGTAACATTTTATTTTTCATTTTATTATTTCTCATACATTTTTCAACACACAAAATATGAATATTTTAAAGTATTTTTGTTTTATATAACAAATAATACAATTATTCACACGCTTACCTTTCACTAGAATTCCGTTCTTTTTATTTAGTCATTTATTTTGCTTTTCTTAAATAATTATTTATATTTTTTTTTCTTAAGGTTAATTTGCAATTGCTTCTATTAACTTTGTAAAACTTCACTTTTTATTATTTTTCATTTTGTATTAATATTTATCCTTTTTCTTGCGTAGCCCTGTGGAAGAAAGAATCTGAGCTTTTGCACACCTTTTATTCTTAGAATGTATTTTATGATTGTAGTACGTTTATAAAACAATTATATATAATTATATATATATATATATATATATATATATATATATATATATATATATATTAGCACTCTATTACTGCAGCGTTATAAATTATATTGTTTATTATGAATTAATTATCTTGAAAGTAATTTGTTTTATTTCTTATTTCTTTTATTTCTTCTATTATGTTAAATATTATAACTATAATTATTCTTATTTTTGCATTATTATCATATTCAATGTTGTTTAAGTTCTTTTTTGTTATGTTTATTTATAATCTTTTCCATATTATTATTTCAACTATGACTTAATTTAATAGTATTTGTATTAATTATTTTTACCGATAAATTTGAAAAAAATTTCAAAATTATATTTCACTTTCTGTTATTTTGTTATCATTATTTCCATTTACGTACACTAATTTAATATTGTATCCCTTTTTGTAATACTAATTCACATTCTTTTTATTTTCATTAAATATTTTAAAACTATTGGAATTTGTCAACATCTACTTGCTTATAGAAATAGGTATTTGTTTAAAATAACAAATAAATGATCGAGAAATTGGTAATATAAATTCATATTCTTTTTTTATGTGTGTTTTTAAGTAATATTATATAAATTAAAGGTTATATCTAAAATATTATTATTTTTTATTTAATTTTATATCAATTCTAAATACTAACTCCTTTAATTCGTATAACTTTCTTTGTATCTGTTATTCTGTCATTACATTTTTAATATTAATTATCTATCATCTCCATACAACCTTATATAGATTTTGTTAATTATTGTATTTAAGTTATTATAAAATTTCTTATGAAATCATATATATATAAGCGCCACATAGACGATAGGGAGTGTGGGACATTCCATTACGCCATAATATTATGAATACTTTATTGCGTATTCGTATTTTTCATGGATTTATATATTTAAATTGTTCTTAGCTGTAAACATAAATTTTTCAATGCGCATTTATGTATTCTTAAATTAAGTTTTATTAAACCTTATAATCTTTTAATTTAATAAATAATTTTTTTTAAACGTTTTTTATTATCTAGTTTATCTTTTAAGTTAAAAATAATAATAATTAAAAATAATAAATAATTAAATAAAATGAAAAATGAATAAATATATATATGTACTTTTCAATGAGTATATATAATACAATAGTTTTAAATGTTATCTTATGCAACATTAAGCAGCTGTGAAAGTTCACAGGCTGACATAGAAAGTCGTAAAAAAGACAAATATAAATAATTTGTCTACCAATATATTTCTTTATTGGTGAGCCTATGAACTTTTCAGTTATATCGTAGAAAATATAAGAAAATACTGTAATATAATTAATAGTAGTGTTACCCTTTAGAATGGAAGATGGTTTTTTTTTAATCTCACCATGGTATGATTTTTTAATATTTATATACCTTTGGAAAGTGCCTGAAAACCACACCACGGGTTGACCCAAACATTTGAGTGAAATTGGTTAGCCCTTCATTTAAAATCGATAGCTGTGCTGGCTTTTTCAAATAGATCATAGATAAACTGAAAACTAAGTTCTGCTTAAGTTATCAAATTCTGTGGGCCTTGAAAAATAAAATGCGCCTTTGCAATTTTAATTTATAATTCCCTAGTAGCCTGGTATTCTCGGAGAAGGTATACATAAAACCCTTTAGAATTAAGAAGAAAAGCAATAATGACTATGCAAATTTATAATTGATGTATTCTACCGTGGTTAGTTTTATGTCTAGTAATGAGTCTACTATAGAATAAATTTGCATTATTACAGATAAAATAGAATAATAAAACAAAGAAAAATAACTTAAAATAGTGTCAAATAAAAAACAGAGGTATATCTCCACTGCCAGTTGAATGGGAAAAGAATTTTTCCCATCGAAAACCAAACTAACAACATAACATTATGTTATGCAAACTCCGAATCTCCTCCATATATGTTGAAACATTGTACTATCAATATGGCTCCTTGCCTTCAACGTCTGCTTGCACTCAAGATCACCTCTGATCTCAAGTGGAAATCAAAACCGTTTATGAAGCCTTGTAGGAAATTAGTTGTTTTTTGACACTACTGCTACTTTTTCATGCAATTATTCACAAATACAAGACTCATGCGACAGCAATCCGAACAATGTAAAAAGTTACAAGATCTCATCGCAGATCCTGAAGAAGGACGTAACGTACAACGGCCGAAACGTCGTGAATAAGACAATAACAACGAGGAGAACAGTCCGAACAATATAAATAGTTTAAATAGTTACAATACCCCATCTCAGAAATATAGAGATCTTGAAGGCCGGAACGTACAACGATCAAAACATTGTGAATAGGACAATAAAGATGAAGGCAGCAGTCCTAGTAACGTAAATAGTATAAATAGTTACAATACCTCGTCTCAGAATAGACAGCTCCTGAAGAAGACCGGAGCGTACAACGGCCGAAACGTTGTGAAAAGAACAATAAAGATAAGGACAATAGTCTGGATATTGTAAATATTGTAAATAAATTTTACAAGATATGGAATGGTTCTAAGCTGATGTTCTTAGTAACAATCAGAGGATTTTATCAGGACCAGTAGCTTTTCTAGAGTCAAGGCTTTTGATAAATCTGCAAAATTTCCTGAAGCGAGACAGATATAACCCAAAATTTGTGCTCCGCAAGAGCTGTGGAGAGAGTCAGATAGAGGATCGTTCTTTTTGTCAAACGCAGAGTTAGAAGCAAATCTCATTTTAAATAGTTTAGTCTTATCTCACGGGGATAAGTTAATCTCAGGGCCATGTATAATAAAAGACATTGACGCTTTGCCTCTATTTTGAATCATTACAAATTTCCAGAACTGTCGAGAAATAAATCATTTAACATTGTCTTGGACTTTTTGCGCATTGCAGCTGTCTGAATTTTCCAGGATTCTCTTGCATTAACAGCGGGATTTTTCGAATGAGGCAAGAATTATCCTTCAACATTTCCTCTGATATAAATAATAGTTTCGGTAATCTGTGACCGCAGGAATAAACTTGGATTGGATATTTGGACGTTTTGATAATTTTTGTGTGGAATAAAACATTCATTACCAGAAAGAATTCATTTGAAAGGTTGCTCAAGAAGCTTTGTTTTTTTAAGAATACTACGAGGGTGTGTTCCGTAATATATATATATATATATATATATATATATATATGAAGAAATATAACCTTAAGGTGTGCTATATTTATGGTATAAAGTGCTCAATATCAGTGACAGAGCGTGTATAAATATAAAAGTGAACATAGAAGTCAACACTTAGAGGCGACAGTCTGTTTCATGCTAGACGCATGATATATAATTTATCACTTAGCCCTCAACTTTCCTATTTACAGGTACGGTAAAATTGAAGTGTTCCTCTATATTTTATCTGTTTAATTTTTTTTCTTACATTTAATGATTTTCATTAATGTTAAGTATTATAGAATTTTCATTAGTTTTGTGTATAAACTTGTGCACGCAATACTGTTGTTAAAGTTTAAATAAGCAATCATCTTGGGACCAGGAACGGGTTAAGCCATTTTACATTGATTCCTATTGGAAAAATAGTTTCGGTTTACGAACATTTTGGGCTACGAACAGGCTTCACACTGAACTAGGACGCTCGGATTGAGGAATCAGAGAGTTCGAATTCCAGTCGAATCCATTACATTCATTTACCTGCTAATACCCTTGGGAAAGGTACGCATTCTCTTCTTCTACCCCCAGCTATAGCCTTGGATTGCAACTGGTCCTACCGCAGAAAGAAATGTCAACATACCCCGGGAATACCAGCCAGTCATCTATCGAAAGATACATGAACGCCTACGCGTGTATCACACATGACACACAACTGACTGATATGTGTATGCATATATAGGTATATATCTGTATAGTCTTCTTTTTTATATGCCGTGTCCCTTCAGGACGTAGGCGACCATGGCCCTCCACTTCCCATTGTAGCTCTCAATAAGTTTTGTCCCTTTGCTACTTCCCCCAGACCATGTTCAGTCATCCATTTGCTTAAGTCTGCTAATGTCATCTATTGCTTTCCCTTGTCTTTCTATTCGAATGTGAGTATCAGATTCTTCAAGCCCTCTTTTCTCATTACGTGTCCCAGAAATTTCAGCTGCTTCTTCCTGATGATTCGTATAAGCTTCCTCTTTGTTTGCATAACTCCGCCACCTCGAGTCTCTTATTCATCTTTGAGGAGACCGTCCTTCATTCGCTGCCGTAAAGGAAGATTGCTATCACACAGCAGCTCAGTACTCTTTTTTGTTAACAATGAAATCCTCCTGTCTCGTAATACTCAGCCTATGTTTTGGAATGCGCCTTTGGCCATCCCAATACGTCTTCGGATCTCAGCGTTGCATTTGCTGTCTTATATTTTTTTCTTTTCTTTTTATATGCCGTGTCCCTTCAGGACGTAGGCGATCATGGCTCTCCACTTCACCGTACCAATTGTAGCTCTCAATAAGTTTTGTCCCTTTGCTACTAGCCCCAGACCATGTTCTGTCATCCACTTGCTTAAGTCTGCTAGTTATGTCATGCGTTGCTTTCCCTTGTCTCTCTATTCGATCTGTGAGTATCAGATTCTCCAAGCCCTACTTTCTCATTACGTGTCCCAGAATCCTCAGCTGCCTCTTCCTGATGTTAAGTATAAGCTTCTTCCATGTTTGCATACTTGATCAAAATAAAAAATCTAATCACACAGACAACTATTAAAGTCGTGAGTTCAGTCTCTCTTGATGACAATGAGAGAGAGAGAGAGAGAGAGAGAGAGAGAGAAAGAGAAAGAGAGAGAAAGAAGGAGAGTAAGGTAAGACAGAGAGGGAGAAAAATGAAACGAAATGAAAATCTGTGCGCGCATTGTAATATATAACATACGTAAATCTGTATGTATGTGTGTAAGCATTTCAAATTAAAAACTGAAACAAGTTGTTTTATCCTCTCTTCTAATTGTGTTTCTTTCCAATCAACTCATCTAGATTCTGTTTTTAAAACAACCGCAAACCCGACTTATATTCATTCAAATATTAACACTAACAGCTTTTTCTTCTCATTCTTTATTATTCATAGGATTTCCGTTTTATGTAATCCCGTTTTTCCATTTCGAGATTCATTAAGGAAAAGGGCAAGTTTACACACACACACACACACTGTGTCTTTTCTATAAATAGTTTAATGGTAATTGTTCTAATGTGCTTTCCTCTTTAGAAACTTGGCTTACTAGATTGGCAGCTCACACCATTTTACTGTTCTATTCTAATTCTTTTTCTTTCGCACTTCTCGCTTGTGTCAATCTCTCCTAGATTCTTGCTTTCCTTTCAACAAAGATCTTTGAAAATTTAAATGCAATGCCAGTCGTCATATTCTCTTTCTTTAAATCCCATTCTTTTCTTCTTTTTTTTCCGTCTCAATAACGTTTCCTCAGATTCCTTTACTTTCATTGACTCATTTCTTCTTAGTGGCTTTATCGCCTTCTTTGACTGGGAGGAAATAATTAAAAACAAGTCATGTACATATAATAATGAATGTATGCGTACAAAGTGGTTATAAATTTCACTAATATAAATACTAAATTTGTTCAAATATATACCGTATTTCCCGGCTTACAAAACCGCACTCTAATATTCAAAAAAAGAAATTTCCAAGAAAAACGAATTCCCATACAATGCTTCCCTCATAACTGGTGACGTCTTGTTTTTTGTTTGTATGGCAATGACATACTAGTACTCTCGCCGCTGCTAGTAAACAGAGCACGTTTTGGCTCGACCCAGGAAAAGAAAATTTCTAACATTATAGTTTAATGAATCAACATAAAAAAAAAGATTTTTAGTTGCTTTTACGTATTTTCAGGGTATTTTTAGGAAAAAAGTACGTCTTATAAACCTGAAAATTCTCAGTTGGAAAAAACAAATTTAAGTTTGCTATATCAATTTTAAATACTAAATACAGACACAAAAAATCGTGTTTGATTTACTTTCGTAACAGATATACAAAAGACTAAGATTTTGCTAGTTAATCTTGACTTCAGTAACGTTTAATTATTATTTTTTATTTATTTTTTTTTCTATAAATAATTTCATGGTAATTGTTCTGATGAACTTTCTTCTACCTGAATTTAAGCGTAGTACTATTAATTTTCGGACAAATTCTTTCATGTTTTTTCGACCTTTTTTTATG
The DNA here is from genome assembly GCA_903632075.3 of Acanthosepion pharaonis. Classification (NCBI taxonomy): domain Eukaryota; kingdom Metazoa; phylum Mollusca; class Cephalopoda; order Sepiida; family Sepiidae; genus Acanthosepion; species Acanthosepion pharaonis. The sequence goes on from CAHIKZ030000569.1 coordinate 695,200, forward strand.
ACACTTTATTAGATATCGTTTTTACTTTACCGCTCCCCTCCTTCTCAGAACATATAACATATTAGAGACATTATCGAACATTACAGAAGTGTCGTTCTATCTCTATCTCTCTACATTAATCTCACAAATTCTTTGTTTTTTTTAATTTTAATGCTCATCAATTCAAGTAGTTTAACCATTCTAATGTCACTGATATTGTGGTATGCATAATTTATATTTTTTCCGTTTCTCAATCTCTTACGTACACAGTATATTTCCTTAATTGATTCGGATCAACATGCTTCTTTATTTTACTTGTTCCTTACCTCCTCTCCTGGCTTTTGTCGAGTATCGTGAATCTGTCCACTTGTTTATTGGGATTAGTCAGCAGTATCGGAATCTGTTGACATTTATTTAGAATAGTCTATTGAGTGGAAATAATTGTGGATCCGGATGGAGTTTTGGAGCATTTTTCTATCTATGATGCAGTTTTCCTTATTTTCCATGATCTTTTTAGTGTATATATATATATATGTATGCATGTATTTGATAAATCTTACATTTATAAAAGAAATTGAGAAAGATCATTTTCCGATCATTTCCCCAATTCCGTTGACACCCTCTCGACACTCGCTTTATTTTCAACCTGCTATGGAGTAGTATCGTTTCGTTTCGTTTCGTATCGTTTCGTTTCGTTTCGTTTCGTTTCGTATCGTTTCATTTGTTTTGTTTTACGGCATATCAACCTCAATGGTTTTTTAATGCCGACAAAGTTTTTATTGCTGGTAATATTTTTTTCCTTCAAACACCTATTTCTGGTAATATTTTTTTCCTTAAAAGATCTATTTCTGGCAATATTTTTTTCTTCAAAATGTATCACTGGTAATATATTTACCCCAAAAATGTAGAGCTGGAATTTTTTTTTCAAAAATATATTGACGGTAACATTTTTTTTTTCAAAAATGTATAGCTGGTAATAATGTATTGCTGGTAATAATTTTTTACAAAGTATTTCTGGTATTAAATCCTATTTTTACACTTCCGTGTTTTGACTCTAGTTTAGGGGTTTACTAGTTGTCCGTAGCTGGGACCCTAACTGGTGCTACCACCCCGGTTCAGGTTGGACCTGAGAACACCTGCAATTAAGAGGTGGTTCCACGTTCCTCCAAACCCAATGATCAGAGGTCTTTTTTGTCGGACGAGGTTTATCGTCTTAGCTAGGACTCGGATCGTTATACCCAGAACGGCATAGCATTTGGTTGTAGGATCTCATTGATGTTGAGTCTTTCGCGCACAATGTCAAAAACGCTCAAAATGACATGCTCTCTCTTTTTCTCTCTCTCTCACACACACGCACACATATATGTGTGTGTGTGTGTGCGTATTGTGTATTTAGGCAGCAATCTCTCTTTAATATATGTTTCATTCAAGACGACAGACACCATAGTGCGATTACGCTTTTATTTAATTTTTCTTGTGTTCGAACAAGTGTTTTCTTTTCTGGACGCAGAATGTGTAGAAGCTGTACAAATGCCTTGTAAATGTTCGGCTATATTTTAGCCATTGTCAAGGATGATTTTACTTTTTACTTTTTAACTTGATGTATGAGTTGTGTGTATGTATCTAGAGTTATAGGGATGTTTTGTTACCCGAACATACTCAGGCCGTGTTTGTAGTTATTGTTGGCGTTTCATTATTATTAAGGTTTCCATTATTTTCAATCATTTTTGCATGTGGATGAAGTTATTACGTTTGTATTTTCTACTAGTATGTTTTCGATGGAGTCTGTCAAGTTTGTGTGTGTGTTTAAACGGGTTCTGATGGAGCTGTGATCTGATAGGTGTAACATAAAACGTCTTCATATACATGTAGTAATCTGATCGATGTAATTCTTTATGCGTTCGGTTTGATCAGGAACACATTCCTTAAGGGGCTTTTGAATTCGTAAATAATATTCGTTCTTGTAGGTTTGATTTTGAATGTGTGCTGTTAATTTTGAGGATAAGAGTGGCTGTTTCAAATTTTTTGTAGAAGATAATTTTTGTTCGGGTCAATCTAAGTGTAGATTAATCTTGCTGACGCGCATTTGATTTTTTTTAGAAAATATTTGTGTTATTTTAGTCAGTGTGTTCAGGATCGTTATTATTTACTTTGGAAAGAAATAGTCTTACTTGTTGGTCGATGAGGTTTTAGGAAAACCATTGTTAACTAGTGTCTGGTTTGCATTGTTGAGTTCTTTAAGAAAAAATAGACGAGGGGATGAATTCTCGTGTGCTCTCTTTAGGATTTTTTTTATCACTGCTATTTTGTATCTGAGTGGGCATTCACACTTAAAATTAAGCTGACAGAATTTTCTGCTAGTGGTTTTTTTATACAATGAGGTGGTAAAAATGTTGTTACTGTATTCTACACGAACGTCTAAGAATGGAAGATTTTTTTTAACTAATTTCGTAGGTAAAATTAAGTAGGGAGTTTTTTTTTCAAATGTGGTTTTGGGCGTATCTATTTCTATTGCCTTTTTCGCTAGAATAAAAATATCGTCTACAAATGTATAAGTTTCCTTTTCGATTTCATTTTCTCTAAAATCTTTGTTGTTGTTCACATGTTCTGTCCATAGTATTCTAAATATTCATCTGCAAAACTACATATCAACTGCCTCAAGTTTTCTCTTTATCTGTGAGGGGATTTTCCAATATTCGCTGCCATGTAGGAGGATTGATATTACGTAACAGTTCATTGCTCTTTTCTTTGTTTCTATCGGAATTTTTCGGTCTCTTAAAATTCTGTTCAGCTTTTGGAATGTATGTTCGGCTATCCCAATGCAACTTTGGATTTCAGTGTCGCACTTTTCCATCTTCAGTTAAAGTATTTTCCAGATACTAAAATTTTTCTACTAGTTTGATTTCTTATCTCTGATTTGCATGTTGCCCTTTCCTTTTGCTAACAACCATGCATTCCATCTTCTGGCAATTTGTGTTCTTTCTTCTCACTTTCTTTCATTACTTTCTGTAGGAATTTTTGTAGCAGGCTCTCCACAATTTCTTGTCCTTTGTAGCTCTTAATATATTTTGTCTTTTTTATATCTCTTCTAAACTTTGTTTCGCCATCCATTTACTCAAGCTTATTAAGTAGATAATGCACTGTTTTCATCTGTCGCTCTTGCCTTCAATATGTACTGTGAGTATCCTATTTTCCAAGCCTTCTTTTCTCATTGTGCGCACCAGAAATTTCAACTCTCTCTTCCTGATGTTAATTATAGATTTTTCTTGTTTCCATTTTCTGTAAAACTTCATCATTGCTTACACGTTTGGTCTTCTTAGCATCCTTCTGTAGAACCACATTTCTGTTGTTTCAAGTTTTTCTTCATCTGTGGAGAGATTGTCCAGCATTCAATGCTATATAGCAAAACTGATATTACGTAACAGCTCAGTACTCTTTTCTTTGTTCCTATCGAAATTTTTCTATTTCTTAATACTCTGCTTAGCTATTGAAATACATCTTTGGCTATCCCAATGCACCTTCGGATTTCAATGTGCAATTACCGTCCTCTGTTCAAATACTTCCCTGTTAGGCTGTACCCTTTGCTAAGAATCATACATTCTGTATTCCTGCAATTCTCACGAATTACTCCGTGAGATTAATTGGTCGATAAAATTCGAAACAAAATAATGGCTGTATTAATTTTTGCAATATTTACATCGATTGAACATTTGATGACGTTGACTCATTACATCTTTCCGTAAGAGATGAACTCTTCTTTAGAAAATGCTTTATTTTAAAAATCTTTTAATATATCTAAATTCATACGTCTTTGATTTGAATCTGTAAAAGCCCTGAAATATTGGTGCTTCATTTTCTGACTAAATTACTCTTGTAGCATACCTACGGACGATAATGGGTATATTCCCATTCACATTAATACAGTAGTAAATACTGTATGTTGGTCTGCAGTTGGAGATTCGTCTCCAGATGTGCTGGTCAAACTCTCTGACTCCGGGCAGAGAGGATCCCCAGCCGAGGCTATGTCGAAGGACAGAATCTTGTCTCGGAAAACAGCTACTCGAGCCCGTTTTATACGGGGTCTATGTGGATTTTTTGGCGAAGCCTACGGGCTCCTATACTCTACTTTAAATTCGGCCTCGTGCCACATCTAACCGCGTGGGGTGGTTGGTAGATATCATTTGGAGATTCATTGTGGAATTCACTTGACTCACTTCTAGCAGTTTACTTCTACGCGCCGCTGGCGAAACTTATATGCGTTTTTATTTTCCTAAGTATTATCGTTCATTACCACCTTCTGTGTGATTATTCTATTCAGTAACCTTCCTTACGGTACAACAATTACAACTGGTCATCTAACTAATCTACTAATTAAAATTATAACTAAGCACTTTGCGCCCCCCGCAAAAGAAAATAATATAACTTGGACCTCCGTTGTTTCGAATGATCAAAAATGACATTGCTGATACTTTCAGTCCTCAATTCGTTATGCTGACGACACAATTTTGTCCTAATACTAAATCCAATCGGGTCGATAAGATCAAATTGACAGATAATCTCAAAAATGACCTACAATCTCTTGTTAAATGGGGCCATGAGTGGCTTGTTAATTTTAACGCCATAAAAACGAATCTGCTCTCTTTTAAACATTTGAGAGAAGCCTTTTTAACTTACATCAGCATGGCTGATGCTAACCTCCAGGAGAGTGACTCATTTGGCTTTCTTGGACTAAAGTTTTCAGCTGACATGAAGTAAAAATAGAATATTGAATCAATTGTTATGTATGCAGCTAAGAACGGTGGTTCACTATATCGGGCTAAACAATATTTTTCTCTCCAGATTCTGTCATACATATTTATAAGTCTACCATTAGCCCTTGTTTTGAACATTGCTGTCATATCTGATCTGGTGATCCTGCCGTATATATATATATATATATATATATATATATATATATATATATATATGTCAGATCAGGATATATATATATATATATATATATATATATATATATATATATATATATATATATATATATGTGTGTGTGTGTGTGTGTGTGTGTGTGTGTGTGTGTAAAATCCGCAAAATTCCCCGTAGATCCCTGTATAAAACAGGTTGGGTAGCTGTTTTTCGAGACGAGACTCTGTCCTTCGACATAGCCTCGGTTGGAGATCCTCTCTTCTTGGAAGCAGAGAGTTTGACCAGCACAGCTGGAGACGAATCTCGAAATGCAGAATATATATATATATATATATATATATATATATATATATATATATATATATATATGTATGTATGTATATCCCAACTTGATATCTAAGCTTTAGTCCCTTCCCACCACCGTAACGTAGTTTCCTTGTGTCTTTCTTTTCTACAAATACTTTCATGATGCACTTTCCGCTATATTACTTAGACTTTATTAAGTGCAGTACTAGATTGGCGGCATGGTCTCATCATTTTTTTCGTTGAAATGCCTAGATATAACCGTAAGTTTCGTGCTAACAGTTTCTTCTATCGCACTTCTCGCTTGTGGAACTCACTTCCGGCTTCATTTATCTTCAAAAATTTAAATGCAGTGCAACTCATTATCTTCAGTCTTCTTAATTCCTGCTCTGTTATTGTTCTCCCTCCTTAATGGTTTTTCCCGATTATGTAATACGCAGTAATCCCTTACGTCTGAATGGCTTTATTCCCTTGCTTGGGTGAAATGATCTAAAATACAACTATTGAGTCAGTAAATATTAAACATGGCTTAGATTAGTACATAATCACACGAATGAATCACTCGGTGAGGAATCATTGTCATGGTAAATTTTCTGGCGACGGACATTGTTTCTTTTCCCCAGTTCAGACATTCACACATAGAAATCACCATGTCACGTACACATGGCCGAATCATCTACATTTCCTTTGTATATGGACTGGCTGAAAGGTTCATAGACTAACTATGAAGGGCTGATGCTACAGCTGTAAAATATTGTATGCATTTATTTCAGCTCTTAATAATAACGGCATTGTTTCTTTCCAGACACGATAGTGGGTCTAAATGCTCATAAGCTGATGTTGGAACTGTGAAATATTGCATGCATTACTTTCAACTCCTCCTTTTAATATCAGCATTGACAATTTCTATGTACGAAGGTAGGCTGAAAAGTTTATAGGTACCAGTTTGGGCTGAATAATTCATAGGCTGACTGTGAGGGAGGGATACTGGCGCTGGGATATCTTGCATGCTTTAATTTCAACTTTTTTTTTTATTAATAACCGAATTGCTTATTTTCAGTTAAACTACCATCTGACTTTTTCAAAGAAGACTTCAAAACAGCAAATAGCGATTTCTTCTGAAAATGGTCGAAATTTGGTATCGAGCTATTATGAAGTACCTGCATAAAACGCATTTAACCCCCAGGGACATTCATCGTGACATGGTTCCGACATTAGGGGTGAAGCATCAGCTTTATCAATTGTGTAAACTGGGCAACTGAATTTTGTAAAGGAAGGTGGGGTTTTGAAGATGATCTACAAAGTGAACTTCCTGCACGACCAACGAAAACATGGATAGTCTTCACCAACTTGTGATGGATGACAGGTTATAAATCAAAGATAGAGGCTATAAATCAGATGATCAATGTCATGAGTATATACTGTGAATGTTTGAGAATATTCTGCACAATAAACAGTGACAAATATTTCCACTCAGTGGTACGTAATCAAGACTGCAAGAAAACCTGACATTGTCTGAGTCAAATCCAGCTGGTTCCCTTGCATGTTACCTAACCCAGGATTAGTGTTCATTTCCTCACTTTGAGCTAGAGACAAAGAGATGATCCATGCAGTAGAAACAACCCCTCCGCATCTGATCCAAAAAATGCCAATAACGTTTTAATCAGCAGGGAGGTTGACGGCCTGAGTTTCTTGCAATGCATATTGTGTTTATTGAATATCGTCAAAAGAGCCATGACTTCAATAAAGAATAGTATAATTTGCTGATGCATTTACGAAAGGCTATCAAGACCAAACTCCATGGGAAACTCATGAAAGGAGTCTTGAGAACAATGTTCGATCCTCCCTATTCTCCTGATTTGACGATCATCTGTCCCGTAACGGACTGAGCATACCACAGGAAAATCCGACATTTCATCAAATCCAGCTGGTTGAAAGCCAGGATGAGTGTTGGATTCATCAATTTGAGACAGAGACAAAGAGACAATCCATGCAATGGAAATACTCCTCTAAACGTATTCCAAAGAAGAGCATTGTTTTAATGACTATCTTCAAATCAATCATACCAAAAATTTGAGTATGATATAATAACTTGATGAGGCAGTTACGTAAAGGCTATCATAACAAACGCACAGTATGGGATCGTGTTATATCAGAACAATACTACAGCAAATAAGTCTTTGGTTTTAATGGTAGTTGTGTGTGACTGTGGGTTTGAACTGGTTGATTACCCTCCCTGTTTATCTGATTACGCCCGATCTAATTTTCACCTGTTGCCTAACAAAAAAAAAAATTGGCCCGAAACAAGTACAGCAGCGATGATGATGTCTTATCTGCTTTTGATGACTTTTTGACAAACAGGGTGAAAACATCTACATCACCGGTGTACAAGCACTGCAAATCTGATGGAAGAAATCTATGGACCGCATGGGGGCTCTGTTGTAAAATCAATTGGTCACATTCCATTAGAGTATTATGTTCAGCCTGTTAATTTTTCAGCCTCGTATTTCACTGGGAAGTAGGAAGTCACACGCATATTTTCTTCCCCCATAACCATTACGTTGTGAAACACGCTCCCGAGAGGATGCTTCCCCGATCACTACGATCTCTTCAAATCTAGGGTCAACCATTATCTACGCTACATGTCTCTATATTATGCACTTCTTACTTCCTGCATCTATGCCCTTAGAACATTCTTGTTCCTCAACCCTCTCCCTTGAGTGACTCTTGGAACTTTTACTGGATGAAAAACCAAAACCGAATTGATCAACATGGCCACTAAACATCCATGACGCTTCCGTCAACTCAACAACATTTTTCTGGAATTGAGAACTAGACAGAAGATGGAACTTCGAGAAAGCTATTGAGCAGAGCTGTATCATTTGTCTAAAACCATTACTGATATTCATTTTGAAAATGAATATTAATAATTCTTCATTATTTTTAAGCATTAACTTCTAAGTCGTTTATATGAATGTTACACGAGGTTATAATTTCTAAGCATAATTTCCAGTACAAGCAGAACGCAAAAAGCGTATTTAACATCAAAATAAAATATATTTCAGATAGGCTAACAGATCTAAAGAAAAATAATTTCATAAGAGAATCTTACTTATTATAAAACGCAGATTATGTGTGTCTGTAAGTTTATATATTGGATCGGATCTCCTACATTTTTCAACCGATTTCAACAAAACTTCACAGGACTGCGTAAATTTACCTTGCGGTGGTTCTGACAGCACCAAAAATTGGAAAAACACAATTGTTTTTGCACGAAATCAATTTGAAAACACGATAAAACACGATTCAGTCGGCAGAATGAAAGGGTGACAACTCATATCGAGTTATACTTATTATAAAACCCAAGTTGTTTGTGTGTGTGTGTGTGTGTGTGTGTGTTCGTTTATATATGGGACCGGATTTACTACATTTTTCAACCGATTTCAACAAAACTTCACTTTTTTTTGGCAGGTAGTGTTTCTTATTGTCTTGCACACTTTTTTCTTTATTTTTACATTCAGAATGCTTTAAAAATTCCATTTACAGGACAATTATTTATAATAAAATTCTATTCAATCGGTAGACTCATAACAATTGAAAACAATGTTTTTGTTTGTGTTTGGGTTTGACCAAAAAAAAAAACTAATTAAGACATGCGTGTCCGTCAACCTTAAACAATAATCTTTGTCAATTTTATTTTTCAGTCTTTATGATGGTCGATACTTGATCTATCTCTTACTGTTACATCCCCGGGCAACGCCGGGCTCTACTGCTAGTCTGATATAAAATATAGAATCACGAATCTTTAAAAAATTAACATCTGATTTAGCCCCAGCCTACTTTTAATTTTGCGACGCCGTACTTGGTAAATTGCCGAGAATTTTGCAACAATATCAATCAGAGTTTGTGAACAGTATAAAACGATTATCAGAAAAATCAGAAAGAGCGATACAGATGCAAAAAGGCGTCTACCTATGTTTCATAGACTACGCAAAGGCCGTCGACAAAGTACGCCACAAGGATCTGATGGAACTGCTCAGTAACCTCGATATATTCGGGAAAGATATCAGAATAATCAATGACCTATACTGGCAGCAAACAGCATGCATGCGCATAAAGAACGAGTTCAGTGAATATACAAACATAGAAAGGTCCGTAAGGCAAGGATGTGTATTCTCACCGGATCTGTTAAAACTATACAATATTCAGAGAATTGGTAACCCTACCAGGATTTAGAACAGGTGGCCAAAATCTTATTAACATAAGATACGCAGATGACACAGTACTGGTAGCAGACACGGAAATGAAATTACAAAATCTCCCACAGAAGGTAGCGACGGAGAGTCAGAAGAAGGGACTAAGCATAAACTACGAGAGAACGGAGTGCATGGTCGTCAGTAAGAGGATGAACCCGAAATGCGAACTGAAGGTCGGAACACTAGAATCAAGTAGACGCGAAGGTTTACATACCGGTGAAGCGTCTTGACAGAGGACGGTAAGTGCGACACTGAGATCCGTAGGCGTATTGGGATGGCCAAGGACGCATTCCAAAACCTGGGCAAAGTGCTACGAGAACAAAAAAAAAAAAAAAAAATGGCAACTGAAAAAAAAAAAAAGAATACTGAACTGTTACGTGATATCTATCCTTTACGGCAGTGAATGTTAGACGATTTCCTCAAAGGTGAAGAAGAAACACGAGGCGATGGAGATGTGGTTCTACAGAAGGATGCTAAGGATATCATGGACCGAGTGTATGAGCAACGATTAGATCTTAAAAAGGTTGCAAACAAGGAGGAGGCTTATACTTTACATCAGTAAGAGGCAGCTGAAGTTTCTGGGATACATAATGAGGAAGGAGGGCCTGGAGAATCTGATACTCACGGATCGAATAGAGGGAATGATAGATAAGGGAAAACAACACGTGATATACCTGGTGAACTTAAGCAAGTGGATGACAGTACGTGGTCTGGGGGAGGTAGCCGAGGGAAGGAACTTGTTGAGAGCTGCAATGGATAGAGGAAGGTGGAGAGACATGATCGACTACGCCTTGAAAGGACATGGTACATAAAAAGAAAGAAAGATGAAATGATAGACTTAAAGTCAACCTTAGACAAACTTTAGCGAAATACAATCTTCATCTATCTGGAACGGACAAACAAAAGTAAGTGTTGTAAATATGTATAAGTGAATAAAACATACTTTAGTGACTGTCGATAAAATACAGTAAAAACATTTTTGGAATTCATCAGGGTGGTGGTATCGCCTTCAATACAATATTTCACCCACTGAGTTATTTAAAGGAGTTCTCTGTGGCGACAGTGACAGCTTCTGGGGTAGTCGACGTGGGGTCTGTAAAAAGGTACAAAAAAAACTTAAGCAAAAAGGAAAAAAAAAGATTTATAAATGCATTGCATGAAAAATATTTTACAGATATGTACGACTCTATCAGTCCGAATATAATTTTAAGAAAAATTGTAAGCCACATGTCATTAATAAAATGCTCAAAAAGATTTAAAATAGAAAAAACAAACAAACAGATAAGGATGAGTTGAAACGCAATATATATATATATATATATATATATATATATATATATATATATATATATATGTGTGTGTGTGTGTGTGTGTGTGTTTGCATGTATAATTATGCATATATGCACACACAAAATATATAATATATATACACAAATATATATGTACAATATATATATATATATATATATATATATATATATATATATATATATATATATATATATATATATATATATATATATATATATATTAAAACTTGTTTCATAAAAAACATGGTGATAGGAACATCCTACTCAGTTGTAAGCCACCTCCTCACCTACACCATTTGTCTCGATTCGGCCACCATGACGCCTAAGATAACTCTTAGGAACTTGATTCCATATATCTCTGTTTCTATGATTGGGTTGATTTGATCTACATGCACTCTTCTGTGTATCACCATATGCCACCTCAGTCCAAACAAACACAAACGAGCTATGGCGTGTTCTTATGCGCGCGCCTGAATAGGCTTGTACACACACACACACACATAAACACATATATATATATATATATATATATATATATATATATATATATATATATGTATGTATACATAAGAATAAAAAATACATATATGCATTTTCGCCCGGTGGTTTGGTCAGATCCGCGGTTGGGCCGGGGTCTGTCGCTCGGGACGAGGAGATAGAAGAAATAGTTGAGTGTTTTTCACTTGCTGATAGATTTTCTTTTTTCCTCTGGCGATGGAAACTTCTGGAGTTATTGACCCTCGTTCGATGGCGTTCCTTCTGACGGCTGGTGGGATGACGTCTCGACGGGCCTTAACAAATAATCTTATTTATTTATTTATTTATTTTATTTTTATTAATTTTATGTTTTTATTTATTTTTCCGTCTTCCCCTTTCATTAATATTTTCTTTAAAATCCTAATGTATTTTATTAAATATTTTTTACTTTACACTTGATGTAGGCCTCCGTGTTGAGCCTGAGCAACATATATAAAGCAACATATAGGAAAATATATTGAGACATATATAAAAATATAAAAATATATATATATATATATATATATATATATATATATATATATATATATATATATATATATATATATATATATATATATGCAGGTTCTACGGGAATATTTTTGGCCTTAGCCTACGGGCTCGGAGAATCCACAGTAAACTCGGTCTTGTACCTCATACATTCCTCGTGGAGGGGCTTTTAAATATTAACAGTCGAATAGATCTGTTCCAGTTGAGCTGATCAAACTCTTTGCCTTCGGGCAGAGAGGATCCCAAGACGAGGCTATGTCGAAGGGTAGATTCTTGTCTCGGGAAACAGCTAACCGAACCCGTTTTCTATGAGTTCTATATGGGATTTTTGGCCGAGCCGATGGGCTCGGATTGCCCCACATTAAACTCGGCTTTGTGTCACATCCTACCTCGTGGGGAGGCTGGCAAATATAACAGTCGAATAGATTGAACGCTGGGTCAACCGACACACACACTCGCTAGTCGTGTAATACTCTTCTGTTGTACTTACTGTTTAATATATGATAT
>CAHIKZ030000569.1:710000-735000 GCA_903632075.3 Acanthosepion pharaonis
AGAGAGAGAGAGAGAGAGAGAGAGGGGAGAGAGATACCGGTGCAACAACAAAATTGTCCAAATCGTGTTACAGTATAATTGTTCAGCTCACAAAATATTTAATATCTAAAACCCACTAAACTGAATTTCTTTTTTCCAGGTTTTCAGATATGATGTTTCGCCATCTTGATACCATTTATCATAAGAATCACTGAAACACTCATTGAGTTATTCATCTAGAACGAAAACAGGTTAAAATCATTTTGTGTGAGACGCTTTTGTGTCTTTTCAACTGAGCAATGGCGAGTAATGATACCAACATCCATACTTTGGCTTCCATCTTCAAAGTCCATCCAAGAACCATCAAGATAATGGTGAATAAGTTTTAAAAAGAAGAAAGAGTAGAGAGAACCAGATCATGAGGTCGCAACAGGAACAAGGATCATCATTTCAACTTAGAGCTAAAGAGATCAATTAGAAAAGATCCAACTCAATCCATAAGATGTTTGGCACGTGAATGAGGAGTTTCAATGATGACAGTGCAAACATCTGTGAAGAATGACTTGAAAATGAAATCGTACGTGAAACTTATATGACACCTCGTTACTCCATCACACATTCTTATTACTCAAAGTAGAGTCCAATAGTGTTATAAAAGCCTCGAAGTGTTCCAGTAAGATATATTTAATCATTTCTAACGGTTCAAATCTTCTTATAACTATTGGACAATTTTGCTGCTACATCCGGTATGTATATATATATATATATATATATATATATATATATATATATATAATTTTCTTTATTAAGACTCTGAAACTCACAGGATGTAATTAATATTATTAAAAACAAACAGGACATCTATTCAAACACGTGCATCTACTAAAATATAAGTTTAGGTACCTCCACGAAAATATTAAAAAATAAGTATACTGTGATAAAAAACGTAATGAAAAAATAGTTTTATCGTCAAAAGCGTTATGTTATTATTAAATGGAATGATCAAGGTAATTTTTGAATATTAAATTAATTTTCTACTCCTTAGAATATTCGAAAGTTTGATTTAAAAAAAAATTATTTTTCTTGCGTCAGTGATTGTACGGAATTTTCCCTCATTTTTGCAATGACACATTAATTTGGAAATGCTTGCAAAAGTCAAATAATTGTACTTATGGGAAAATGAAATAAATTATTTTAATTTGTTTTTATTACAAAATCTTGGATTTTTTTTTACATCTGTTTCAGCCCCCTTTTTTTAATTTTCTGAAAACTTGAGAAATTAATCGATATAATTTTTAGCGACTTTGTTGTTTAAAAGCTGAATTCTTTGAAGAATGCCCAAATATTTCTGCAAAATCGGATCTGGTTTTACTGAGAACTACGTTCTCTTACCCGAAAATACCTTCCCCTCACTGTTATGGATTAAATAGCAGGACAGACTGGGCCCTATAGCCTTGGTTAGCCACCAGTCTACCGCAAAAAGAAATGACAATCTACTGCGGGAAAGACTCCTGCCTAGTCACTCATGCACACACACACACACACACACACACACACACACACACACACACACACACACACACACACACACATATTCAACACCATCATTTGATAAGACACCAGAAGTGTTGAAACAAAATGGCTATTTTTGTAGTGATTTTATAACATGTTATAATTTTCGAATAAATAATTATATCTATGCATATATCTATATCTATATATATATCTATATATATATATATATATATACATTACATATATATATATATATATATATATACATATATATATATATATATATATATATATATATATATATATATAGGGTGCGATGGATAAATTGTCGTGTAAATTACGCAAAAATGAAAATAACACTGATATCTCATTTTAACAGATATATTTACCAAAATTACACAAAATTATCTTGAAATAATAAAGAATAAAATTTATTCAAAAAAATTGCCATTATCTTCAACCACAGTTTCGAGATGACTTCGGAATCTCCTGAATATCTTCTGAACGGTCCTCGTGTTTAAGTTGGTGAATGGTAAAATAAACTTTGTCTTCAGTTAATCTTTGGTATTACAAGGAGATTTGCTCAACTGCGCCTCACGCATAATAATCAATGTGGTTGCAATCTAAGGAGTTAGGTGGCCACATGTAAGTGCTCACTATCAGGGATAGAGCGTATGTAAATATAAAAGTAGACATCAATGGCAGCACCCAGAGACCTGAAGATTGATTGAGTTTAATATGGAAACAGACTGTCGCCTATGTGCATTGAATTCAATATCTATCTATCTATCTATCTATCTATCTATCTATATATATATATATATATATATATATATATATATATATATAAGGCAGGATGTGTGTGTGTGTAACGAATGCACGGCCGCAATTTTCGACGGATTTGCACCAAAAATTTACATGCACATGCTCCAAGTTAACGGGAAAGGCCAAGACCGGCTTAGCATTTCCCAACTCCCATCGATAGTGGTAATCATCGTTTTTACATGCTTCTAAGGCAGTTTTCATGTAGTTTGCGGCCATTTTGTACTGGACAGAGTGAGAGCCAATAACTGGCTGCCACGAATATGTAGGAAGATTCTATTGGCCAGCTGACTGACACGAATGTTAACTAGCATGCGAGCATGCAAATAAATCGATAGCTACATTCGTCATAAGTGGGAAAAATTTAAATCTTCATGGCACTTTACGTAACAGATTTAATGATTTAGAATGTCTGAGCTTAGAAAAAATTCGCAGTGTGAGATAGGCAACAAGTAAGGCATGTAGCAACATCAGCACGGCAAAGGGCACTCCTTTAAAGGCAAGGAAGGGCAAAAATATTTTAAGTCGAGTGATAGCGATTGCTGTATGAGTCGTACGATTATTGAATGAAGCATGGGCAACGCCGGGCCATGCTGCTAGTATATATATATGGAGGAAATGTGTATGAGAAAGTGGAAGAAAATTTCCAATAGCTAATCGGCCCGACATCATGATCAAAAACCACAAAAACAGAATGCGCTTTCTTATTGACATGGCTGTCCCTGAAGATTCTAATGTATCGTTGTAGATCTTCAAAAAACAAAAAAAAAAAATAGCAAAATACAAGGATCTTAGTTAGAAAACTAACAAATGTGGCATATGAGCACATCAATAATTCCAGTTTTAGTTTGAGCCCTCGGATTTATTGGAAATTGTTCCGATAGACTCGTTGAAGGGATTCTTGGTAGCCTATGGTTTAAAGAAGTACAACTACAAAAAAGAACATGGCCGGAGTGTACGGCCGAAACGTGGTGATAAATATGGCAACAATGATGAGGATGATAGTCCGAGCAATGTAATTAGTGTGCATAATACCTCATCTCAGAAATTTAGGCAAAACTATCTTATATACAAGTGCAGCTCACACATTGCAAAGATCTTTATCTATGTAAAATTGTAAATCTTATTATTTTATTAGATTTTTAAAATGTAATGAAACCATTTCTAACCTTAGGTCTCTGGTTGGGACCCAGAAGTAAATCGGTATACAACAAAAATCAAATGAAATAATAATAATAATAATAATAATAATAATAATAATGATGCAAGAAAATACAGGCTTCGAGGTAGAAAAAAACACCCACATCATTAGCGCTCGTGGGATGTTGCATAGAAAGAATATAAGAAACGCCTTGATAAAATGGCCTGATAAAAAACTGATGCCTGTTTAAGAAGGGTGAATTTAAAGTCAAACAGAAACTGTACCACCACAAAGCAGAGAAACTGATCGCAGATGACCAAGACAAAATCTTATGGGAATTCCAAATCCAAACAGACTGTGTACTTGATTTAACCAAAGTAGACATCACCGTTGTCCAAGAAGGAAAAAAACAAACAAAAAAACAAGAACTTATCTCCTCTTTGATGTGACTGTTACGGGAGGCCAAGATATCAACGCCAAGGATACTAAAAAGATTGAGGTTGCCAGAATATTGGGCACTACTTTCTCAGCTACAATCGGGGCGTTGGTGTCTCTGCCACCGACGTTAAAGGCTATCATTAATAAAATTCAAAGTAAAGCCTTGTATCCCATCGCTTTAGAATTCTGCGTTGTATGATTCTGCAAATATTCTACGAATGGTAGCTTGACGTCGTTTGACTTCTAATATTGCTAGATCTTCGATTGAAAACAAAATCGTACGGAGAAAGAAAATAAATTATTACTAAGAAAAAAACAATTCTACTATATACCGTGTCCCTCCAGGACTTAGTTGATTATGGCTTGTTCTTTCTCAGCATATGTAAGACCATTTGCCAGCTACTCGCTCCTGATGATAACTATTTTTTTTTTTTTTTAGTATGAGCTTAAGTGGAACAATCGTAATGAAACGCTAAATTGGGCACAATACGAGAAAACTCCCGATGGGTTTATTTCAAATGTCAAAACAAATTTAGCAACAATGCATTTAAAACGTATATATTCATGTAACTGAAAAATATCTTTTAACACGCTGAATAAAATAAAGTATTTCTCCGCCTCTATTGCCTTGAGGTAATTAGAAACACTTAAGATGCATCATGCATAAATGACTACTTTACCAGGGAAGATTTTAAAGTGAAATTTAGATAAGTGTTAAAAGCAGTTGGCGCTACTTAGTCTTCTGCTAAATTGTTGATTATTGTTAAGGAGTGAAAGAGCAGCAAACCAACAATTTGACACGTGTGTACTAATATACAAAGTCCAATATATGTTTGACAAGGGAGAACCAGGTACATGCCTTTGAACTCATATTTTCTAATGACTTACGTTTATATCACATTGAAACACGGGTTCCATACCATCAGCGAAGTAAAGCAATGTCAAGCTTAGTTATTAACTAGAAGGGTGACCGCTTGGGAATATCTGGCGCTGTCAGCTGGGATGTGTTGGTGGTACCTAGGATAATGGCTCGGAATTGTAAATCGAGCCGATTTCCAATTCCGTTTCAGTTCGTTATATTCACTTAGGCGTAAATACCCTTGTCAAAGGTATGAATCCACTTCTCCCTCAGCTATGGGTTAATTATTAAGAATTTTAGCTCTAAATTATTATTATCTCCAAAAAAAATTCTTAGAATCTAAAAATATTTTCTGGCTTTAAATAATTTGCAAAAGGTTGATAAGCCGTTAAAAAATGAATCCCTTAACTTTTCTATGTCTGTCAGTATGAATAGCAAAGGACCAAAATTCATGACTTGGGTTATCGGTTCCTGGACTTTTAGGATGGAAGTTAGTTAAATAACTTCTCGGCCATTTGGCTGGGATCAAAGCGTAGTATATGTTCTCTCCACACATGAGAGAGGAGAAGTCGGAGCGTTCCGGTAATTCCAATGATGTAGCAGATTGCACGAAGAGAGTCGGGGTAGGTTTAATATCGACGCCAGGGTGACAATGGTTCTTGGACCAGATTCATACGTATAGGCGTCCCGCAGGAAAAAAAATGTCCTTCCACAATGGCGAGGTCACTTAAATTCAGGAATTTCATAGCTTTCTATGACTTGTTCAGATTTAAGATCTTATTATTTCTCAATATTTAATTCTCTGTAAAACTGATCTATTTTCCAGGGATTATACGGCCTAATTACATCTCACTGATCTTTGTATAGTCTTATTATAATTATTATTTTTATTATTATTATTAGTAGTAGTAGTAGTAGTAGTAATATTGCTATTGCAGTGTAACCCGGATATAAGAGAGTTGTTGAGACCGGAGAAGTCTCTTATATCCGGGTTTCTCTTATATCCGGGTTTGGTCTATTTTATATACATTAACACACGCTCTAATTTGGGACCAGAGAAAATCTCTCTTATATCCGGGTTTCTCTTATATCCGGGTCTCTTATATCCAGGTTACACTGTATTAATTGAGATATAACACCACAACAAAGTGACGATACACCCAGACAGATAATTCTATACAAAACTTTGCAACCCGTCCTGGGTATGACGATAAACTACATCTGTGTCGTGGGTAAGACGATAAGCTACGTCCGACAGTAAAGGCTCTGATCAGGAGGTTTTGAGGATCGGGAAACTCCGTCTAAATTGCTGGTCTTTCCAGGGCCACTGTGACCCGAGGTGGTAACACCTGTTAGGGTCCCAGCTATGAGCAAATAATTAACCCTAAACAGGAGACAAAACATTATGAAAATGTATAAATTGGTTTCAATACCAGCAATCATTTTTTTGAGAAATAATTATTACTCTGTGACACCATTTAGGGTTGCTAGAAACAGAAAAGAAGGAGGAAAGAAAAGGAAAAGGAAAGGCGAGAATTAAATACAGTTGGTCGTCGCAAGACAGGATAGCACGACTGGGAGCGGCGACACATTGGGGCTGGGCGTCACAACTCGCAATACGCTTTTGAAGGAAAAATATTACCAGCATTACTTTTTTGATGGAAAATGTATTACTAGCTATACGTTTTTGGAAAAAAAAATGTTACCAGCAATAAAAATATAGTCGGCAGTAAATAACCCATTCAGGTTGATATGCTGTAAAATAATAATGATTTTATCCAAAAATATTGTATATATTGTTGGTAATATTTAAAACAAATGTATTGCTAGTAATATTTTTTTTCTTCAAAAATGTATTGCTAATAATAATTTTTTACAAAGTATTTTCTGTTATTAAAACCTGTATTTACACTTTAATAGTATTTTCACCCCAGTTTCTGGGTTAACTATTTGCCCATAGATAGGACCCTAACAGGTGCTACCACCCCGGGTCAGGGCGGACCTGGGAAGAGCAGCGATTAAGAGGTGGTTCCACGCTCCTCAAAACCTCCTGATCAGAGGCCTTACTCTTGGACGTAGTTTATCTTCTTACCCCGGACGCGGATGTAGTGTATCGTCATAGCCAGGACGCCTCAGTGGGGCGGAGTCTTACCCCTCTGCAGCCACAGCCGACAGGGCGCTCATGAGCAGATGGGAGTCAGCTGCAAGGAGACATTTACACATGATTAAGATCAAACAAATCTCTAATACTGCCATACTTATTGTAGCTCTTCTTAATTCAAAAAGACAGAACGTGTATATATTAACACTTGCAATCAGGGATGAATAGAAGCCATAAATGCCACGACTGATAAATCATCAATTATTATTATTATCATTGCCTGTTTATGTTATTTTTTCTTGCTTTGTATACTGTAAAGCCGGCTCTAAACTATCGTTCTTAGCTCCTATACGAGAATTATCATTTAAGTGTTAGCACTTTTCTTAATGTATGAGATGTTTCGATCAGGGCGATCTACTGGGTAACTTGATGTTACTGGGACAAATAGAAATTGTAAAATTTTAGTAAAATTGTTCATTTCTTTTCTCAATAGGACCAGAGCTTCGATTATTATTAATACAGTCTGTCTTCATTCCCCACATCCTTGTATTTGGACAATTTCTCGATAATTTTCATGGAAGTGTTTTTTTCTAAGATGGTACTTCTATTTCAATAAGCATACACTCCCTGAATTTCTTGTCTTTTATGACGATATCAGGGCTGTCGGTTTTATTTCTCTGTTAGTTTGAATTGGCATGTCCCAGAAGATAGCTACGTCGTTATTTTGTGTAACTGTGTTTGGTTGGTGCTCATACCATCTCTCAGTGGTTTCGAGTTTGTGCTTCTTGCATATCTTTCTGTGCACATATGTCGCTACCTTGTTACGTCGGTGGATATATCCATTTTTTCCTAGTTCAGGATATCTTGATATAATACGGTCGTCAGTTTCATCATATTTTCCGCAGATCCTGCATTTCGGGTTAGTTCCATCCTTGATTATGTGACAATGATAGGGTCCGGTTACGAGGCTTTGGTCCTGAGTTGTAATAATTAGACCTTCTGTCTCAGCTTTCAACCCAGTGATCCTCAGCCACCTGATGTGTTATCTGTTGGTCTACATCTGCTTTTTTCGTTCGTTTTAGGTATTTTAAGCCTTGTCTTCCCAGATTAATTTATTTTATTTTATTTTTTACTATTTCATTTGACCAAGTTGTTTTGTTTCTATTTTATCCGTTTGAGGTAGATAGTATTCGCTACGTTTTTTGTTGGTAGGGTTTCAGGTAAATTAAGCTGTTTCTTGAGTAGTGCAGCTTCTTTGTTGATGGAGTAGATTTGATGTTTTACTATTTGCAGGAGAGGGGCATTGGTTTTTGCAAGGTGAGCTTCCCATCCGACACTTGTGGTTTTTAGGGTTAGTTCAAGTTGCATTAGTCCTCGGGCCCTAAAGCTCTTGGTAAGTACAGCCTATCAACACCTGATTTCGCGTGGGGCATCCTCATTTTGGGAAGAATTTTTTTTCTGGTATTGGCCTCCAATCTTTTAATGTCATTAACTTCCATTTAATAATGTTTAAGCTGTATGTTACTATATATAAAGCTAAGGTGTTTGGTGGCCTTCATTTTACTGGCTCCATTCGTTCGCTTTCTAGTATCAAACGCACTCTCCTATAATAGTTTTGTTGATATCAAGGTCTAAATCTATAGCTTTGATGAGTTTACCGTCTTTGGAGGAAGCTTTGGCACATTTGTCAATTCCGAACTCCATCCTAATGTCTTCGCTGAAGGTTTTGACAATGGTGAATAGGTTTTTCTGCTTGTTGTCATTTTGGCAAATATTTTAAGATCATCAATGTATAATAGGTGATGCAGTTTGCCGTTTTTGATGTTGATTGGTTTCCATGTTAATGACCCGTTTGTATTATTTACGTTTAGTGTAGTCCTCCGGATTTTTCATGCTCTCTGTTATGAATATGACCTTTGCTGGGTACACTCTGTATATTTTTAGGCTCTTCTCTATCAATGAGGGTTGTACATTGTCGTTATTATTATTATTATTATTATTATTATTATTATTATTATTATTATTATTTCCTTTGATTACTGTTCTATATTCATTTCCTTTCGGACCTCACCCAGAGACCTAAGGTCACAAATAGAATCATGATATTTTCACTGAAGATTTTTGTAATCAAAGAATTTAAAAAATAAACACCTAAGATCACACATAATTTACATTAATAATGACCTTCAGAAGGCGTGCGATCTACATGTGAGTACAATTATTATTATTATTAATATATTTGCTTGATATCTGGCGTACACTCATTTCTTACCGGTCCCAGCCAGTGACCTAAGGTCATAAATGTCATCATGACATTTTCCACTGAGCAATTTTTAGGAAAAAAACAAAAAAAATAAAACAACTTCAGATCACAAATATTTTACATAGATTATATATGTCTGATCCCTGATGTTCTTCTGTGGATTTTCGAGTGCGGTGAAAAAGGATGTCATGACTTGTTGATACTCTTCGCGATTCCATTTCGTTCACTTTCTTTTTTGTTAATTGATTAAGCATTGAATCACTTGGTCCAAGGTTGGAAAGAGTCCGGCTTTGGATACCAGGTTGTTCTATGAGTTTGTTCCAGTGACAAATTTTTCAGTCACAGACTGGTTCCTCTCTGAGGAACGCTGCACTTGTTAGTCTGGGTGATGACCGATCCAGTATGAGTATTTGTTTGTATGCCTTAAGATTGTTGACTTTTTCTCTTTTTCTTGTGTTTTATCCTTTACCGCCAAGGGCAATTTTGTTCAAGTTACCAGCTCTAGCACGACTGTCGTCCAAGACTAAAGAGCATTTTCTACCCAGGAAATAAGGGAATTATTATTATTATTATTATTATTATTATTATTATTTTCATTGATTGCTCATTTCTATCCGGGTCCCGAACAGAGACCTAAGTTCAGAAATGGCTTCATAACATTTTCCACTAAGCACATAAAAAAAAACAATCACAAATATTTTAGATTGATAAAGCACTTCGTAAGGTATGTATTGTACTCGTGAGAACAATATTTTGAATTTCTTTAACTCATTGGCTGTCAAGAACCCTTCAATGATTCTATTGGTATCTTTTCTAATCAACCCGAGGGATCCAGCTACAAGTAGAATTGTTGATGTTCTTATGTGCCACATGTTTGAGATTACGGTTTCAAGTTCCTTGTATTTTAATAGTTCTTTGAAGATCTTCAAAGATACATTGCAGTCTGCAGGGACTGCCATATCAATATGAAAGCACCTTTGTGCTTACAGACTGTGATAACAATGTCTGGGCGATTAGTTTAAATCATTCTGAAAAAATGAAAAAAAAAATTACGTTTGTATTTTAAAATCTGATCATAGCATATGTAAATATTTTTCGGCTTTTTCTTATCATTCTGCTGTTTTAATTTCGATACAAATCCCCTGCATTTGTTTTAAAGGTCATGTATTTTCAGAACACAGTCGATCATTATTCTCTGTGTCCTTTTCTTTATAATCTGTGAAGTGGCAAAACTTAGTGGATAAAAGAGTAGGGTGTTTCTTATTTCCTTCTCCATACTTTTGAATTCAGAGCTGTCATCCACGTCTGGTTGCTAATCTAGTTTATCTTCCTATTTATTCAAAACCTGGGATGAACCTTGCTTCGGGTGACGAGATGGATTCCTGCCTAACGATATTAGTGCAAAGTGAATCTAACAGAGGGATGTGAAGGTAGCGTAAGGGTTAGCCACTCGGGACGTTAAACTTACGAGCAGAGTTCGACTTCTGGTCGAGTTCGGTACAGAAAATTCCGCAGAAATATCTTTGGGTTAAGTAGCAACACGGACTCTCAAGCAGTGGTTGTTTACCAGTTTAGAAGAACAACAACTCTAAACTCAACGTTAGCAAAATGAAGGTAAAGTACAAATATGTTTGGACATAGCGAGCAGATACAAGGTCTGTAAAAACATGAGATATTAAAACAATGCAAATTTTGTACTAATTTTCGCCTAATACAAGGCCCAAGAGCCGATCACAATAGAGCGGTATCGAATAACGTTTGAAAAACTACATATATGTTAACATTCCTGTTATATATATATATATATATATATATATATATATATATATATATTACGGTATGGAGTTACCAGCTTCATTCCTAACCAGTTTTGAAATCAAATTTACATTTCTCCTTGATTGTCTGCCATCCAGGGCTAGAGAGAGATTAGTCTTTTTTATACTACTGTTCACCCAATACAAGCCCCAAGAGCCACTCATAGTAGATAGTTATTGAATCATGTTGTTATAAAAGCGCAAAGAGAAGAGCCAAGAAGTGTATATTCTGAGAATATTTAGGATATATAATGGTTGACCCTAGACTTGAAAGGATTAAGCGATAGTGATCGGGAAAAAGCCATTTCACGTGAGTCAGTTTCACAAACGACCAGTTCAAAGGAAGAAGCTAAGGAAAACTTCCGCCTTACTAATGGAATACGAGAGTAAAGAGAAGTCTACCCTCTGTACATACCATAGCTGAGTAAGTCTGAATTGTTGGAACTAAATAATGAAGCCCGTCAGAAACTTGCCGAAAGAGTAGCGAGGGGCTAACAACCTTTCGACTGTGGTAAAAAGAGTTGTAGAATGGAAAAAGGAGTTGTAGAATGAAAACAGGTGTTGTAGAATGGAAAAAGAGTTTGTAGAATGGAAAAAGGAGTTGTAGAATGAAAACAGGTGTTGTAGAATGAAAAATGTGTTGCAGAATGGAAAAAGAGTTTGTAGAATGGAAAAAGGTGTTGTAGAATGCTAAAAGGAGTTGTAGAATGAAAAAAGATGTTGTAGAATCGAAAAAGGTGTTGTATAATGAAAAAAGGTGCTGTAGAATCGAAAAAGGAGTTGTAAAATGAAAAAAGATGTTGCAGAATGGTAAAAGGAGTTGTAGAATCGAAAAAGGTTTTGTAGAATGAAAACAGGTGTTGTAGAATGGAAAAAGAGTTTGTAGAATGGAAAAAGGAGTTGTAGAATGAAAACAGGTGTTGTAGAATGAAAAAATGTGTCGCAGAATGGAAAAAGAGTTTGTAGAATGGAAAAAGGTAGAATGCTAAAGGAGCAATGAAAAAGATGCTGTAGAATGGAAAAAGGAGTTGTAAAATGAAAAAAGGTGTTGTAGAATGGAAAAAGGAGTTGTAGAATTGAAAAAGAGGTTGTAGAATGGAAAAGAAATTTGCCAACTCAATGTCCGCATCAACGCTTGGAATTTTGTCATGGCCGAGCAGAGAAGAACGTACAGCTCCAGCACAGCATAATACATTTTTGGTCTGATCCGTTTCTTGTAAGTAGAGTCAACGACGAAATTATTCTAGGATGTTTAGACATGGTGAGCAGATACAAGGCCTGTAAAAAAATTTGGAATATTTTTATCCATTTCTCAGAATCTATGATGCCAGTTTTTTTTTTTTTTTATATGTTATTAAGCAGGAATATAAAACTCAATTTTCAGAACATTAGGTTAAATACATCAAATTTAACATCAATGTCTTCTTGGCTTCAAAAAAAAAGAAAAAAGAAAGATTACAGTTCTGCCATGGCCTTTAATGAGTGCTGACTTGAATCCTATTGAAAATCTATGGCAAGAATTGAAAGAATTAATCATCGGTCACCAACACCTTCAGGAAATTAAACGTCTAACCATTGAAGAATGGAAGGAAATCCTCAAAAAGACTTGTTCAAATCTAATAAAAAAACTTTAGAAAAAAGATTGCAGCAAGTTATAAAGATAAGAAGCTATGATATTGACTATTAATATCGTACAAAATTGTTCAATTTCTTTTATTTTTTATACTGTATGAATAAATTTGTCTTTTTCTATTTTACATAATACGCCTGTCGAATTTGCTGTATTTAAACTATTCTGAAAATTGAGTTTATATTCATTTTTGTGCTTATTAACATATAAAAAAAGCTGGCATTTTACGGGCAGTAAATTCTAAGAAATGGATAAAAATGATCCAAATTGATGGGTGTAAGAATAATTTTGTCGTGAGGAGTCAGACACTTTCTGGAACAGTACAAAAAAAACAACAAAAAACAAAAAAAAACAACCATTCTTCCAACATCTTTAGTGTTATTTCGAATATAAGAGTTCCAGATCTGGCTAAACTTTCGGTTCAATCGACGTCTGAGACGCTTGAAGTACAAACGTTCATCAAGACTGTAGTAAACTTAGCATTTGATTGTTGGTGATGAAACATTACCTTGTAACCAGGGTTTGAACCTATTGGGTGATACCGGCTGTCTTTTCTGCATTGAGTTGGTAGACCTAGGTGAGAGGAGATGCCTGCCAGGCTTAACCAGATTTGGGGACAGTACAGGAATGAAAAACGTTATAGGCTGCATATATATATTCACTAAATATCTGAGAATGTTAATATAAAGTCGAGAGAATGAGAGGGTAAGACAAACGGGAGAGCCTTGGGGATGCCTGCATTGATCTCATGGTCTTAAGAAGACTGGTGATTTACTCCAACTTTCCTGATAGGAAAGACTTTATAATTAGCAAGAAACTTCTTGAGATGACATCACTAGCGAGATTGTTTAGGAAATATGCCACACCTTGTCACAGATATTTGAGTTATCTAAATCAGTGTTTATTAACATTTTTCAGCACATGGATAATTTTTTTATTCATAAAATTCAAATGAATCACTTCTACTTTTACGTTTAAGCTGTTCAATTTTCACACTAAAATACTCAATGGAGAGACAAAGTAGTCTATTTACACTTTAAAATTTATTTTAGTAAACAAGAATAAACACAGGATATCGTAATCAATTTTGATGATGTCATTCAGTCTTAGTCCATTCACCTAGTGACTACCTTGATTTTGGTGTTTCTGGCACAAGATATCATAATCAATTTTGATGATGTCATTCATTCTTAGTTCATTCAGATAATGACTACTTTGATCTTGGTGTTTCTCACACAAGATAGCATCGTCATTTTTGATGATGTCATTCAGTCTTAGTTCATTCAGCTAATGACTACCTTGATCTTGGAATTTCTGACACAAGATTCCATAATCAATTTTGATGATGTCATTCAGTCTTACTCCATTCAGCTAGTAACAACCTTGATCTTAGTGTTTTTGACAAAAGATATCGTAATTAATTTTGATGATGTCATTCAGTCTTAGTCTGATAGTTCCTCTGCTGTTGACATCTAATTTATTTCTTTTTCTACTGAAAACATTCACAACAGGCGAAAATCCCGATTCCACCATCCATATGTTAAAAAATGTTGATGATGAGTTTATTATCAAACGTTTCAGAGATAATTAACATATCACAGTATAGTTCGTTTGACAGTGGATTGCTGGAACGTAAAAGGCTCTGTCAGAATTTAAATTCTATTCACTGATCACACCTTTTTGCACCAGTATCCGTTACATTTTCCGAACATCACAAGATTCAAAAATAAGTTCTGGGTATTTGTCTTGCAGAGAATACATTAATGCATTAAGCTTGATACACCACAATTAAAGCCTTATGTCGAAACAAATGTTAATAACTCCAGACAGAGATATACAATGTTATAGGTCCTGATCTGGCATCTCTTCTGCAGTCAATTTCTCACAGACAAGATGTGGCTTTCCTCTGTATTTTCTAGAAATATTTTCATAGTAACTGCTCTGACGAGCTATTTTTACTGGTACCCAAACCGAATTGCTACTGGATTGGCATCTAGGTCCCACCCTTTCACTATCGTAACGGTTAAATATATCTATCCCTTTTACTCCAACAGCTTCTTCTCTCGCTCTTCCCGTCAGTGGAACTCCCTTCCTTCTACTTTCTTCTCTGAGAGTTATAATCTTCAAATATTCAAATACAATGTCAATCGACATTTTCTGATGTCTTGATTTTGAACCACGTCCTTCTCTTTATTGTTTCCTTAAACACCTCTCTTTACTTTTGCACTTACTCTCTGTAACCCCTTGCCTGATAGTGGTACCCCCGCCTTGCTTGGGGGGTGATATGCTTTAAAAAATAAACTATTTACCAATTAACCTAAGGGTTAATCGATTAAAAATGACTAATACATATGGTCGCAAAACCACTATGTATAGTAATTTTCTAAGCATAGCTTACATTTAGCACAAAGCCGAAAATATCGGGCGCTATGTAAGAAACGAACTCACTACTCATTCGTAATTTTTCTAGCGAAACAGGCTTACTAATATTTACAGTGCTTCCTGGGCACCTCAACTTGGTGTAATAGTTAGAAATCTTGTCTTGCTAGACCAATTGCGACTGAGTAGTGAGTTCGATCCTCACTGGGTGCCCATCCTTTCGGTCTTGTGCCACATCCAAGATGTGCTTAGAAAATCTCTAATTACATTGCGTCGATGTGCCAAAAACAGTATGTATGCGTATAGACTAACACTGTAGAGATCTCTCTCTAAACTGCTATTTAAACCACCTCTTTAGCTCGGGGTAGAAGAAATGAATTCTCAAGTTGAAATGACCTCAACCGACCCGGCCTGAACTTGAACTCGTCTCCTCGATTCCATTTTACATGACGATAACCGTTAAATTTAACTTTCTTGATTTTCCTCAAAAATAAATACTGTCGTTTTCGTGTTTCTTTCTAAATATCTTCATTCTAATTGTTCTGATGAGACTAACTCTTTGCTGCCTTGATTTCACGAAGCAAAGTGAACTACTGCATTGACAGCAAAGTCTCATCATTTTACTGTTGAATTTACTAGAGGTTTCCGTAGGTTATATTTAAATAATTTCTCCTCTTCAACTTCAACTGTGGAACTGTCTCCCAGTTTTCTTACTTTTCTGTTAACTACAATCTACAAAAATTTAGAAGTAACGTCAATTGTCACTTCCTGTCTCTTTAAAACCTGTTCATTTGTTCTTTCACTTCATTAACGTTTTCTTAGTTTTTCTCTCGCAGTAAATCCCATGCGTCTAAGTGGCTTTATCAGTTTGTTTGGTGTGACATGATATAAAAAAAGCAATGAAAATAATTTTAGGCTCATACAGTTAGGATTACACAGAAGAGTATAAATGGAATGTTTCGCTTATAATTTTCAGAGATACAATTTATTAGGACAATTTTTGATTTTAATTGTTTTACAGGAGTAAAAGAGATTGTCGGTGATCAGGAAGGAAAGCATTTTTCTGACAGAACAGCTTTATTATATATATAATGATTAATACTTTTGTTGTTTCTATATTAATAGTATAAATATTTAGAAAAGTTGAAAATATCCGAAATATATCTGTATTAAAATGTTTTAACAAATTAAAATTAGCGTCTCTTAGTTTTCAACGAAACACATAAATTAATATTATTTATTAATATTATATTAATACATAAAAAATTAATATTAATATTAATATTATATTAATATTAAAGCATTATTGTTATATTATATATTATATTATTATTTTATTTATATCATTTATATATTATATATATTATATTATACTATATATATTATATTATATAGTATATATTATGTATATATTATATTATGTATAGTATATATATTATATTATTTTATTATATTATTACATCATCATTGTTATTATGAAATTAATATTATATATAATATTAATATATATATATATATATATATATGTTTATATATATATATAATATATATATATATATATATATATATATATATATATATATATATATTAGTACGAATCTTAGAAAATCAATATTAGAAAACCAAATAACATATTGACCTTACTTTGACTATCCTTAGAATAAATAAAGACATTTAAAACTTACATAAATATTCGAACTCCCTATTTGTTCACTCGCTAATGGATGACGGGAAGTTTTTGATATTCTGTCGAAGATCGGAACGAGTCACATGGCAATTTTAACAAATAGAATAAAGATAAACAATTTGTTGTTTCAGCAGAGTCTTTCATTATAAAGAAATAGCTAAATTTTTACGCAGGTTTGCTGCCAAGGATATCCAGAAAATGCTGATGCCCAAATCCTAACGATTGAGTCGAAATTCAAAATTGACATAATGGTCTTGAAAAGTCAGTCCTTTTTTCTTTGATTTTTTTTCTTTGTTTTTGCTTTAATTCTTCCACTTCAAGTGCGGTGACAATGCCAATAGGACCCAAGGGTTTGCAGAAAGAGAATGATAATGAGAAAACTTTAGTGAGGAGAAGTGTGGAGAAAGAACAATAATCGAACAGGTTTCAGATAGAGAGAAGATGGCGATTGGCGTTGCATTTAAAATTGTTGAAGATTATCGGTGACACTGAAGTAAGAGATGTCTACAGACGAGAAGGGCGAGAAAAGAATCTATTTGGATGGAGCAGAAGGTTACATAAACGGTGAGACCAAGTTGCCAATCTGTTACCAAGGTGGTGAAGCTCATCAATAAAATTGCAATGAAAATCTTTATTGAAAAGACAGAGGCAGGCTACGTCACGTCAACAAGAAAGTGATTTAAGACGAGATGCGGGATCCGGAACAATTACATTACAGACACGTTTTTAATTTTCTCTATAATCTCGACATATATACTACGAGCACCAGATTAGATATAACGACATTACTCAATGTACATGTGAATGGTAGATGTATAAATGCGCAAGTTGGATTCTGACGATAAAAAAGTATATGGCATGACACTGTGAAACATCTTTTCTAGCAGGAGACCTAGGATTTGATTCAATATAATTCATGTTAGAGGAAAGGAAACGATACAATGTGTTGCTCTCTTTTATGTTAGCATCAGCCATGTTGACGTAGAATAAAAATGGTTTTCAAAAATGACTAAAAGGCAACAGATTCGTTTTGATGTTCTTAAAATTTGAAAGCCATTTCTAGCCCCACTTATCAACATATATACACAATGGATGGACAAAAAGTCGACAGACTGATTATGAAGGCGTGATTCTAAATCATTATTACTGTTGTTGTTGTTGTTTTAGTTGCAATTTCACACGTTGTATGTTTGCGTTATGGCGTTTTTTTTTTAAATTGTAACTGTGACTAATTTCTAGAAGCGCAGTTTTCATATTTCTTTAAGTTCTTGAATCGTGACTGATCACATATACACCAACAGACGCCCACCACAAACGCATGTAACCAACAAAAAAGACACACACTCACATATGTATATATACGGAAGGGTGCTGAAAAATTATTGTAGCTTATTCTGAACTAGATATTTATGCAGATGACATAACTAGTGACACTTGTCTTTGTAGCAAGACCGACATATCTAACACCTTAGTAAAAAGTAAGTAAAACTGGTAACTACTTCTGAAACGGACCTCCACTCTGTGGTTAACTAGGGCAAGCAATGTCTTGTAAATTTTAATGCATTCACGACAAATCTGCTTTCATTTAATCACCAGAGAGAACCATAGGAAGTGTTTTAACATAAGACAAAAAGCGCAACAGCCTTCCAAAAGCTAAGTAAAAGAAACTAAAAAAAATCGTTAGAAAAGAAGTACAGAGTTATATAATATCTGTTATATAATATCGCTCCTTTTATATGCAGGTGAATGCTAAAAATTTTCCTTACAGACAAAGAAAATAATTGAGGTAATAGCAATGTGTTTCTACAGAAGGCTGCTGAGAATACATTGGAATGAACATGTAACAAGAAAAAACTGAAACAAACAGCAAACTTAATATCAGAAAGCGACATTTGATATTTTTAGAGTACATAAAGATGAAAGAAGGTTTGAAAAATTTTATACTCATGGGACATATTGATTGTAAGAAGTACAGAGGAATACAGCGCATAACTTACCTGAGGAGTTTGTGTAAGTAGATAGCAGAACAGAGTTTAGGAGAGATAGAAAAGGACGAAATTTACAAAGGGCTGTAAAGGACAGGAAATTGTGGAAAACCATGATCGCCAAAAGCAAAAGAACATGATGGTGATTTTTTTTTTTATTTTGATGACTGCTATCATAAAAATTAAAATAAAGCAATATACACACTCGTGCAAATTAATTGAAACAACCGTTTTAGTTTCCTTTCATTCACCATACGGTCAGTTTTAGACCCACTGGAGTGACAGTGTGTAATCGATTTATATTTTTCCTCAGATTAATTCATTTGCAGTGGTGTGCAGTAATATGAATCTATTTTCGGAGTGTGTGATGAAATTTGTTTGGCCTTGAAAAATATTGCGTCATCCGTCATTGCATCAGATTTTCATCTCGCACAGACACTATTTTCTCGACTGTCGATTAGTTGTCTTACGGTTATTGTCTGCGATGGATTTTACTTCAAGGAAGCGTACGAAAATTGTAACGCTGCACGAACACACAGGCAAGCCTTACCAGTGAGCAAATCAAAGTATTATAGACTGGCCAGGAAACTCTCCTGATTTAAATCCAGTCTTGAATCTGTGGTCAATCTGCAAGGAACGACATCGTGGAATGGAGATACGAAGTACTAACATGTGCACTGGGTCATGTTTCAGTGGAAAAATAGAGAAAAAAAGTAAATAATAACGGAATTATTCGTTTTGTTTCAATTAATTTGCTCAAGGTTGTACATGACGAGAAATAGAAATTTCGCTTAAAGATATTAAAACATTAAAAAAAATAAGGTGTTAATATAAAGATGGCCGTTATAGGGGACGACAAAGTCACTAAACTAACGAATTATATTTCATGATAGTGAACTTTTCTTTAATTTTATATCGGGATTCGTCGAGAAAAAAATCAATTTAAGGACACATCATGCGCAGATAATTAAAAAAATAAATTAAAAACAGACATTCGGAAAATATGGAAAAAAAATCATTTTCAATAACCAATACTTGATGTGAAATTTTTTAAAGCATTTCATCCCAAGCAAGGCCGGAGTGCCACTAGCACGCAAGGGGTTACAGAGAGTAAGAACTAGAGTAAAGAGTGGTGCTTGAGGAAAGGTTATAGAAAAGGATGGCGATCAGGATCAAGGCATCAGAATATGTCGATTGACATTACATTTGAATAATTGAAGATCATAACTACCAGGGAAGCAAGTAGGAGGAAGGGAGTTCCACTGTTGGGAAGTGAGAGAGAAGAAGCTGTTGGAGTAGAAGAGGCGGTTACATTTAACTGTTTCGACAGTGAAAGGGTGGGACCGAGATGTCAAACTAGTAGCACGCTTAAATTCAGGCAGTTGGGGTACCAGTGAAAATAGCTCGCCAGAGCAGTTGCTATGAACATATTTGTAGAAAAGACAGAAGGTAGCTACATCACGTCTGTGAGAAAGAGGTGCCAGATCAGGACCATTCACATTGAATATCTGTCTCTGTATTTTGTCGAGATGAACAGCGAGGGCACCAGACAATATATGGCAACGTATTCAATGCAAGGACGAATGGTAGAGTCGTAGATTTGAAGGATTGACTCAGGCCAGATAAACCTTCTGGCGCGACACAGAGAAGCAACTTTCCTAGCTTTAGATAAAGCTATTGATGCAATGTAGTTGTTCAACCTCAGGTCAGTGGAAAGCGTGAGACCAAGCAGACGCAGAGAGACGCTTTTGTGGAGTTGGGCATCAGCCATTATGATGGGAGGGAGATATCATTTATATTTTTTACAAAGACCTGGTGGATGCAGTCGGAAGATCGTTTGTTTTAATGGGAAATGGATTGGTTGGCTGGTTGGTTAATTTTGCTTAGCGGAATATTAACCTTTGTTGGTTATTTGATGCCGAAATCTAAATATTTTGAACGTAATTGCCTGCATTCAACTACAGATACAATGTATTGCTGTTCATTTTGCTATAAATATGTATTGCTGGAAATTTTATTATAAATATGAATTTTTATACTTTCATATATTTTAGTTTGCTTGGGGGTTAATATTTGCCCATAGCTGGTCTTCTAACATGAGCTACCACCCAGGGTCGGGGTGGACGTGGGGACCATAGCAAATAGGAATTGGTTCCCTGTTCCTCAAAACCTCTAATCTGCCGGATGTAGTTTCTCATCATACCCAAGATTAGTGGAAAGTGGAGTGAAGAAATCGAATAAAACTTATTGGAAGAAAAAGAAAGAAACGAGCCATAAAAACAATCATAATTTATCTAAACGGGTAACGCCAATTTTTTTCACTTGTCAGATATTTGTCAGAAAAAATCTTGTTATTGTTCGATTTATTTTTCTACTTCATGTTTACGTTGAAATCCCAAGAGAATCTGTCGGATTTCAACCTGATTCAAATGATAGTAAAGATATACCTGATCCTAATTGGTACCAGAAGTCACAATTTAGGTCAGAAAAACGCCGTAAGTCGAAATAATCACACTATAAACTGCAGATAAGCCCTCCTTATTGCCTATTACAGTATTTATGATACGTACGAAGTATTCTGAATAAAATATTTAATTTCCACCTTATTTTCAAGTGATATAGCCTTATTACGGTTAGCATTAGCACTTGCACCGATACTTTTCGAAGCCAGGGGGCAAAAATGTATTCTAAATCACAATAGAAGGGTAATTGAAAGAAGGTCAAAGGCAGAGCACAGATGTAAAAAAGTCTGAATCCGAAATCGGTGTTGGAGCTGAAAAACAACACACGAGAGCCGTCTGTCGGCAGGAATTTGAATATACACTAACTTTTGTTTTGATGATATATATATATATATATATATATATATATATATATATATATATATATATATATATATATATATATATATATATATATATATATATATATATATATATATATAGAGAGAGAGAGAGAGAGAGAGAGAGAGGCACGGTGGGGTAATGGATATCGGCTTGGATTGTGGAATCGCAGAACCGAGTTCGAATCCAGGTTAAATCCATTACATTCACTTACGTGCTAATACCCTTGGGAAAGGTGTGAATCCTCGTATTCTCCCCGCCAACTATGGGTTAAATACCAGGACAGACTGGGTTCTATAGCCTCGGATGGCAACTGGTCTAGGAGAAGGACAACTCTGAATTTAAAACCTGAGGGGTTTGTTTAGAACCCAGGCACGTAGTGCACCAGGTCTCTGTATTCGGCCCTTCAAAAAGTGTGGATGGTCCTGCACGAAGACTTCACCACTATAATCGAATCTCATGTGCCGGTGTCGGGCTGTCGGTTTCCCGCAAACTGATCTGCTTGACCCTCCTACGTCTAACCCGACGGGAGAATCGATTTTATATTTAGGCAGCAATCCTTCTTTTATGCATGTTTCATTAGAAATGACAAACAAGGTACTAAGGTTAATCTTTTTATTTAATTTTTCTTGTGTTTGAACAAGAGCTTTCTTTTCTGGACAAAGAGTGTGTAAAAACTGTCTAAATATTTTATATTTCCGAGCGCTTTCGGCTATACCTTTAGACATTATCAAGCATGATTCGATTTTTCAGCTTAATTGAGTGTGTGCGTTATGCGTATGTCTTAATGTGTAGTAGGGATGTTTTCAATTGCCGAATACGGCTAGCACATTGTGGATTTGTTCTTAAGAGTTGGCCTTTTATTTTTTATTATTAAAGCTTCCATTGTTTTTAGATTTTTTGCAGGTGGATGCAGTTAATATATTTCTGTTTTCTACTAGTATGTTTCTAATGGAGTCTGGTAAATTTGTGTGTGTGTTTAAATGGGTTCTAATGGAGCTGTGATCAGATAGGTGTAACGTAAGACGTCTGGATAAGCATGTGGTTGTGTAACCGATGTAATTATTTATGAGTTCGGTTTGATCAGGAACACAGTTCCTTAAAGGGCTTTTTAACTCATAGATAATGTTCGTTCTTTGTAATTTTGACTTAGTTAACAACACATCAACTAAGTCAAAATTACAAAGGACGAACATTATCTATGAGTTCAAATGCCCTTTAAGGAAATGTGTTCCTGTTCAATATAAGAAATATAAATACATATATACATTTTATAAATAAAAAATATACATTTATATAAATAAAATATATATATATATATATATATATATATATATATATATATATAGTATACATAATATTTTTTAAAATTTATTTAGATGTGACTTTAAATGTGTTTATTGTTACTTTAGTGTTTTGACGTTTTTAATATATTTAACTGCCGATGTAAACTCGATAAAACGACGTAAGGCGAATTTTATTTTTCCATATAATACTTAAGAAAAGCTGACGTATGTTCGAAACTAACTTAACTCGAAACGACTTAAGCCGAGCTATCACTGTAATGTTAAATCTGCCATAACTTCTTCAGTATTTTTGGTAAATTTTGAAATTTCGACTGGAAGGTATCATTCATTTCCAGAAATTTCTTCCGATATAAGTCATTTTGGGATTCTCCCAGCTGGCGTAATTAAAGACTACAATCAACACTTCGATATTATTCATTTTCTTCTCATCTGGCAAAGTTCACTTATTTTACGAGCCTGATTCGGTATAAGCACATCGCATATATATTAAAAAAAAAGTTTTTGCCGCCATGGAGAAGGCAGGTTCGAATCCTATAGGAGAGCGCATGTTTTTCATCAATAAGATATCTCGAATATTCAGACGGCATACGAAAATAAATAAATATAGTGTTTGAAAACATAAACGGGGCGTCTACTCAAATATGCTTATCAAATAATTGTCTTAAAAAAATCTGTCAAATTAATAAATAAATAAATAAATAAAAAAAATACACACACACACACACACACACACACATATATATATATATATATATATATATATATATATATATATATATATGCCAGATTAAATAAATTGCAGTCATTATGTCTGCTTATTTTTAGCATAATCCGTACATACTCACGAATAATCTTCCGTGTATTATAATCAACTGATGCAAGGAATGCGCTACAACCTTTAAGATTATATAAATAATTAAATAGATTAGAGACATAATGCCTCTAATTTATTTAATCAGACATGCGTAAAAGATAATTTGCTGCCTAAATAAATATATGATATATATATATATATATATATATATATATATATATATATCAGTAGCCTCAAAAAAAGCAGTACCTAATTTAAAAAAAAAAGAAATATTTTAATCTTTATTTTTAGTTTTAAATCCAAGCTAATAAATTAAATTTAATATTCACAATAAGCAAAATACTTTGATGCATTTCAAACCGAATTTAAACTGACTGAATTTTCTCTATACATCAGTAAAATCGATGAATTTGGCCACATTGACAGATTTGTCAAAAAACAAAAAAAAAACACAATTTTCTTTATTAAATAGTCTTTAGAAAATATATTATAATTTAACGAAAAGTTATTTTACAAACAATAACTGAGTTAAAGTTTAATTAATTTGAACTGAATAAAATATTATTTACTTTTAGTTTAAAAAATCTCAGAAACGCATCCTATTTAAGACAGAGTGGTTATTTTTGGCGTGTCGAGTGATTTATAGACAGCGTGACATTTGGGAAATTTAACTAAAGGGGGCAGTTACACATCGAATACAATATGTACGCTTTTTGATATAATTTGTTTAACTACCCAGTAATCTTAAAATTTTAAAATGTTTTAAGAATTCTAATATTTTATTGAATTTTAAGTACTTTGAAGTTTATAGTCTTTCTTACGAAGGCGATTGTTGAAAAAATTACCATTAAATTTTACATTTACTATAAGGTGACTATTATTTTCTGTTAATCTATGTCCGATATTTTTATATACAGATAAAATAATTCAAAATTCGTTTAAATACTAGTGGTTGTTGAAGATATTCATTTATGATGAGTAAATATAGTTTTAATCGACTAACATTATCGCTTGGCCAATAAAAATTAATGCAGAATTTTAAATATTTGAAAGTTCTACTGATTAATTGTTTTTTAATATGAAAAAATTCATTATTCATCGAAAAAGACTTTCTTAAGACTATAGTGTCTCTAACATAAACTATTCCTAAAAGCAATTGAAGGCATTTTGAATTAAATAATGTCTTATTTTTAATTCATTTTTTATTTCACAATTCAGAGTAGATTTTCTGTAAGTAAGAATCCTGTTTAACCAAAATAATTGACGATTTAAATCCGCAGACCCATATTGAATATAAACAAAAGATACAAAAACAAATTATCATAAAATAAATGAGAGTTAACAGATGTATAAAAAAATGTATATATTATTTTCCAAAAAGAGAAACTTTTAAAAAATAAAAAGATTGATTCCTGCATAAGTC
>CAHIKZ030000569.1:740000-745000 GCA_903632075.3 Acanthosepion pharaonis
GTTAGTTCGTTAGTTAAAGACTCATTACTAAATACAACCCAACTGTTAGGCAGACGTATAGATCAATAAATAAGTGAGTAGAATCGCTAAAGCTCGAATCTGAAAAGGAAATCTTAACGTCATCAAATAGAGTTTTCATCAATTAAAAAGATGAACTCCCCCCACTACTAAAATACCTTAATAAAGAAATTAAAAACAAGGGGACCTTCATCGAATCAAAATAAATGTAAAGCGATTCCTCTGTTCCGGAACATGTGTAGACTCGCACGTGTCTGTGTTTATCAGTTTGAATCATAATATTTTAAAAGAGATCAACTTATAGAACAAATTTCTCAATGCGGCGGAAGATGTTGTTTGCTTAGCGTCTTACGAGGAAACAAATTTGAACAGTTATAAATTCTAAATTTATTTCGGGTAATTTTATTCAAATATGAAATGTTTAAAAAACCAGTTTTTAAAGTTCTTGTTTTTTGTTTAGTTTTTTTGTTTTGTTTTTTTTTTGCAGGGGGGGTCCACCACAGTGTGTAATTTAATGCCAACAAGATTTTGTGGATAGTTCTGTATGAATAGAATATGTATTCATTGCTGGATAAAGCTTAATTCTTCTTCAAAAAATGTATTGCGATATTTTTTCTTTCAAAATGTGTACCATTTTTTTTTATAAAAATTTTTTTTTGCTATAAAAACGTATTTTTATACTTACATTGTTTTTGCCCCCAGTTTGAGGGCTAACTATTTCCCCATAGCTGAGACCCTAACCGGGTCAGGCTTGTGGCCTCAGCTGGGCAAAAAAGGCAAATTAAGAAATGGTTCCACGCTCATGAAAACCTCCCGATTAGAGGCCTTGCTGTCGGATGTAGTTTATCGTCATACCCAGGACGATTGAGATTTTGTCATTGGTTTTAAAAACGTGAAGTATTCAAACAAAATGTGTGTAATTCTTATTTATTAATTTTCTTTTCTTTTTAATAATTATAAATTCATAGATACACACACACACACACACACACACACACATATATATATATATATATATATATATATATATATATATATATAATGACAAAGGAAAATATATGTATATTTTGATTTTATTAATACATTTTTAGGTAGATCTGAATTATATATATATATATATATATATATATATATATATATATATATATATATATATATATATATATATATATATATATAAACTAACATATTGATAAAACAAATGTAGTGTCCACAAAGTGATTAATGAAAATAAAAAATAAAACAATAAACCATGACTAAAGGGAAAAGAAATTATAAACTAAAAAGAAAAGACAAAAAGATATGAATGTATATATACACCTTATATACTTATATATATATATATGCATAAATACATACATTTATACATATTCTCAGACTAAAAAATGGGAATAAGATTTCGATTCCTGTCAAGGTGTATATAATCTTCAATAAAACATTTGTGTCTAAGCTGGAATATATTCATTGTGCGTAACCTAATCTTCCTGATTCTGACCTTTTCTTCAAAAATCACATTTTCCCTTACTAAGCTAATTTCATGAAGAAATGAATTGATCACCAAGAAAAGTAAGTGAACAGTTATGAATATGGGAGATTAAAGTTTTAAAATGTCTAGTTTTAATCATAATAATAATAATAATAATAATAATAATAAGAAGAAGAAGAAGAAGAAGAAGAATAGGAAGAAGAAAAAACAAAAAATTGTTCTCACAAGTACAGCCCACACCTTATGAAGGGCTTTATCTAGCTAAAATATGTGTGATTTTTTTTTAAATTGCTCATTGGAAAATGCCATGATGCCATTTCTGACCTTAAGTCTCTGGTCGGGATCCAGAAAGTAATGAGTACACAGCAGAAAATAATAATAATAATAATAATAATAATAATAAGAAGAA
This sequence comes from Acanthosepion pharaonis, assembly GCA_903632075.3. Lineage (NCBI taxonomy): Eukaryota > Metazoa > Mollusca > Cephalopoda > Sepiida > Sepiidae > Acanthosepion > Acanthosepion pharaonis. Next base: position 741,914 of record CAHIKZ030000569.1, read on the forward strand.
GAAGAAGAAGAAGAAGAAGAAGATGATGATGAAGAAGAAGAATTTCTTCTTCGCTGCGGCGATTCATATTTTGCGAAACATTATATAATAATGGTCCCATTCGTTATGGGATTGCTTGGACGAGAAAAGAAGGGATCTACAAATTAGAACCATCCAGACGACAGCATTACTGAAAACAGAATTCAAACAAGAGTGCTGTATCTGGAGGAGGCTTGTTGCGAATTAATTTCCGCAAGTTACTACAATACACTCAGTCAGGATGTAACAACAATATTAATAAGAGATCTTAAAATACATAGAAGATTTCAGGTTTAGTCTTATAAGAAGATTCCTTGCAACAAGCTTGAAATTGTGTATGAATTGGTTTATTATACAGAAACCCCAGAAATTGAATGAATCCCATAATAAAAATTAAGATATACTTTCTAAGCAGTAAGTATATGACATGGAGAAAGTTCCCATGACTGGAATCGCATTTAAAAGCATGTGGCTGTTAAGATAATTTTATGTATACATTTAAAAAGAAGAATAATGATAAACGAATTAGAATTCGCTTTATTAAATATCTAATGACACACACACACACACACACACATATATATATATATATATATATATATATATATATATATATATATATATATATATATATATATATATATATGCATTTATATATATATATATATATATATATATATACATTCATATTCTCAAATTTTAAAATGGGGATATTGTTTCGATTCCTGTCGAGAGAAAAAAAATCATCAATAAAACTTTTGAAATCTAGGTAGGGTCATATTCATTTCACTGCTTTAAAAAACAGGATGTCTACTCAAACATGTATATCAGATAAATATAACGCTTATAGTGGTAAGAACACATGCACACAATTACACACACACGCAGACACACACACACACACATATATATATATACATACATACATACATACATACATATATACATACATACATATATATATATATATATATATATATATATATATATATATATATATATATATATATATATATATATACTCACATGCAAATAATATTAAAGAAATGTGAAAAAAAAAAAACAGTTTCCCAGCGGTATATCTACATTTACGCTCCACTTTATATATATATATATATATATATATATATATGTGTGTGTGTGTGTGTGTGTGTGTGTGTGTGTGTGTGTGAGTCTATATTCTATATTAATATATATATATATATATACATATATATACACAAATATATGTGTATATATATACATATATATATGTGTGCGAATGTTTATGTGCGTGCGTGTGCATGTATGTTTATGTGCATGCATGCGTGCGTGTGCGCGTGTGTGTCTGCGCGCACGTTTCTGTGTCGCACTGATGTGTATGAACATCTATTTTGAAAGAAAGAAAAATAATTCTGTTCATAATTCATAATTCTATCTATCTATCTATCTATCTATCTATCTATCTATCTATCTATCTATCTATCTATACATACATACATACATACATACGTACATACAAACGTACATACATACTGTGTATCCAGTCAGTTTTCACAAATTTATACGTTAACGGAATTTGATCAGTAAGTTCGTGACATAATATTTGTTTCGTAGCTGAATTTTCATCTGCGATTTTCATTGTATAATGTTTAATCTATATTACATAGGATTCCCATTGATTTACAACATGCACTGACAAGAAAGCGGGATGAGTTTTGAAATAAATATTATTTGTGTAAATTAAACGATATATGAAACTCATGGAAGTAGCTAGGGATATCAATAAATGAACATATAAAAACTGATATTATTTAAAACTTGAAAAAGTGTAACAATAAAAAATATTCGTTTCTAAAGAAAACACCGTCCAACATTCCATACACGAATATTAGCAATTGTGGTCAACTTTAATTTACTTTGTTATTTAAATTTTTGTTTGAAATTTGTTTATTATATATATATATATATATATATATATATATATATAGATAGATAGATAGATAGATAGATAGATAAACCTAGTGAGCCAGTGAAACCTCTATAGGTCTGCTCTACTGAGTATTGAGCTCTTTTCTTAGTTAGTTGTTTACTCGTGTCGTGTTTTTTTTTTCTTTGTACTTCAAACCTGTGCGATTGTTTTCGACAGACTTTCATGTTCCTAGCTCTTTCTGTTTTTTCAAAACCTTTTTTTCCCTCGAGATTCATTTGATTATTGGCAAATAAAAAAATCGAATTTTTTCGAAACGAGTATAGTTACCTATATATATATATATATATATATATATATATATATATATATATATATATATATATATATATTTAAAATAAATAAACTTTCAAACAAAAATTTCAGGCTCGTAAAAAAAAATATTTTATAAGAACTGTAATTAAACGTACACGCGCACTAGCACTTGCACGCACATACATACACACATAATAAATGGAAAAAAAACCTACCTTGGATATCTAGAGAAAATATCTGATAGGACGATTAAAACCGAACAAAAATGAATGTAGTACTTATAATTACTGGAGCACTTGGAGCAGAAAGAGAAGTGTATTGTAACTACATCAGAAATATTAAAAAGAAATGTAAACGTTCAGAATAATAGAGAACACTGGAAAAAAACAGACGATATTTCTGTCGTGAATCCCCAACAAGTACAAGTATGGTTACTGAGAACAATACGGAATAAACCATATGCAGTCCCGATAGACAAACAGTAAATGATTTGTTACCTGATAAAAGTCTCAAGTTCATGTGATATGAAAACTGAACGAAAAGAAAGATCTTCAACTACAATGATTTAAACTATGAAATTCCGGTGAGGATTAGCAATGAAAGTGATTACAGTACCAGTGATAGATGGGTTTGTCTTTCTTTTTTTTTCACGCATTATCAATCCTTTATGGGTTAATTAAAGCAAAAACATGTTTTGGATGGTATAAAGTTGATTACAGTACCGATGTTCTCAAGCGCACCCCCCTCATTTAGGTTATGATGTTCTTCGACGCTAATTTACTTGGTTGAATCGAAGAGGACCAATGTTTTTGTGCGATTTACCTGTAGTCTGCAAGACCAATGAT
>CAHIKZ030000569.1:747500-810000 GCA_903632075.3 Acanthosepion pharaonis
CAATCCCTCTCTGCCTTTTTTTTTCTGCAATTTTTTCTTCTGCATTTTTTTCTTCATCGCCTTTTTATTTCCTTTTTCTTTGTCAAGTATATTTCTTTCTTCTTCATCTTCGTCTTCTTTCCATCTCTTCGCATATTTTTTTTTTCTTTTTCATCGTCTGTTTTGCGTGGGAGAATTTTAGTGTTGTCCATTCCCAAACAAAAGGAAGAAGAAAGCTAGTGACCAGGCCCTAATTTTTAAGACGCTGTGTGAAAAAAGAAGAAATATCTAGCTATCGGATAGACTGAAAAAAAATTTAATAAAGACATTGGTTCCAATGTCGACATCATCGCTGAAAACGACTGGCCAGCCTGACCATTTGTAATGAGTGAGTGGGAAGTATTCGAGATACACATAAATTGGAGAGAAAGAGAGAGAGAGAGAGAGAGAGAGAGAGAGAGAGAGAGAGAGAGAGTCATCAATGGTGCTTGGATGATGTTGGCATGGGTGGTGCCCGAATGCCAAGATGAGAGGAAAGTAAGAGGCTAACAGAAAAAAGGGGAGGAGAAAAAGTGAAAGAAAGGGGCTAATGGAAAAGAAAGAAAGAAAGAAAGAAAGAAAGAAAGAAAGAACCGAACTTAGGATAATGGCAAAATAATGGTCACCTGTCTTGTAGCTGAGATAATTGACGGTACTGATGCTAGATTGTCAAAGTCAGCGATAACGAATGTAGCATTTCGACGGCTGATTCCCAAGTCTGGCACGAAGACTTTCTCTATATAGCAGCGTTATTCCTGATAAAATTTCTCTCAAACCCATTTGATGTTGTATCACACAGGGCTAAGTTTAATAAATATCAAGAGAGCAAAAATTGTTAAGATTACTAAAATGAAAGTATCAATAAAAAGAAAGAAAGAAAGTCTGTGAATGTAAAGAAAAAAGAAAGGAAGTTTAGAAATGTAAAGAAAGAAAGAAAGTAGGTCGGGGAATAGAAAGAAAGAAAGAAAGAAAGAAAGAAAGAAAGAAAGAAAGAAAATCTGGAAATGTAAAGAAATTGCAAGAAAGCAAAAATAAACTGAGAAAAAATTCAGGAAAAAGTAGAAAATGCAAAGAAAAAAGAAAGTTTGAAAATATAAAGAAAGAAAGAAAGAAAAAAGAAAGAAAGAAAGAAGGAAAGGAAATCTGGAAATGTAAAGAAATTGTGAATAATGGAAGAAAAATGAATGCAAATTAATATTCTGGAAAAAATTGAAAATGCAAGGTAAGAAAGAAAATTTGGAAATGTAAATAAAGAAAGAAAAAAGAAAGAAAGAAAAAAAAAAGAAAGAAAGAAAGAAAGAAAAAAATGTACAGAAGAAAAGATGGAACATCAAACGCGTGGGAAAAAAGTAGTGATTGTCAAGAATGAAAAAAAATAAAAAATAAAAAACCAAAAAGAAGAAAAGAGTCAAGCGAATCCGAACAGTGGACAACAGTCTAGTAGAATGAAGCGTTACATCATAGATTTGGTGACGCAGTAATTGTGAGTTCAATCCCTGGGATTGGTGTCTCAGACAAAGAATCATTGAAAAGAGAGTGAATAATTATTAACTATAGAGAAACGAAACGAGATATCCGTAGACAAGAACAACAGAACGATAATCTAATTTAAATAAAAGATTCAATTCGAACTTAACGTTAACCAGGTCAGCATACATCTAAATTAAGAGGATCCAGTATCCAAATCTTTTTGTTAGTAGTAACTAAAAGGAAGACATTCGTCCATATATATATATATATATATATATATTGAATCGGTGTCACCCCTAAACAGGACAGTAACGCAAAGGGTTAAAGGGAGTGAAGAATTAGGAACAGAAACATTAATAATGAGCGGGAAGTGGAAAGAGTAACCAAGAGGGCAGTAGACAGCGATTAACATTGCAATTAATTTGTGCAGGTTAAAGTTGGCGGAAGGGATTTCCAAAAGCAAGAAAATGCTAGCATAGAACTTACGGTTACATCTAGTTAGTTCAAATGTAAAATGATGAGATCTCTAGTTACGTCAGTGGGGAAATGACTGAAGCCAAGTCGCTAGATCAGAACCAATAATATTGCTGATTCTTCTTTGGATCTTATCAAGGAATTCAAGGTATACACCATATATATATATATATATATATATATATATATATATATATATATATATATATATATATATGTAATATAAAGGGAACATTGAAGTTAACACTCAGAGGCGACAGATGGTTTCATGCTAAACGCAATCATCAGGCCACCTATATATATATATATATATATATATATATATATTGTCATTCGGAGTTGCTTTTTTTTTCATTTATGAATTATATTTAGTACATTTGTTGCCGAATTTTCATATGAATTTTTTACCTTGAGTGTTTTCTTTTTCTTCTTAAGCTTTCTCTTATTAGCATCTAAGTTTTATATTTTATATCATATCATACATTTGCTATTATTAAATATTTGTCTGATTTTTTGTGTTTATTGTTGCCTTGATTAGGTATATTTAGTTTAATTGGTCAATTAATAGATAAATGGTATTTCAATCGGCGCGGTAATGTGGTTGTTGTGTAACCAAGGTATGTTCTTTTTTTCTGAAGTATTATGAGAGACACATAGTCTCTGTGGACATGCAAATTCACATTGTTTAACTTTTTATTTATTTAGTCTTCGTTGTTAACTCGATGGTAAATATGTTAAGGTTTAGTTTTTTGCATTATATGATAAGTTTAATTTATATGTTTTTGTCGTTAGGTGATATGTATCTATACATTAGGCTCCTTTTAATTTTGGTCTAGTTTGTGATTACTGTGTAGTTGCTTTTTGGCGAATAGTTTTCAGATTTTGGGGTTTTTTCCCCCTTTTATTATTAACTGTATTATTTTCGATTTTGTTCTAGGTCATTTTAATTCGTTTATCAATTATATGACTATCGACACTATTGTGAATTAATAATTTCTGAGTTCGTTAAGAACTATATATATATATATATATATATATATATATATATATATATATATAAGGGTAGAATCTATATAGGGGTTGAATATATATATATATATATATATATATATATATATAGGGTAGAATCTCTGATTGATACCAAATCGATCGGCTTTCGAACCCGGTTTGAATCAATTGGACGTCTTAAACACACTGAAGAGCCGTGATACAGCGAAACAGTCTGGCTGATAACAATATATATAATATATATATATATATATATATATATATATATATATATATATATATATATGCTACCGGAAATTCTGTTTGAACTCTCGTGAGAAAAGGTTAATTATTTTTTAAGAAATGGCTCATACCGCTATTAACCCATTGCACTTCCACCAAATTGTATTGAGCTCTCCCGTTTACTGATATGTTTTGCATAGAAAACGTTAAAATTTCCCCTCCTCTCTGCCGTGCGATCATAGCTTAGGGGTAGAATCTCTGACTGGGTTTCGATCCAGGTTTGAAGCTCTCGTGAGAAACAGGTAATTTTAATGTAAATGTATTAATGCATTGCTCTTCAACCGAACTGAATTGAGCTTTCCGGGCCACTGACGTATTTCGCATAGAAAACATTAACATTTTCCATCCTCTTTACTCGTACGATATTAGCCTAGGTGTAAAATCTCTGACTGATACCAAATTGGTCTGCATTGGATCACGGCTTGAAACAATCGGATGTCTAGCCCCGCTGATGGGCCGTGACACAGTCTGTCCGGGGATGACTATATACATATGCGATACAATATAGTTTTAAGGTATGCTATATTTATGAGGTGCTCAATATCAAGATAGAGCATATGTAAATATAAAAGCGGACATTGAATTCAGCTGAAAGTCTGTTTCGTGCTGAAAGCAAGGATAGAATTTAGCATGAAACAGACGGTCGATTCTTGCTGTTGACTTCAATGTCCTTTTATATATATATATATATATATATATATATATATATATATATATATATATATATATAATACCGTACATTAATTACACAACTGAGTTCCATGAGCACTATTTAATCTTACACTATAGAGTATTTATATGTATTCGAATTGTGTTCGGTCGCTCTTATAACTACCTATATTTACACATTGATTATTATATATATATATATATATGCATACATATATATATATATATATATATATATATATATATATATGTATATATGTATATACGTATTTATTTATTTAGTTCATTAGAACAGACGAAAGCTTGTAGTAAAAATAAGAACTAATGCAACAGAAATTTATAAAAACAAGGATCTTTTCATTCATAAACAGGTTCGGGGTTTTTTGTATATTATTTGAATTGTTCGCGACGATGGATTTCTCGCCAATTAAATCATTAACCTTTGTATTTGTTTTTTGTATGAATAATTCGTGAATTTGTAAATTAATTGCACCTTTATTGAAATGTATTTATTTATATACGTATATATATATATATATATATATATATATATATATATATATATATATATATATATATATATATATATATATATATATATATATCATATATTCATATATTTATATATATATATATATATATATATATATATATATATATATATTCATGCAGTGTGTAAAGATGGTAATAAAACAACACTCGATGTATCATAATGCAGCTCTGTGATTTCGATGTTACTTACTCCAAAGGTTTTTATTTAAGTAAAGTTCACAAGACCGAAGAGCCAGAGGTTATTGAATGAGATATATGATATGAACCGCTAGGATATGGCAGATATATAATTGTTAACCCTACACATGAAGAAGTTCTGATTTTAATATTCTGGGAAGCATTCACGCCAGAGTCTTTATGTTAACTCCGAGTAAACCTACCCTGCACATATCATTGGCGATTAATTCTCGTCACCTTGTCCACATAGCCCGGTTTAACGTACCTTAAAACAAATTCATATCATATGTGATATATTTACTAGGACATGGTGGATAAATAACTATTGATACTACACAACTAGAAGTTAAGAATGTAACATTTGGAAAAACATTCACACCTTGTTTCTTGTTTAAGAAGGAGTTCCTGGAACTCTCTCTCTCTCTGGCCTCTGTACTATTGCATTCATGTAGGAGTTGTTTTTACAAAATGGTGGTTCTTTCAGAGTGAAACAATTTTTTTTTTCAGTGAATATTGTATTCTTTTTGAGATGATGATTTTTAGATACTAGTCCTACTATTTAACATAACTGTGGAGAGAAGAGTTGGATTTATATCTTTCCTGAGAGCATTTATGTGTAAGTTAATGTAATAAAAATCTGACTTGAAGTCACTCGGCTTTCTGATTTTTCATTCCAAGCTATTACAGATTACACTGCCTGCATATCCAAGCTAACAGCACCTAGTATTCCCAAGTGGTCACCCATCTAGATACTGACCAGGCTAGACATTACTTAACTTCAGTGATTGAATAATAACTGCTGTTTCAACATATAGCTGTAAGGCTGATTACGAAAATGGCATGTTTTAAGGATGATTAATTCTCGTCAACTTGTCCACAAAGCCTAGTTCAATGTACCTTAAAACAAATTCACACCAAAATGATAATGGTAATATTAAGCGTTTCCTCATAGGGAAATTTTAAGTATTGATTGACCGAACAGCCAGTGCTGCTTTCCTTTTAATTTTCTTTTCGGGAAAATAGTTTTCTCAAGTCTAGTATCTATTATTGTTCCTTCCAATATTGAATTGTACTTCCTTCGTAACATTTTCTCTAAAGTAGTGTAGAACACCAGCATCTCAATTAAGCAATTATTTTCACTTCGAGTTACATATTCTACACATTTTATTTCTTTTTTTACTTTAAAGTTCTCAAGTGGTGTACTTTCTGTTATTTGGTACAGTTTTTTTTTGTGCTTCTGCAGCGCAATTTCGCAAGGTTCTCAGAAGGATGTTTCGCGTTAAGACCAACAGGATTCATTCACTCAGAGACATTGATCTGGGAAATCGGTTGTATACTGCTGATACCATCCATGACATGCATCTCACGTCTCGATCTGACAAGGCGATTTAAGAATATGACTTGAGATTCCAGGTTGTATTTTGTTTTGAAGAAATTTGCGTTATTGAGCAAAACTACTCCTAGTACAGTCTATTCTACAGAGTGGTCCGAATATTTTGTCACCCCTATATAATATAATTTTCTATTTCAGATGGCTGCCACGAAAATGATAGCGCTCATACAGACCTTCTACATATCTGACAGCGTCAATGAAAGAGAATAAAATGAATCCAGCACTTGTTCTTCTATTGTTCTCATTACTTTTTTGAGGTAGGGAGTGAAAAGAATTCGGCCCACCCTATATGTTTATTATCCTATACTAAACGATCCATATATTGTGTTATTTGAAGGTTTTAGTACGTACTAGTTCTCCATCCTGAATTTTTGTGATGGATTCATGTAGGTGACATTATTGTTTTCATACAATTCCAAATCGCGAAATACGTTAATTATCAAAAAGGTAAGTAAAATATACAGTGTGTACTTTGATTCAAATATATGTTTACAATTTTATACGCTACTTGAATATAAAAAGAAAGTCATATTGACACATAAAATACATATATTTATTCATGTAGCTACACAAGTATTTTCTGGGTCAAATACTTCAGAGGACTATTTCACGATGGGAGAGAGAGAGAAAGAATTCTACGATAGACAAAAGTATGCAAGCTAGGATTGTAACACAAATGCTCCCAGACTTAGACGATTTCGACAACGACAAGATCACAGAAATAATAAACGGAATATCTGATAATAACTACATATAGGACGACCTAAATAGATCATTTTCCTAGCATTACCAAGAAACCAGGTGCAAATGAATGCGATCTCCATCAGCTCATTTAATGAGCCACAAAACCAAATTATTGATCTGAAACATAATGAATAAAGAATGAAGCAGAATTATACTGAAAATAGGACAATAAGAGTGCGGCTGTGTCACTGTATCAAAAAAAAAGCTAACTGATTAGAATGATAACGGAGAGAGCAACACGTATACAGAAGGATGTGCACTTTATTTATATTATTCGGACTATTGTCCTCATATTTGTCGCCATATTTATTACAACGTTTCGGCCGTTGTACGCTCCGGCTTTCTTCAGGTAGTTGGAATGTCGAAGTGAACTCTTTATTTCGCTCACTTGGGTAGACTGTTCTCGTTCCATGTGCCATGTTTCAAAGATGTCAGTTATCAGTTATCTACTGTTAATTCCCCCTGAAAGTTCTCCACTGCCTTAACCGGGTATTGTGCACGCATATATCGACAGGATGAGGGCTTAGCAATGGGCTCGCCATTATCACCAGCAATGGCGAATATATACATGGACTACTTTGAGGAAATGGCATTAGAATCTATATCTCTAAAGCCAACTATATGGTTAAGGTACGTAGATGACACCTTCAAACTCTGGCCACACTAGAAAGATGTTCAGGTTCTACTGGACCATGTGAACTCAATAAGACCTTCGATACAGTTCACAATGTAAAAAGAGAGTAACAACATATTCCCATTTCTGGATGTTCTAATATCTCGAACAGAGCATGGGTTCAAGACATCCGTATACCGTAAACCGACATTCACCGGACAGTATCTCAGTTTCAACTCCCACCATCCATAGAGTGTAAAAAAGGGATCGTCCGCTGCTTACAACATCGAGCAAAAGTCATAAGTGGCGACCAAGAAATATTAGATAAAGATAATACCTCATCTCAGAAATATAGACAGATATTGATGTGCACTTTGTTTTACAGGTTACAGATAATAGAAAAGCATGTTACTTGTTACGACAAAAGGGCCTATTTGAACTGTTAGGGAAAATATATATTTGGAAAGGAATTTAGAATAATCAGGAATTCATTATGGGGGCAAACAAGCTGCCGACTTATAAAAAAAAATGAATTGAATAGGTACATAAAAAGTAAAAAAGGGATTAAATGAAATATCTGGTTTTTTTCTCCAGCCTTATTCAATTTCGACACCGAGGCTATCGTAAAGGATCACGGGAGCTTACAATGATATATTATAGCTGGGCGTAGCCATAACAATATATGACACGAAGATAATACTGGGTTGACGGCAAATAAAAAAAATACTACAGACCCTTCTAGAAAATAGAGTAAAGAAAAGCGAAAAAAAAGGACTAGCCATCAACTGTAAGAAGACAAAAACAATTATGTTACTATAAATATATATATAATTAGAAATACAATTTATTTAAGTTCATTTGCTTAAATTAATTTCATAAAATGAATTGAACATACAATTATGTTACTATAAATGTATATATAATTAGAATACAATTTATTTAAGTAAATGCATTGTTTTTAATTAAAGTGTATTAATTAAATTTGCCGGTCTGAATGTTCGAGAAATTTCGTAGAAAATATGCTTTCTCCGACAGGAATCGAACCTGCATTTTTAAATATATTAAACAATTGTCGGACGTAATCCATTTCATTATGCGTTGTCATTGTTTACACTAAGATAACTTTCGTGATCAGAAGTGATCGTTCTAGAAAAAATGGCGAAGATTGTGTGTTTATAACGAATAATTTGGACTTTGCTAACTAGACGCTTCTCTATAGATAAATGGTATAGCACGTCGGATCAAATGGCGGTTTCCGTATTGGAATGCTGGTTCAATTTCTGTTGCAGAACGCATATTTTCTAAGAAATTACTTGAATATTAGAAACAAAGCATTTACTTTAATAAATTGTATATATATATATATATATATATATATATATTGCTTCAAACGATATTTTTAGTGGATGCCCATGTTTGATATGAACACCACATATAGGTACATAGAAGTAGAAAGGGGCTTAAAGGAAATATCTGTTTTTTTTTCTCTAGGCTTATTCAACCTCGACAGCGAGGCTATCGGGAAGGATCACGGGAGCTTGCAAGGATATATTATAGCTGGGCGTAACCATAACAATATATGACACGCAGATAATACTTGGTTGACGGCAAATAAAAAAGAACACTACAGGACTTTTTAGAAAATAGAGTAAAGAAAAGCGAGAAAAAAGGACTAGCCATCAACTGTAAGAAGACAGAAAATATGGTGGTCAGCAAAAGAGAAAAAGCCCAAGATGAGAATTACGTATTAGGGATGAACACATCAAACACGTACAAATACCGAAGATTTGTTTTCAAAACGGATGGAAAATGGGGCAACGAAATCTAAATGCGCATTGGATTAGGGAAACATGCATTCCAAACGCTAAACAAAGTACTAAGAAACAGGAAACTTTCTTTAAAAGCAAAGAAAAGTACCTCAATCCTCTTGTATGGCAGTGAGCGCTGGATAATCTCACACAGATGAAGAGAAAAATAGAGGGACAATAAATATGATTCTACAGGAGGATGCTGAGAATCCAATGAACAAATTGAGCAAGCAACGAAGAAGCTTTAAAGAAAAGTTTAACAAAAATAACACTCAGAAGCAGAAAGAAGCCGATGAAGTTTCTTAGACACATAAGGAGGAATGGGTGCTTGGAGAACTTAACATTCACAGAATATATAGAGGATAAGTTAGTTAGGGAAAGGCAGCGGGTGATCTACCTAATGAATGGATGGCAACATCTGGGGCAGACGAAGACAGAAACGCTGCTAGGTACCACGAGGGAGAAGAAGCTGTGAAGAGCCATGATCGCACATGTCGTGAAGAAACATGGCCCTTAAAAGAAGAAGAATACAACTGAAAAATGCCCATTCCACAACATCTCAAAACGTTCGTGCATTAAAAAAAAGAATAAATAAAGAATTTGTACAAAAATACATTACTCGTTTACAATAAAAAAAACCTCAAAAGAAGAAAGACAGAAAGTGATGTTAAATCTAAACAATTGATTTGCAAATTTATATGAATTACAACAAAGAAAACGGTTTTCCGGAAAGAAACAACGGTGTGTGTGTGTGTGCGCGCGCGCGTGTGTGTGTTTCAAATAAAGGTATTGTTCGTAATAAATAGTGTCAGTAAAATATCAGATGTTATAAATGGTTTCGGGTGGGGGTAATACACGACGGGGTTGTAAAAATCGAATAAATGCGGATGGGAGGGTTTCAATAAATGAAATTCTTTGGAAGATGTCGAATGAAAAAGAATAAAGAAAAATATTCAGGAATAATTTTTTATATAAGATACTTTACTAACACCGAAAATAATTTGATTAAGACTGACCATGTTTTGTAGTCAGTTGTGCTAATTTAGGATATATATATATATATATATATATATATATATATATATATATATATATATATATATATATATATATATATATATATATATATATTCGCCAAAGGTTCGGGGCTAGCCTTAAGATTTAATAGTTACTACGTTCGATTCCATCTTTGGTTTAATTATATCTTGCTCAGAATGTAGATTTATTTTTACAGAGATTTTGCATAAAGCTTAAAATCGCTCTGTTTTAAAATTACTCTAACCAGCAAAGTCGATTAGGCAAAAACAGGCAATGTTTCAAGTATATTTTACGGAGGGTTTATATCAAACTTAAAAGACTCCTGTTCTAAATTTACAAATCCCTGCACGGTCAATAAGGCAAAAACAGCTCAAATTTTTAAGTGCTTTTTTTTTTTTTTTTACAAAAGGTTTACATAAAAGGACCCCCGTTGTAAAATTACCCTAGCCAGCAAGGTCGATTAGACAAAAATAGCTCAAATCTTTTAAGGAATTTTTTATTGTGGATTATCATAAAACTTAAAATTACACAGCTCTAAAATTAGAATAGCTAGCAAAGAAGCTTCGGCAAAAATAGCTCAAATTTTTTGAGGAAACTTTATTCAGCAAATAATTGGTTAATTTCATTGATATTGTTGAATAACTGGTAAAAACTTCACGAAGAGAATATCGCTCAGTCGTGAATTAGATTCAATTGTTAGACCATTTGTCAAAATCTATTGAAGGCCCATATTTTTTTTTTGCCTGTAGTATACACACACACACGCTCACACACACACAGAGACATTATATATATATATATATATATATATATATATATATATATATATATATATATATATATATATATATATATATATATATATATATATATATATATATATATATATATATATATATATATATATATATATATATATATATATATATATATATATATATATATATATATATATATATATATATATATATATATATATATATATATATACTTCAAACGTTATTATAGTGAATACTTATCATTTGAAATTGGCCGATATACAAAAAGTTTATATTTCAAATAATAAATATCCATTATAAAAATATTGATTAGAAATAAATCCACACATCCACACACATATACACACATACACACACACATAAGTGTGTATGTGTATGTATGTGTGTGCGCGTGTTTGTGTGTGTGTGTGAGTACGTGTGTAAGTGTGTGTACACTAAAGATAAAATTTTAATTTATGTCGCATTTATGGGTAAAAGTTCTCAATATGTGGAATAGATCGTGTGTATAAAATAAATATAAAAGAAATCTACATAAGTAAATAAAATTAAATAAATTTAATTATAATAATCAGCACCGAATAATTATGGAATAAATATACAATAGCCTAAGCAATAAATAATAGATAATTAAAAGTTACCAAATATCCCTATAAAATAGCTATAAAATACCGCTATATCATCCATAATTTATTTTAGTCAAACCTTCGAATAATTTAAAATATAGCCGCACCTACCAATAAAATAACCGCTAAGACTACATAGTAAACTAGAAATGGCTCACATTGCTACCCATAATGCACCACTGTCCAGTATATATATATATATATATATATATATATATATATATAATATGCAGCCCTAACAATACTAATATAAGGAAATATGTGGAACTTGAAATCTTAGATAAAAAGATAAAATTACAACTTGACACAGGTTCGGATCTGACGATAATTAACCTACAAACATGGAGAAAGCTTAATAGACCAGCAATGTTACATACACAAAAAAATGCTAAGTCTGTTACAGGAAAGCGTATAAAATTCGAAGGAGAAGTAATCCTAAATGTAAAATTTCACGGGAAAACAAGAAAACTCAAAATATTCGTAATGAAGGATACAGAAAATCTGGTGGGCAGAGACTGGATGCAAAAGTTCGACGTATGGGATTTACCTATCAGTTCGTTTTGTAAAAAGATAAAGTGCGAATCATAAGAAGTTATAAAACTAAAGGAAGAATTACATAATCAATTTCCAAAAGTATTTTCGAGCGGGTTGGGTCGGTGTAACAAATTTACAGCTAGAATTGAATTAAAAGAAAACGTCCAACCAGTATTTAAAAAGAAGAGAAACGTACCGTTTGCCACCATAGAGAAAGTCGACAAAGAAGTAAAAAGAGCTATGAAAAAAATAATTAACATACTAGGAAACGTGATATACACAATACAAGGAGATAAATTTACCCACAGAAGCCATATTGACCAAATACAAAAAGGACGGGTTGAAGAGACAAGCTCGTCACCCGCTGAAAAGGATGATTCGATGGAGGCGATCTTTGAAGCGTTTAAGATTCAAAGACCACAAGAAGAGACAGAAATTAGAAGGACTAGCGGGAAAAGAAATTTTACAGAGCCTCTGATTATCGATCATAAAATGGAAAAGATATTAACTCCCCCAAAAAGGGATCTAAGGAGGGGGGTGTTGAGGGTTCTCCCCTTTTTACACAAATGGACTCACCCAGTATATACATATACTACGGCTACGTGGAGATCCGAGAGAGCAAGACCGAAGAGTGGAGTCGAGTCCAGAGTGACAGAGTAAAAGGTTGTAGGTAACCGGAAGAGTGAGGGTGAGGTGACAGCATTGTAGGAGTCACAGTGAGCGAGCACGTAGACTCAGTAAGAAGTCATACAGCGATACTTCAATACCAAAGACTGTATATATATTTTGCTACTAACCCGTATTCCTGGAACTACTAACCTGCATTACCAGTTTGTATTATTACGTGAATACATTATTTTCCTATATTCCTTCTTGGCGTTTGTTATTTATTGGTACCGGATTTCATTCCGGAATCCACAACATATATATATATATATATATATATATATATATATATTGAACAATAAAAAAATATTAAAAAATTAAAATCTTCAGACACACTGGGTTGTATATTAATATTCCTTCGTTTTTATTATTATTTCATTTGGATTCCTCGACTAGTTTTGGCCAACATGGCCATCATCTGGAGAAAAATCATTTGCTGTTTGCTGGTAGCAGTGGACTAGAGAAATGAATGTCTTGATGAAGAAAATGAACTTTTGTCAGTAGTTTTCATTTGTTTTTTATGTTTTATTTTTTTAGCGTGAATTTCCGTCAGTCTTTGTGTTGGTCAAACAGTCTCTTTTAAGTTGTTGTTTGAGATAAGAGCTGGGTGGATTCATGCTGCTCTGAATTCCCTATATATATATATATATATATATATATATATATATATATATATATATATATAGTCTTATTTTATACACCCTTCAAAAATGACGTAAAAACAATTTATAGACCATGTTTTGACAATTTAATAAACAAATACTTACTTAAACGCCATGCCATATATTATATAAAATACAAGCCGAATTACGCACGCCTTGCTTTGTGTCACACTTTTCTTTTTTTGTAAGAAAATACTGATTGATTTTAAATCAATATTACAATTTTTCGAGAAAAATTATACATTTCACTATTACTGAATGTTCTTGCCGATGAGACCTTATCTTCTGGCTTTCTCTTTCTATAATGTTAAATAAGATTTATTCCCTTCTTCAAATTTAAATTGAAGCTTTGTGCAAAAACATCTTGATATGAGTTTTGATACCCTAGAAGACATTCCCTTGTTCAATTTTAAAGTTCACTTTTCTTTGTGGCAGCTATGATATCAACATCATTTTCTAACTTCAAAATCAGCTTATTTTTGTTTACGGTTATAATATCTTCATCGTATAAATAAGTTTTATTGCTAAAAGCTTAATATGCAACTCAAACACTTGTAGATTCTATGAAGAATGTTTTGCAAACGAAGGAATGTGTCAGAAATTAATTCTTTTTTTTAGATGCATAATTGTCATTAATTCCCCATCGGACTAATGTCCTATTTTTTGTTGTTATTGTGACAATATTTCAGCCGTTGTGCTACCCGGATTTCTTCAGGTTTTGCCGATACGAGTAACCTCCAGAGAATTTCTCGGTGAATACTTTAATTAATCTATGTGGTTATATTTTTCTTTCGTTTTCCCATGTCTAGAGATATCTCACCATTTATTTTCTGCTTTTAATAATATTGGCAATGATCAGTTATTGTTCGTCTTCTTTCCGTTGGGTCTACGTCTGTACTGCTCGACAGATATAATAAACATGGTTTGAAATTTTTTTTAAATATAATTTGGCGATAATATAAAACATGAAGCAATATATATATATATATATATATATATATATATATATATATAGATAGATAGATAGATAGATAGATAGAATTTATTTAAGTAAATACTTTGTTTCTAATTAAGCAATATTAATTACATTTACTGGCATGAATATTCGAGAAATGTCTTAGAAAATATGCATTTTGCGACAGAAATTGAACCAGTATTCCTATACGAAAACTGTCATTTGATCTGACGTGCTATACTATAAGCGTCTGATTAGCAGAACCCAAATTATTGTTTATAAACACACAATCTTCACCATTTTTTCTAGATCGATCATTTCTACTCACGAAAGTTTTCTTAGTGTAAAGAATGACAATACATAATGAAATGTATGAAGTCCGATAATTGTTTAATATATTTAATAATGCTGGTTCGATTCCTGTCGGAGAAAGCATATTTCTACGAAATTTCTCGAACATTCAGACCAGCAAATGTAATTAATACACTTTAATTAAAAACAAAGCATTTACTTACATTAATTGTATTTTTTAATTATATATATTTATAGTAATTATATTTATATATATATATATATATATATATATATATATATATATATATATATTACTTCCCTTAAGGATTTGTAAATCTAAATAATCAGAGTTCGTCGTCCTTTCCGCAAAAACATGGCTATTCGGTCATAACAGATTTGGAAATGAGGAAATTTCAAATTTACGAAAACAGTTTTTTTTTTTTCATTTTTACGAGAAAAAAATGAAAATGGCTATTTCTTTCGAGCGCTTAGAAATAAATATTGCGTCAACAAAAAAGAAACTTTGAGATATCTCTGACTTATCTTTTGACAACGGTGACACAGCTGTTTCTGATGTATATTGCCGCACGAAGCGCGGGTAATTTGATTCCAAATTATTCTGTGGATATATTAGCAAACAACATTTCTGTTGTGGATTCCGGGTTGAAATCCGGTACCAATAAATAAAAAACGCCAGGAATGAATATATGAAAATAATGTATTAACGTAATAATACAAACTGGTAAAGCAGGTTAGTAGTTCCAGGAATACGGGTTAGTAGCAAAATATATATACAGTCTTTGGTATTGAAGTATCGCTATATGACTTCTTACTGAGTCTACGTGCTCGCTCACTGTGACTCCTACAATGCTGTCACCTCACCATCACTCTTCCGGTTACCTACAACCTTTTACTCTGTCACTCTGGACTCAACTCCACTGGCAGTCGTATAAGTATACACTGGGTGAGTCCATTTGTATAAAAAGTGGTGGACCCCTCAACAATATCTGATTCCATGTACGATCCAGCAAACGCCATTTAAGCGCTCGAAGGACATATTCGATCGCGATTTTTTACAGAAAGATGACGCATGGAAATCATGACTTTTGCTTCGTAAGCTGGGTACAAATTAACGGTTTTAACGGAAATTTTTGGAGATCACCAATTACTCTTTCACATCCATTGCAACAGCTTGTCGAAAAGTGACGCAAACGGCTACGTCACTTTCGCAGGATCCATTAATCTCGAATGTGAGAAATTCCACCTTCAGACAATTACTGAAAATTAATTTAAATGTCTCAGCTTTATCGCTGGCATTCAATCTACACACGATTATGATTTGTGCATATGGTAATCATCCAAAATGGAACTGGATAAAGACGACATAACGAACGAACGTTTTATGGAACTTAAAAAAAATCAATGATGGTTCAAAATCAACCCTCACTTTCAAATTCTTTTACAACAAGCAGCGTTTGAGCGAAGAAAAAGACGTTAAATCTATCAAGAAAAAATCCTCTAACCTTCGAAACAAATTCAAAAGCAAGTTTCAAATTCTGTTCGGGAATAATTTGCAAAAAATCCGCACCATTAAATGGTTAAACTCAAATTATGTGTTTGCTACTTTCAAAATTGTCTTCGAATTCCGTAGAAACTATATTACTGTTTCTGTCAACAGGGTTCTAGTCCGTTTTCAATTTGACAAAGCTTCAGATATAATTCTGATCTCACGATCAACGTGGGAAAAAACTGGCAAGCCAGAGTTGTTCAAAACAAATCACATCGCCCGGAGTGCATCCAATAGTGAAATTCTACTTACCTGTGAGTTAAATTGTACTGTTTTCTTTCAGGAAAAAAAAAACTCTTTCTGGTACATGTTACATGTTACAGACTCTGATCTGAATTTAACCGATTTACACATAATAGATGAGTTCCATCTCTTCAGTATTCCGTTCAATTCTGTTTTTAACACATTTTTACTTAGTCTGTTTCTGACCTTGTGAAATCATCCACACACACAAACTTAAAACTAAGTCCAGTGATGGCTTTCAAAAAAATCTTGCGTACTGCACGAAGTTCAAGGCCACCCCAAAGTTAAAACCAAAGGTTAAGCCAGTCCTTAGATCAAAACACTCTCTTCCTTATATTACTATTGATATAGTAGAAAAAGAGTTGGATCGCCTTCAGCAAGCTGGTGTAATGGAGCCAACAAAGTACTCCGAATGGGCAGAAGGTAAAAGTTTTCAAAAAGTCCGTATATGTGTAGATTTATCCACTTAGTTAAATAATCCTTTAATCTGCTTATCAGTACCAATTACTAATACTAGAAAATCTTTTCACAAAACTAAATGGTGGAACTTGTCTTGCTAAAATTAACCTTTCAGGCGTTTACCTAAAATATAAGTTGATAACGACCTCGAAGATCTCCTTACAATCAACAACCACAAAGTTTTATTTAGATACAATCGTAAGTTTTTTGGTGTCCATTCAGTGCCAGCCATATTCCATCAAACGACGGACTCCATGCTGATGAGTTTGACAGGAGCAGCTGCAGTCATTGATGACATCATTGTTGCAGGTGCAACTCAGGACGAACTTCTGAAGCGTCTATTTTCTGTTTTCGAACGGATTCAACAATATGGTTTTCATTTGAGAAAGGAAATGTCTACTTTTTTTCAAACGTCGATTAAGTACCTCGTGTTTATTTTTGACAAGAATGGTCGACAAACAAACTCGGAATATATTTTTCCCATCAAAGCCATTACGTACTTTTCTCGGTTCGGTAAGCCATTACAGTTGTTGTTGTTTTTTACCAGAATTGTATCGTCTTCGTACTCTCCTGAATCACCTTCAAAACAAGGATGTTCCATGGAATTTGTCAAGTCTGCTTTTACCAAGATCATATCGTTACTTTCTTTAGACTTGCTTCTCGCACACTATAATCCATCTTTTGATATCATTGTGTTTTCGGATGCATTTGACTATAGCTTTAGAGCAGTGATCTTCCATGTCTTTCCCGGCGGTAGTCAGAATGTCATTGCTCATGCCTCAAGGTCATTGACACCTGCAGAACGAAACTATGGTCAAATTGAGAAGGAAACCTTGGCATTTCTTTTTTACCTTTAAAATATATAAGAATCTCATATAATATATAAGAAGCTTTATGGATATTATTTAATTCTGGTTACAGACCATAAATTTCTGTCTAACATTTTGGGACCCAAGGAAGATATTCCTCTTTATAATGCCAATCGTTTACAACGATCAGCAGCCATGCTTTTGAATTACGATTTTACAATCAAGTACAATTCAACCAATTTAATTGGTCGTGCAGATGCCTTATTAAAGACTTATAAATGTTCACCATAAACCACCAAAAGACTATGTAGTTGGCATCAATATCTGTTTAATCAGAAATTGTTTCACTGCTTACAACCACTGTAAAAGCAGTGTCAGTCAGTGCATAGTCTATCAAAGAAGCCACACTTTCTGACACATTGTTGCAGTAATTCAATGCCAAAGTGACCAGCTCCAATTTTTCTCCTATCAGGGTCTTCATCATTCAAATTCAGCCGTTTCCTTTCTTTTGGTGAACATGTAATCGCTCCATTGAACTTGTAAAATAGGGTCATTATACAATTTCATTTTGGGCATGAAGACATTACCCACATGAAGGCCTTCGCCTGTAGCTATGTTTATAATCTAAACATGGTCAAACAGCTAGAAAACTTCGGTCATAATTGTTCAAAATGCCAATTCGCAGCTACCCTCCTTGGAATTTTAGAGGTTTTATGGCCTGTCCAGGATTTCCCCTGGTCCCGATACACGTAGATTTTAAGGGACCCATCAAGAGAGAAATTTCTTGTGCTTGTAAATGCCTACAATAAACAGCGAGAAATGTTCCGCATGAGTCACATCATCACTAAAGAAACCATCGTGAAAATGTAGAAAATCTTTAATAGATTTGTAGTAGCAGCGACCTCAGTCTACGTCAACGACACTGCATTCATTTCAGCAAAATTTTGACAATACAATGGGTTTTAACGTGTACATGCACGTCTATTCCATGCACAATCAAAGGAACGGGTTGCATGTTTCGTCGATACTTTTAAGGGGGCGCTCTTAAAGATCATAGGAACAAAAATCTGATTCCTAGCAAGTTACAAATCCACACCAAAACCCGAACACACCCAGCGATAGTTTTCCTGCTGTTGCCCTGATGAACCGTAAAATGTGGTTACATGTGAACATCATACGTCCAATTCCACAACATTCACAAAAAGTAACATTGCAATTGAACACCAGCTCATCCATCCATCAGCATGCAGTAAAACACACATTTACACCAGGTGAAAAGTTTTTTAAAAATTCACAAAATACATAGAACAGTGAAAATAGAGATCACGTAAGAGGTCAGATCGTATTCGACGTTCAGCCAACCGTCTACGAATGAATTTATCACAAAAATCGTCATACGAAAAAAGAAAAAGGAATAAGAAAAGGAAGATCTTAAGCTATAAATATATATATATATATATATATATATATATATATATATATATATATATATAATAATAAACGAAGAGCCAGTAAACCTACCTAGGTTTCACCAAAGGATCGTCAGGGTAAAGGGACAATTTTACCCTGACGATCCGTTTAGGTGAAACCTAGGTAGGTTTACCTGGCTCTTTAAGTTTATATTAGGTCTGTTCTATTTCGTGTATTGAGCACTTTACGTAGTTACTTTTAGTCGTTTTTGGAGGTTTTTTCTTTGGACTCTAAGCTTGAATACCGGATGATTGTTTTCGTCTCAATTTCCTGTTCTTAGTTCCTTCTTTTTTTTCCTCATTTTCCTTGGGTATTGGTTTGTTCAACTGTTCAACTACAAGCTGAAACCTATATATATATATATATATATATATATATATATATATATATATATATATATATATATACTTCATTGAATACGACAGACAAGGTGCTTTTTATTTTGTTTTTTTTTATAAAATTTCTCATGCGATCTATTTTTTTTTTCTTTTCGGATGATAAATTATATAAAAACTGTCCGAATGTTCTCTTTTTAACAGTTAAAATATTTAATCCTTGAAAATGGCTAAATGTATAGCCGAAAGCGCTCGGATAAAAAGAACATTTTTTATATAATTTATCATCCGAAAAAAAAAAAAAATTAGATCGCATGAGAAATAAATTGTATAAAAAAACTAAATAAAAGCACCTTGTCTGTCGTATTCAATGAAATGTGCATGAAAGAAGGATTTCTGCCTAAATACACACACACACACACACACGCGCGCGCACACACACACACATATATATATATATATATATATATATATGATTAAAGAGTTTAAATCGCTTAGGGATTTCGGAATCTGTTGGCGTTTCTCGAAATATCTTAGTGAGAAGTGTATAAGTGTATATAAACGTTAAAAGTATTGTAAATCGCCATCTTCAGTCTCTCATTCTCCTGTTGTCCTCACTGTTTTTGTTTTTTTTAATTCTCAGTAACCCGATCCATCTTCGTCGCTTTTACTACCTTAGTTGAGGTGAAATGATTTATGTAGCAGATGGACCATAGTGTGATTCGAACGCGGGATTCATAATCAGGAAGAGAACGTTCTAACCAATCGGATACCCGCCCATGCCTATATATGCACCACGCATATATGCGCATTAAGACACACCCAAACGCACGCAAGATACACAGTATATGTGCGTACTTAAGCGAGCGATCAGGAAATCCTTCTGTTCTTAAAGAAGAGATGTGTCAGTTTCGCTTCAGACTATCGCTGACTACGACTTCCCACAGGATGTTACCTAATTATACGCTTCTTCCCCCACGGCTCCATTTGTCAAGATTTGATTATTGATTGGAAACCACAGTCCCCACCAGTCTACCATCAACAACCGCCTATCAGCAACCGACATAGTAACCAAGCCATAATTGTGAAATTAACAACAGCGGTCGATTGCATTAATGTAACCACATGAGCAGTGACGTTTAATATTTATCGATATTAGTATAAATTATCATGCTCCTTCGTCTACTAATTTGTTATGATTGTTTTAGTTATGGGTACGGGAAATAATTCATACAATAAATAGTTCGAAAGGATAGACACTTAGTATAAACGTGTTATATCAATTTAATTTCTGGCTATTATTTCATTAAAGTTGAACAAGCGGTTCAAATTCAAATTCCAGCCTAGTCTTTTGCATTCACTTACGCATTAATACCTTTGCGAAAGACAAGATCGTATCTATTCTGTCCTGAGTTATGGTTTAAATAACAGAATAGACTGGAATTAATATAACAGCTCGTCTCGAAGAAAAAACCGTGGGTTCAACAAAAAGGAAATCACCCTACTCACTTATGAATACGTGGTATTTTTTCTCCTTAAAACATAATATTTTTATGAGAATTACAATGAAAAGAAAGAAACTTGCAAATAAAAAATCACCTACGCCACTCAACCTCTCTTTCTCTCATATTCCTGGTATTCGTAGCTATTTCTGTAGGCTAAAATCTTTTCTCTTGAAACGTTCTCCAGATATCACATCCCTTTGTCAAACTAATTCAAATTCTTCTATCGCTTCCAATGAATTCTCTGTTCCAACCTCTCTGCCACTTTGTCGTAAAGATTCTAGGATATATATAAATATATACATGGCCATGGAATATCTTCCAACCGCAAGAGAATCGTCTCTTGAGTCTCTGGAGGATTGCTTGATGTGATGTATTTTTTGCATTCTCTTGGCTATCTCTTTTTCCTTTATCGCTCCCCTTCTTCTCAGGATTGTAACATAATTAAAATAGTTGACAGTTCAGAAACGGCTCTCTCTTTACATTCATCTGCGAAATTTTTTGTGTTTGATAATTGTAATACTCGTCATGTCAAGTGACTTACTCATTCTTATGTTACTAGTGTTACTGATATTTCGAATATCAATTTTTCCGTTGTCCAGCCTCTCAGTCAAATAATGGATTTCCCTACTCGTTTCCGTAATAATTCTGACCAACATGCTTCTTTATCTGATTTGTTCTTTACCCATACTCATAGCTCTTGCCGAGTATCGCAACGCTGCCCTCTTGAGAGTTTCGATCACGCACTCGTATCTGTTGATATTTCTTTTGTGTCGTCTCTTAGATATGAACCTCCTATACACAAAACATCTTTCTGTTACCAATGTAATGATTGGGATTTATTTCGTGACTTTCTTCGAGACACCCCTTAGCTTGATATTCTTAAATTTCCTATTGAGAATTGTGCCAGAGAGCTTTCATCTTGGATTAAAGCCCGCATTGATTCTTTTTTACCTTCTTGGAAATACCAAATGAAAACACAGCCTTCTCTTTGGTTCAGACCTACCTGTTCAACCACTATATCTCTAACGGATTAATTTTTCCGGCTGTTCCATCATGATATTTCCGATCACAAGAAACGCCGCTTTGTGTCAGCTCATAATAATTGTGAACGTAACAAAGAGGCCATGCCTTTTTTTGCTGTGGTAAGTATTCTAACGGTCCTCTCTTCATTCAATCTGAGGTGTTCACATCTTCTGATAAAGCTGAATGTTTTGCTCGTAAATCCTCTTCCAATTTTTCTCTTGACTCCTCTGGAGCATATTTGTCTGACTTTCTACTTAGAACTGAATTTCTAATGTGTGATATGTATATAACTCCGTCCATGTTTTCTGCTATGCTCTCTAAACATGATCCCCACAAATCATATGAACTTGATGGTATCCCTGCAATAGTCCGTAAGAAATGTGCTCTTGATCTCTCTAAAATCTACAACAAATTCGAGGTCGAGTCCTGCCAGTGGGCACATTTTCTTTAATATTTTTTTCTTGACTGCGTATGCCAGTAGACAAAATAAATACTGTTTAAAATAAAAAGGAGCGTTTGCTCAAATACACGTATCCACTAAAAATAATGTTTGACGTAAAAAAAAAAATAACGTGTATTTGGGCAGCAAAGATTATTTCTGGCTAGTTTTATTAAATAACACCGATAAGATTTGTCTGTACAATTTTTATTTAGTTTTTATAACTTCTAAGTTGTTTATGTCAGGATTAAGTTTACAAAGTTCATTTATTTTCCAGCATCATTTATTGCATCTGTTGCATACACTAAATTAACTTTGGAATGTTAATACTGACAAATAGCAACTTAGTAGGAATTTCTTCTTTTATGTATTATTTCCTTTCAGGACGTTGGCGATCATGTCTCCCATAATTCCCTGTCTTTTATAGCTTTTAGGGGTTTTTTTTTTTTTTTGTTTTTTTTTTTTTTGTGGGGGGGGTGACATCTCTTCTAAACACCATTTACACAAGCTCATTAGGTAAGTTATGCAATGTTTTCCTCTGTACGACTTCAATGTTCTGTGAGGGTCAAATTTTTCACTGCCTCTTTCTTCATTATGTGCCATAGAAATTGCAACTCATTCTGATGTTAAATCTCCTAATATTAAGTGCCATTTTCTTTTTCTTTTCTTTTATTAAATGTCTTTTTTCTTTCCATTTTCTTTAAAACTTCGTCGTTCTCAGTTGTTCAGTCCATGGTATTCAGAGCACCCTTTCTAAGAACCACATTTCTGCTTCTTCATGTATTTTATCCGTCTGTGAGGAGATTTCTAGCATTAGTTGTCAAATAGAAGTACTGATATTACGTAACATTTCACTACACATTTTTTATTCCTTATGAAATTCTCCTGTTGCATTAATACTTTGCTGAGTTTTTTGAAGGCGTCTTTCGCTATCCCAATGCGCCTTCGTATTTCGATGTTATACTTTCTGTCCTCTGTTAAAATACTTGAATATCTAAATTGTTGTATTTGCAAATTTGTAATTTGCATATTGGGATGTTCCTTTTGCTAACAAAAAGACAGTTTTTCATATTAGTAATATTTTACTTGTGTACTTCCTAATTGTATGGAAAATGTGTTCTCCCATAACTCATTTGGAATTCATTTCTTGGGTTTTATTTTTGTACTTTCTTCTGTCGTGCTAATGGGTCCCTCGTATCAGATCGATCTCAGTCAAGATATTAGTATCATTGTAAACACTACGATCCTTTCGTTAGCTGAATAGTATGTGTTTGGCCAGGGCTAAATACGGTTTCAAATTCAAAATTTTAAATCTCCTGGTCACCAACTTGTAGGTAGGATTATTGGTATTGCTTAGAAGTTAGGGTTGCATTAAACACGAGCTATAAAAAAATATCACAGTTTTCACAAAAAAATTTCAAAAGGTTTATATATATATATATATATATATATATATATATATATATATATATATATATATATATATATATATATATATGGCGGTACTCACCTAGAAAAACATCGGATAGCTCAACTTGCAGTAAAACAAATCGGTGACCGCGGAAAAATGGAGAATAAAAAAGAAAGAACCAAGAACATTAAAAAAGGAAAAACAATCGTCCAGTGTTCAAGCTCGATGTCTAACGAAAAAAACCAAACGAATAAAAAAGACAACTACGTAACGTGCTCAATACACTAAGTAGATTAAAAACCTAAGATAATCCTAAGGGCCAGGTGAACCTACCTAGATTTCACCTAAACTGGTGCCTTAGGATTATTATATATATATATATATATATATATATATATATATATATATATATATTAAAGTTAAAAATCCGTTGCTATATAATCCAAGTAGATCTTTTAGTAATATAAAATATTAAAATTGACCCACCAAAAGAACTCACTGTATTTATTATTACAGAGCAAATAATTAATAAAGAATAAAATCGAAAATCACCTCATATGGAGAATAGCCTATTTCGGTTGACGAAAATATCCGTCGTCTGTATCACCCCTCCCCCCCAGTGTGGACTGATTTTAAACCAGAAATGGAAATTTAACAGTGAAAGCTAAAAAAAAAAAAAAACAGTGGAAAAAAATACAGAATTTATCCATTTCAATATTTCAGTCTGACGAAATGGTTTTAACTAGTATTTTAGAACCATTAGGTCGACTATGAAGTTTGGTAGGGTATCAGATGTTTAGATACGGGCGTAGTATTAGTACCTTGCCATAAGCTCCACTTTTCATAGAAAAGATTCCCAGACTCAAACTCTATCAACGATGACAAAAGGTTATGTAAATGACTAATACTCATAATACTAATATTTTCAGCCTAGTGCACTCTATAGAGCTTTAGATCGTATAGAGTGCTACATGTCAATTATAAACTCTATATACTTTTAAGAAAGTAAGCTTAAAGCTACAGATACTCTGATTGTAAGTTCGATTGGAGGATGTAAATGTGGAGGGTCTAGTCGATCCTACTCTTTAACCCATATTTGAGGAGTGAATAGGTAGATTTACACCTTTCCTAACGATACTTGCACTGAAGTGAATGTAAAGAATTTCGATTGAAATTCGAACTCGGCTCGGCGATATCTCTTTCGGAAACGTTATCCATTGCACCACCAGCATGAACAAACATGAAATTATATTCTTTCAAATGTTATTAAAGGAAAATTTATATTAAGGTATATTAAGTGAATTCGAACCCGGTTCCCGTTTTCAGTGCATTGAAATCTGTATCTTCTTTCCCTACATATCTTTCAATACATTCACATCACTTCAAACAGACTTCGGTATATCCGGATATAACATCAATTACAAACGCGTAAAGCAAAACTTACGTTTAAAAACGTCGAAGGCAAGCCGGCTAGATATTGACTGTATAAATACAAAGTGCATGAAAATGTTATTCTCTGTCGTTGAGAATCGCTACTGATTGCACGTACCACAGCTGTCTACACACTCGTCTCCTGTTTTTGCATTTGATTTAGCGGAAAGATGGTTTTTACAATATCCGCGTTAACAGCCCCAATCAAATATATAAGCAGAGTGCCCGGATCTTTAAACAAGTAAAAAACACTTTAGAGTGCAACAAACTGATAATATTAGTTTTACGAGTACTGGTGTTTTACATAACTTTTAGTCATAGTTAATAGTGGTTGAGTCTCAGAGTCTTATGAAAAGTGGCACCCGTGGCAATGTACTAATATCACTCCAGTATCTAAACATTTGATACTCTACCAAACTTCATAGTCGACCTAATGGTTCTAAAATACAAGTCAAAACCATTATTATACAGGGTGATTGAAAAGTAACTCCCTATTTTGTACATGATGGAATCTCCCGTCATGTAAAAATGCTACTTAGGCGGAAGATTATATCATACATAAAATAGGGAGTTACCGTACATATGTGTATACAAGCCTACTTCATGTATAATGCAACCACTGAATTTCTTTTGTGAAAATCTGATTTTATAATATAGCTAGCGTATAATGTGCTCCAGCTTCTGCGCAATACGAGTAGGTCTATCGTTGTCTTATATTACAATAATTGATATCATTCTGGATATATTTCATAACATATAAATGGTCTTCATTCTTTCTTGTACAAAGCTACCCAAAAATGCTGAGAAAAAACACTTACCGTAAAATATACAAAGATTCAGATACCATACTTTTGTTTTTCGTTAATGTCTGCCTAGAGTAGCTCTTTTAACCAGGGCATGCTTCCTACATGGCCTAAGTTACATGAAGATCAAAACCTCAGCCGCATATGGAGAGAAAAGGGAGATCATCGCCCCATGTTGGATGAGGTTGAAAGAAGAGACAGAAAGCATTACTGGAAAATACAAAAACTTAAAGGAATCAGCACATATGCTAGACCACAAAAATCTCTTGAGCCACTTAAAATCAACAAATATCTTATATAAATGTAGAATTAATACATTTTTCTTATCTCAAATTTTCATTCATCTTCGTTTCGCAAATTTTTACATCGTTGAGGCATTGCCTTTCCAATGACAACCATTTTGTCGGGATTCACTCAGTTATGTGTCATACATTATACACGCTTAGGTGATCATGTATCTTTCGATACATGACTGACGAGGCTGATTTTTCCAGCAGGAGGTTGCCATTTCTTTCTGCGGTAGACGTGTTACCATCCAAGGCTATAGAACTCAGTCTGTCCTGCTTCTTACCCATAGCTGGGGGGTGAATGATTCGACTGGAATTTGAACTCGGCACTCCGATTCCTCAATCCGAGCCACTATACATTACTCCCCTGTGTCTCCTGTCGTGATTACCGTTACATAATATTCTAATAGTACATAACGCTAAAGAAGCTTACCTGTAGCGGTAACGTTAGAAAAAAGGTACCATGAGATTAGAGAGCTAGCAGGTGGGTTGTGGTCACCGAAAGAGTTACCTGTGTATAGTGCAAGCTGTCACCGAAAATGTACGATTTTTAACATTTTCAAAAACGTTACCTAAATTATAGTTCCGGAACAAGAAGATTATCTTTTATTTGCTATATTTGATTTAAAGGGAATTTAATTTTAATAGAGGTCTGCTTTACAAAAGCTTGATACGTAGGCTATTCGTTGCTTTCCTCTTTCTCTCTTGTCTTCAACTTGTCCTGTGAGTATTAAATTTGCTAAGCCCTATTTCCTCAATATGCGCCCTTCAACTTTAAATTATTATCTTACGAAATTACGGCAACGAAATTATAGTAAAAACAAAATCATTTAAAGTACAGTACCTCAAACTATACAGAAACTCTATTTAATTTGAATTTTCATTTTCACTTGAAAAAATTGATTCACATATCGACAATCTTTTAACACTCTAGAGCACTATAAATAATATATTTTAGCGTTTCAATACTGATAAAAAGCACCAAAGGACGAATATCTTAACCATATTTAAAATTTTAATGGAGCAATTACGATAGTATAATATCCCCACAAAAAGATATATATTTAATCAGTTTTTGAACCAGTTACTGTGAGAAGACAAGTGGAAGCAAGGAAGGGAAGGCGGTAACAGTTAGACCAAAAACTATCCTTCCTTTGCTTTCAGTAATACGGATTTGCCAATGACAACTGCTCAGCATCAGATCAGCAAAAAAAAAAACAAAAAAACAACTGTCGCTGGCAGAATTTGATTCAAAGAGACAAGTAGTGTCGAATGTTACTAGACTATATCGAACTTAATGAATAAATAATGAATATTGCACTGTATATTAATTATGCAGTGTTCAGTAGCGTCTTAGCGTCCCCCCCCACCGTCTATGTTGTCTATTCCAGGAGCCGTTCTTGCCACAATCTAAAGACATCACTGTTAAGTTTTTTCAAAATGACAAGTTGTGACAAAAGCTAGCGTCACCCTAATTTCAGATCTCAGGTCGATATAATATTTCAAGATCCTCCCGGAAAGGAAAGTGATTTTAAATATAATTGATCCGATGAGGAGTTTAATCGAAATTGGGCCCCTGAATTGGCATAAGTAACTTTGAGTGAATATTCCATAAATTTAGTGTTAAATGATTGGAAATGTTTTGCTTTTTGGTAGGAATTTTAGAAAATAATTTATTGATAACGTTGATGTTATGGGGGAAATCTTTTTTTATGTTTTCAACTTAACATATTTTCTTCAATATTAAGACAGTAGAAAGTGTTAATTACAGAGATCCAGCATTATACAATGAAAGATTCAGATTAAAATTAACTCATAAGGAGATGCCAGGAAAAGGATAATTAATCTCTCATTGTATCAGATGAATCAAAGTATATTGATTGAAGGTTTTTATGTTTCTTTATTAAAGCTTGTCTTTTATATAACGCATAATAAAAACTAATAATAATAATAATAATAATAACATCAACAATAAGCTGTCTGACCAAAACCATTTAGGGGTGTCCCTTAGGAGTAGACGCAGGTTGCATCACTGATCATGAATAATAGTAATGTTTGATCATAGTGACCGGTGGGCGGGAATTGTATTTTTTTAAGTTTGTATGATGGAGACCACCACCAGTGTAAATGGCGAGTCACGTCTAGAACCTTTGGAATGCCCTCAGTCGGGGAGTGTCTGGTAAGAGTGGGTCACCCAAACTGAAGATATTTTAGACTTGGTCCATCTGCACTCTGCTTATATCAAAACCTAACACAATATCACGTACATTTTCCTATTGTGTTTGGGTTTATTTTAAGGCATATCAACACCTCAATGGGTTATTTAATGCCAGCAAGACTTTTAGGATAGGTTCGTATGAATGGAATGTGTATTCTGTGTAAGAAATCCGTTTCTAGGTCAGGTTTCATTGATGTGTTTTTGGTAAAGAGGAATTTTGCCAAGAGTCAAATATATTGCTGGTGATAATTGTTTTTCAAAAAATGTATTTCTGGTATTTTTATTATAAAAATCTATTTTTATGCTTTCGTATGCTTTCAGTTTGGGGGTTAACTATTTGCCTATATCTGGGACCCTAGCAGGTGCTACCACACCGTGTCAGTGTGAACCTAGGAACAACAGCATTTAAGAAGCGATTCCACGCTCCTCAAAATCTCCCGATCAAAGGCCTTGCTGCCGGATGTAGTTTATCGTCATACCCAGGACACACATTTGGCTATGATTCATGCATATTGTATGCCCTTATCAAATTGGATGTTGTGATGGGTATATATGGCTCTTTGTATATTTATATCTCAGCGTCATTTTATTGGTGTGATGCTCTCTCTCTTTCTCTCCTCCCTTGATGATAATAATTATTATAATAACCAAAACAAAATACATCAAACTGAAAGGAATTCTTTTTTATCAGCATCACCCCCATGCAAAGCAGTAAAGCCACTAAGGTACAAGGGGTTACAGGCTGTGGAAGAATTAGCAACAGAAATATTAATAATGAGCGGGAAGAGGAAAGAGTAATCAGGAGGACAGTAGATAGCGATTGGCATTGTATTTATATTTGCAGTTGGCTGGAAAACATGAAGACGTAAGGGTGTTTCACGATCGAGAAGTGCGAGAGAATAAACTGTTAGCACAAAATTTACGATTACATTTAAATATCTCAACGGTAAATAGATGAGATCTTAATGCCAGTCTAGTACTGCGCTTAAATTAATAAAGTCTAGATAACATAGCAAAGAACTCACACGAACAATTACCATGAAAGTATTTATTTTAAAAAAAGGCACGGAGAGGCAACCTTATGGCGGTGGGAAAGTGATTGAAGCCGAGCCGCCAGATCATGATCAATAATATTGCTGATTCTTCTTTGGATATTATCTTTTCTGAAATTAAGTACTATGAATTTTTCTTTTTCTTTTTTTCATTTAATCTCCCTGGTGACCTCCAAATCGCTATGCTACAATTCCTTTTGTAAGCAGTTCGAGCCTTCGTATCAGTGACTTCCCCATCATACTACGAAATCAAAACAGTAGAATCATTCAGATGTGGCTAGATAGCAATAATTTTTCACTAAGTGACATTTCTGAAATTTTGTATTGTTCACATCTTTGTACATTAATAATACCGTATTTTCTGGTTTACAAGTCGCACTTTTTTCCCTAAAAATAACTTGATAAATACGTGTGCGTCTTCCAAGACGAATGTATTTCAACGCCTAGACTCAAGTAATATGGAACGGTCACCTAATTGGCTTGACTGATAGGGACGTGGATTTGTATGTTGAGTCATTACACTGTTAGCTAGCTATCTAATTGAGCCTTTTATATGATTTCATCTTAGTACTTAACTGTTAAAAGTATTTACAAGACTATAAACCTTCCTGGAGCCGAGCCAATCTTAAACATGCTCTGTTTACTAGCAGCACTGGGAGCCTTTCTGCTCTTGGCTAGTATGTCATTGCCATACAAACAAATTTGGACGAGTGATTAATGTAATCAATACGTGGCGCCAGTATGTGATGGATGCATAGTGAATATGTTGTAAGAAAGTGACTTTTTTTAAATTTTCTTTGAAATTTCTTTCCATTATTAGGGTGCGTCTTCCAAATCGGAAAATACTGTAATTGATGTAATTAGAATTTCTTAAATAGAGAACTATCATTTGTTATTTAATTTTTACTAGTCTTTCTTGGAAGACTGAATGCAAAAGGTACCATCCATGATTCGGTCTGCGAATTGGAAAAAACAAAATCAGACAAGTACAGAAATTTAACTATCTGGGAAAATTTATAACAGAAGACGGAATATGGAACACAAACATCCGAAGACATATTGGAATATATTGGTTCTCCAACAAAAAAAAGTATTAAGAAACAGGAAACTTTCTTTAGAAACAGAGAAAAAATGCTGAACTCCGATATAATACCGATCCTCTTATACGTAGGATAATTTCTTCACAGATGAGAAGACGAGGCAACAGAGATGGGGCCATATCGAAAGACGCTCGATATACTATGGAAGGAGAACCTGAGCAATGAGAAAGTTTTAAGGAACATAGGAACGAAAAGAACCCTTATGTTTATGAAAAAAAGACACTTATCATAATGAGGAAAGAGGGCCTGGAAAATATGATATTCAGAAGACATTCTGAAGCCAAGTGAGACAAAGTGTATCATCGAGCAATCTATCTAACGAGATTGCGCAAATGGATGACAGAATATGAGATATTGCAAGGAAACAAACATTGATAAGAGCTACGAAGGATAAGGAATTGTGAAGGGCCATGTCCTATCTTCGGAAGAAACATGTTACATAAAGGAAACAATAATCTAAACTTAATATACGTTCGTAGTACGTCAGTCTGAGAGTTGTTAAAAAGCACAATAGGAACAAGACGAAACAGAAACACGTCAATATTATTATGAGAGTGAATCATTTATATATATATATATATATATATATATATATATACGCAGTGGGGGAAATAAATATTCGTACACATTTAAAATTGTATTTTTATAAATGTAAAAGCCTTAACTAAAAGAAATTTTGATACATTTTATGTGTAATGATACATTTTATTAGTAAGAGTAGTAAGAAACTTAATTCTTATTCTAACAGAAATTAATGCATTTTTTCATTTTAACTGATGGAAAAAGTATTTGTACAAAACCAAAAAAAAATCAGATTAACTTAATCTAATACTTTGTGGAATATCCTTTATTGAGTTCAACAGCTACCAGTCTGTACGTCTCAACTAATGATTTGCACACGTTGAGTGGTATTTTGTCCCATTCTACTTGGCATATTGTCTTCAAATTCTTGATATTTGTTGGTGCTCTTTTTCCCATTTGAATTTTCAAATATCGCCATAAATTCTCGATTGGGTTCAAGTCTGGGGACTGACTTGGCCATTGCAAGACATCAATCTTACTTTCAGCTAACAATTTTCTTATAGATCTAGCGGTATGTTTAGGATCATTATCCAGTTGGAAAATTCAATCAGGAGGTAGCCGAAATCTCTCAGCAGAACGCATTAAATTTTCTAGCAGTATTTTCTGGTATCTTTCGGCATTCATCTTGCCATCTATTATTGATATTCTGCCAACACATTTTGCAGAAAAACAGTCCCAGATCATGATGCTGCCACCACCAAACTTTACAGTTGCCAACGTGTTATTTGGTAAGTAGGCTTCATCGTCCTTCCTCCACACACGATTTCGATAATTATGACCAAACAACTCTATTTTAGTTTCATCCGTCCATAATTTTTCCTAAAACGAATATTCTTTACCCTTATGCTCTCTAACGAATTTTAGCCTAGCATCTCTGTGTCGTTTCAAAAGGAGTGGAGTCTTTCTTGGGATGCGTGATTTCAGACTGTTTTTGTGTAGTTCATTACTTATTGTACGCTTGGTTACTTTAATCCCTGATACACGCAGATGTTCCTACAGCTCTTCTCGGGTAACCTGTGGATTTTATTGGATCTGGCGTCCTAATATCCTTGCTGATCTTAGATAAATCTTCTTCGGAGCACCTGTTCGTCTTTGGTTTTCGACGCTGTTACGAGTTTTAAACCTTGCAATGAACGAAGCAATTGTAGGAAACGGAATATTCAGGTTGTTAGAAATCGTTCTGTAACTGTTCCCATCTTTCCAAAGAGACAAAATGTGTTGTTTTTGTAAAATAGTCAATTCTTTACCTTTAGGCATTATTAAAACCTTCTCGTAAGAATAGAAATTGCAGAATGCTCTGATAATGGCTAATAGCGTTAACTATAACTACTGATAACATTACTGGAACATTCTAGAATATACTTTTTTCATAATTAATTCATTATTTTATTCTAATAATTGATTTGTACGAATAGTTTTTTCACCATTTAGAATTTTAAAAAATGCATTAATTTCTGTTAGAATAAGAATTAATTAAGTTTATTATAATTATTTTTTAAATAGTATGTTTCTTTATACATAAAATGTGCCAAGATTTGTTTTATTTTAGGCTTTTACATTTATAAAAATACAATTTTTCAAGTGTACGAATATTTATTTGCCCCCACTGTATTATATATATATATATATATATATATATATATATATATATATATATATATATATATTTTCACCCCAAGCAAGGCGGGAAGCTACTAGGACGCAAGGGGTTGCAGAAGATTTGGAGCAAGATCAGATAGGAGTGATAGAGGAAAGGATGAGGAGAAGGATAGTGGATAGATCAAGGGAACTGGAGATGTCGATTGACATTACATTTGAATAGTTGGAGATTATAGCTCTCAGTGAAACTGGAATAGGGAAGGGAGTTCCACAGGCGAGAGGTGCGAGACATGAAGCTATTGGAGTAGAAGAAACGACTACATTTAGTAGTTTCGACAGTGAAAGTGTGAGAGCGGGATGCCAGCCTCGTAGGGCGCTTGAATTCATGAAGTCTAGGAACCAGCGAATGCAGCTCCTCGGAGCAATTACCATGAAAGTATTTGATA
Source organism: Acanthosepion pharaonis (assembly GCA_903632075.3). Classification (NCBI taxonomy): domain Eukaryota; kingdom Metazoa; phylum Mollusca; class Cephalopoda; order Sepiida; family Sepiidae; genus Acanthosepion; species Acanthosepion pharaonis. The sequence goes on from CAHIKZ030000569.1 coordinate 781,039, forward strand.
AAAAGACAGAGAGAGGCGACGGCGCGTCTGTGAGAGAGCGACTGTAGACGAGATGCAAATCCGCCTCTGGAGCCTATCAAGAACCCCGAGGCAGACAGAAGGGGCTCCAGACCATATATGGCAGCAATACTCCATGCAAGGTCGAATTGTTGATTTGTAGATCTCAAGGATATATATATATATATATATATATATATATATATATATATATATATATATATATATGTTTGTGTTTGTTTGTTTGTGTGTGTGTGTGTATATATATATATATATATATATACACACACACACACACACACATACAGATACACATATCGAGTGTAACAGCAAAATTGTCCAAATCATGTAATAACAAAATTATCCAATTGTTAAATTAAAACTTGAGCCGTTCTATCTTACTTCAATTTTCCGAGGTTTTTACTGTCCTCTACGTTGGGCAATAAGAATCTATAATTACTCTACGAAGTTAGCGGAAAAATCGTGATAAAATCGATCATAAACGAAAATGACATGTTCGTCATTAATGAATCATAACTAAGGTACAGAAGCTCATGAAGGATTGAAATAAAGTTCATATATATATATATATATATATATATATATATATATATATATATGTATATTATGTATATTCTATAATCATTTTCCAACTTATTCAAGATGGTCTTCACCCTCTCTAAACTTCTAACTTTTTGTCCTGGAGCAACAATATGCCTCATACGTTTCACGTACGATTATATTTTCAAGTATTTATCACTGCTCTTTGGACTACCATAGGTGGAACTCCTCTCTCACGGGCCAAACGTCTTTGACGGTTGCTGTTGAACGTAGCATATCGTCTTACCCAGGAGGCTGATGTAGTTTATCGTCATACCCAGGGCGGTACTCTTCCCTGGACTGCCTATTTTATATAAAAGCTCCATGTTTTATATTTGAAAAAAATAAAATAAATCTAAGAAATACTTCTTTTCCGAAAATATTAGCTTCATTAATTAATGCTATATCTTTAGCTATTAGCATTTTGTGGTATAGGGAAAAGAAAGTAGGTGGGTTGGGAGAAGCGGATTCCCAGTGATTGTCTTAAGAAGGAAACTACCAAATATAAACAAAGCTGATCAGCTTTTGTTGCGTACACGTGTTCATGATGTTTATTTACGTTTAACAATTAACGCCGGTGATTCCCAATCTGTGCTCCACGGAAATCTAATATTCTACCAACATTATTCAGGTGTTTCGGAAAATATAGATAAATGAATTTCAATCCAATGTATTCCATATTAATATTTCGAGGCACAGTGAAATAATGGATAGCGGCTCGGATTGAGAAATCGGAGAGCTGAGTTCGAATTCCAGTCGAATCCATTACATTCATTTACGTGCTAATACCCTTGCGAAAGATATGAATCCTTTTCTTCTTCTCATCTTATGGGTAAACGGCAGTGCAGTTTGGGTTTTATAAGAGAACCGGTCTAAGAGAAAGAAAAACTCTGAATTCAAAACTGGCCTGGAGAGAGTTAGGCTCCGTCAGGCTTTCTTGCCCAAGAAACACCACTTGCATGGCCGCAGTACACATGATGCCCCTACGACCCAACGAGTCAAGGGATAAAAAATACTGCGTTATTCTTAATTTAGGAAGATATATTTCTAATTTCACTATATTTCTAGAGTGTTGAATAAGCGGGAATTTTTAAATGGAATTGACAAAATCCCCAATGACAATTATAATAAAAATAAAAAGAATAGAGCCAAATAATACCAGAATAATTTATATTATTATATTATAAATAAAATATATCATAATATTCAATATGACAATTAAATACGACAATTATATAATATAATATACATAATATTTAATAATAATTATAATATAATATAATATATTATTATATTTATATTATTCAAAGTGTTGAATAAGCGGGCATTTTTAAATGGAATTGACAAAATTGCTAAAAACAATTATAATAAAAAAAAAATGGAGTCAAATAATACAAGAAATGAACGATGGCAAGGCAATTATTATACAATAGCAAAGTAAGAAAACAATTATAAAACAATGAAAATAATGTGTTCACATGTTAACGGGGTACAGTTAAATGCTTCTAGCCTTCTGACTTCAAGACAAGAAGAAACAACAACAAAATGTGGAGGTAAGACCAAGAATCGTCCATTTTTTTATTAGTTAGAAAGACGTCCCAGCAACTATTTGTAAGATTTGTCCATACATTTAGGGCTTGGGTGTTTTCAACAGTCATTCCCATATTATAGCCAACATAGAGAAATTCTTCCTTAACCTGTGGTGAGGGATTCTTTAGAAACGAACATATTCAGTATTTCACCGCTGTAGAATGCGCAGCGGACGATGACACCATTCAATACATGCGGTTATTTAAGAGTTGTAATGGAGAGTGGTCGAAATTTCGAAAGAAATAAACTCAAAACTTTCAAGACAAATTAATTCAGCACGTAAAAACACACACACACACACACACACATATATATATATATATATATATATATATATATATATATATATATATATATATATATATATATATGAGAAATATAGTTTTAAGGTGCGCTATATTTATGGGATAAAGTGCTCAATATCAGAGATAGAGCGTGTGTAATATAAATATAAAGTGAATATTGAAGTCAACACTTAGAGGGACAGGCTGTTTCATGCTGGACGCAATCGGCCTGACGAGTGCGTCGAGCATGAAAGAGCCTGTCGCCTCTGAATGTTGACTTCAATGTTCACTTTTACATACATTGTAGTAGGTAGTAAAAGCGTGTAAAAAATCCCTTCTTGACTATTAGCAGATACGCTTTTCGAACACTTTTAGCCATATTCAAAGTATTGTTAATTCATTTAATTTGATATATATATATATATATATATATATATATATATATATATATATATGTGTGTGTGTGTGTGTTCACTTTCATACATATATATATATATATATATATATATATATATATATATATATATATATAAAGAACAACTGCTTTACAAAGAAAGGGTAAATTATATTTAAATGTATATAGATAGCTTAAAAAGGTAAAGAAAAAAAACATTATATATGTAATATGTGTATGTGTGTGCGCGCCTCACGTGGTTGTGTTGAAATTACGTAGTCGGATGCTCGGGGAGACGCATTATTGCCACTGTTACAAGTCGGAACAAAACAATAAAAAATAAAAATAAAAGTTGTATGGGATTTATGTTCCTATTATAGTCATGGATACAACGACACCTAAAGGGCGGCCGAGCAATGAAGATGGGGTAATCCCCAAAACTGTTTGAGCGTTATCGAATTTGACTAATTTTCTTTATACAATAATTAATATGACATATGTCACCTTTTTTTTTAAATATTGTCAGATATATATATAATATATATATAATATATATATATAATACTATTTTTGTAAATATAAATATTGAAAGTTATATAAGTGAAAGAAAATGAATTTTTTAATTTTAGAAATTTATGTATTTTTCCACATTCCACACATCAGCGAATGCACTTTTCCCTTACATAATATTATTTATTTTGAGTGCTTTCCTTCTTATAACGTTTCTCATGTGATTCTTTATTGATTACAAGAAATAATTCCCTTATTGATTGAATCAATTAAATAGTATATTTTAAGATTATTTTAACCGATGCCTATAATGCTCTATAACAACCCCTGTGTCTACCAATGATTTAAGCTCTTAACAGAAGTAGGGGTTTGGCAATAAGTGCACACCAACCAGAGGGCTTGTCTAACAAACACATGATCTCACGTTCACAGAAAATCATATAAGCTGTTGATAAATGTTCGCATTCAGTGGGGGCGTCCAGAATATTTTCGGTAGAAAAGGCCAGAAGCAATTTGATACAGTAATTTATTGATTACCTTGCCATCCACTCGAATATTTACGCTGATAATCGGTCTATGATCTTCCTAAGTTGCTAGGAACTGTCGCGAGAAGAAATCTAATTATTTTTTTAAATTTTGTAACCGAGTATAAAATACACAAAACTTACAGATATATACATACATACATATATACATATAAACTAACTGTTTATTTAATGTGATTTTAATATGCACCCTTGTAGCATTCTCTATGTGTGTTCATGCGTGTGTCTGTTGAGTACGTTTTTGTAAATATAATGCACATAGTGTGTAAAAAATGCATGTATATACATATCTTCAAAAAAAAAGAAAAAACAGCGTGTACGTTTACACACACACACACACACACACACACACATATATACATATATATATATATATATATATATATATATATATATATATATATATATATATATATATATGTAAGGTCTGATGAATTGGATCGTGATTAGGATTCCGATTTAATAAATTATAACCATAGGATATTAGATTTTGATCCTTTTGTATTATATTCTTACTCTGTCCTGACATTCTATCCTCTTATATATATATATATATATATATATATATTTGACAACTATAATCATCAATATGTATATATCAAACCTGTGCACCTCGACGTGGTTTAATGGTTAGCAAGCTGGTCTCGCTTGATCAATTACGGCTGAATAGTGCGGTCGATCCTCGCTGGGTGCCCCATACTTCTGGCCTTGTGCCACATATAAGCTACATTTAGACAAATCACTATAGATATGTATTAGACGGTGAGTAAAAAAAATGAATGTATATTTATTATTGTTAGTATAAATTTTAGCTATTATTTTACATCGAGCACTGTTTTATCATCAACTACACTTAACTGTGTAGTGTTTTACACACACACACACACACACACACACACACACACACACATATATATATATATATATATATATATATATATATATATATATATATATATATATATATACTAAAATAATAAGAAAGAACAATATGATTTATAATCCGGTATTCTTAGCAATGAATTTAGCTGATGTATAAAAATGCCAAAATTGTTTCTTTTTTGTCATTGAAAACGCAAACGACTCACTGAATAACGGAAGTATATGCTTGTTAACAGGCACCCCCTCCCCAGCTAAACTTAACCTTACTTTTCAAATAATATATATTGGATACATAAGCTGTCTAGGGAAATTAAAACCCAACCACCCCCAAATCAAAAGAGATTTTCTTTAACTTAAGCTACTCATAATATCAATATTTATTAGAAAGTTTTTCCTAACATCGCTTGACAATGAAACGAGAATATGGATTTTAAGTTTAATTTTTGTGATTGAATTTACAAATTTAGTTTCTGTTTTGAAACATGGAAATTTTCTGTGTCGCGATGAAATCATATTTTTAAAATGAAAAAATAATTATAATAGACACACACACACACACACATATATATATTCACAAATGAACATTGAGATCAACACTCAGTAGCGACAGTCTGTTTCTTGCTAAAAAACGCAATCTTCAGATCATGTGCATTGTGTTTTGCCTTTGCTGGTCAGTGGGGCATTATGGGTAGGTTTATTGTATTAATTTAACACTTATTGGGTGGGCGCTTACGGTTATGCTGCAAATTATTCTCACGGATATTGATTGCAAATAATTGTGAATTCGAATGGAGTTTTGTACTCATTTTATAGTGTCGTTTGTTTCGCTATCTCAGTGCTAAACAATCTCTTCACAGATAAAGTATAGACTTGAGGGCAACAGAAATGTTTTTTTCTGCAGAAAGATGCTGAGGATATCATATGCTGATCATATGATCGACGATGAAGAGAGAAATGGAAACAAAAAGTACACTTATACTTAGATTAAGAAAGAAACAATTGAAATTTCTAGGGCACTTAATATGGAAGATGGCCAAGAGAATTTGAAACTCAAGTGGGACAAAGGAAAGCAGCGAATAAATTACCTAACGGAGTTGTGTAAATAGAAAAATCTACATTACTTTCTTACACATAGATTTTCGAAATGTATATATATATATATATATATATATATATATATATATAGTTATCCTTAGACAAACTATTTGCTGTATCACAGCTCATCAGTGTGTTAGACGTCTGGTTGCATCTAGCTAGGATTGAAACCCGGCTGAATTGGCATGTCAGATATTCTACCCCTAAGCCTTTGATGCACAGCAGGGAAGAAGGTGAATTTAAGCATATTTATTTTTAGATAAACACACAATGACTGAGGGAATTCCATTCGTTTTACCGAAGAGTCTTGCATCATTATAACTAATATTCACTGCTTACAAACTCACACTTCCTCCACAGAGACCTCAAGCGAAATAAATCTTACAAGAGCATATTTTAGAGAGAAAAGAGAAGCCGCAAACGTTTTTGGTTATAATGTGGATTTTATTTTTATACTTTACTTTATTTTCCATACTATTTGCAACACGTGTTTCGATCATGGGACGAAGAATGGTTATTTCCACATATTATTTAGAGGAATGTAGTTTTTCTTATGTTTTCTTATGTTTAACTATTGTCTTTCGTGTGTGGTCGTAATCCAAATTCTTCTTGAATATATATATATATATATATATATATATATATATATATATATATATATATATTCATGAATTATTCACACAAAAACAAATGCAAAGGTTAATGATTTAATTGGCGAGAAATCCATCGTCGCAAACAATTCAAAAATATATACAAAACCTCCGAATCCGTTATGAATGAAAAGATCCTTGTTTCTATAAATTTCTGCCGTATTAGATCTTATTTTTACTACAAGCTTTCGTCTATTCCTACAGACATCTTCAGGTATGGAATAGATGTTGTTCTTATTTTTTCTCTTAGTAATAAGAGGACAACGAAAATATATGTATTGTTGTATCCGAAAAATGCTATTGGAAATGAGTTATTGTTTTTTGGAGCGCGCAGTAGCAACGCTGAGTTTGATTTTAAATTTTTTACAGTTGTGCGTTCATGTACAAATATGGTGATATACGAATTTTTACTGGTAAATTTTCTGTCAAAGTGGCATTAACTATATTGTTCAATAATTACAGTAATGTCGCACTTATTATCCAAAAAGTCGCATATATATATATATATATATATATATATATATATATATATATATATATATATATATTAAGGTTGGTTCGGATGGCAGATTTACGATATATCAACACATCTTAAGTTATTAAATGTCGAAATCCGTCTTTTTTAAATATATATAAGTTTATAAGTATTCATTTGATACAGAATAGTTACATATTGGGCATTTATATTGGTATATTGAGATAGAAAATAGTCGTGGACGTTTCGGCCAGGTAGCATTTACTTAGTATACCGGTCTAGATAAATATTGATCATTTATAGTTGACTGAGATACCAACTTGTGGAGAGTTTTATCTCTCTATAGTTGATGAAATCGGTGTAATGTGGACCTCACCAGCAAGTCAATGTAATTTTGACAAACAGTTCTCGGTTTAGCCTGCTTCCCAAACAATTCATCGTTGTTTTGTCGCTGGAGCTAAAAACATTGGTCTTTTAATCCTGTAAAGTGTCAATTTGACAACTTATTTTTTAACTTCCTTTTCTGTCTGTGACTGTGCTATGGGATTCTACCCATAATAACAATAATGGACTATTCCATACTTAATAAATACTGCGCCTCAGGAGTATGCAAGGAGTTCAATAGTTCGAGAAAATCAGTCAGTAGTTCAAGACGAGTCAAGAGTCAAGTCAGAGGCAGTCCGAAACAGAGTGGTGTTCAGACAATTACTGCAAGACATTGGAATAGTGATACTGGTCGAGACTACATTGTTCTCTCTACTAAATCTGATTGTTCTACTTCTCTGTATATATCCCTTTTTGTAATATATCTGTGTTATTCCATACCGGTGTTCGAGTTCTTCTTTATTGGTTCTACCTTGGACTATCACTGTGGTACAAGGAACCGGACCATAACAGACTGAAACAAGCGAAAGGAGCTAATTTCAAGTGTTGAACTTATGAAGTTCTCTTTCCTGAGAGAAAAAAAATTCCAAGAGGGTATGATGCAAACATTGGGGTAAGGGGTCTATTATTCTCAACCTTGAAAAAAACGATGCCTCAAGTGATGTTTAAATTTGAACATTCTAGAACTCCTTTAAAAGGTCACCTGAAATTGTTGAACATGTTCATGATCTCTCTCTGAATTTCTAGGAAGCGAAGTAATCGTTATTCAAATTCGGATTATTGTCCTCATCTTTGTTGTTGTTATCACATCAATTATACGTGGATTCAGTAGAAACAAGTCGTAACTGAATATTACGAAATGAATGTATGAAACAGAATTGACATTTAATTGATTGAAACGATTTTTATAATCACTACAAATCTATCGTCCATATTTACAAATCTCAACACAACGTAATTCTCATCAATAAAAACCATATTTAAGAAACATACTTTTCTGAAACATTATTTGAGAAAGAATAGATGCAAATTTAAATGAATCTCATTTGAAAAAAAATTATTACTTTCAGTTTCAAATATAAGTGTGTATTTACATGAGGTGTTGACAGCTCTGAACTTAGATTTGTGAATGTTTTGGGAGAGGAACGATTACTGTAACAATTACTGGACGAATATAAAGTGAATTTCTTTTTATAGAATTTGTTTAATTATCCAGTAATCCTTAAAATTTAGGAAAATATTCTAAGTAATCTAACATTTTATTGAATTTTAGATACTTTGGCATTTTATTCTTACTTACGAAGACACTTGTTGAAGAAACGTGAGAAAATGAACAATAATTTTTTAAATTAACTATAGTTATCGCTGTTATTTTCTGATCTTGTGTATAGACGTCAATATTTACAAAAAAAATGGCACGTTTTTACACATACAAAGAAAATTCAAAATTCTTTTTAAAATACTGGGTATCGATAAATTGTAGTAAGCATTTCTATTTGTTATTATTTCAAATAAAAACAGTATGTTAAAAGAGTTAAAACTTTATAAATTATTATAATTATTTTTTTTAACTGAAAATAATATCTGTAAAAATTCATTATTCATCGATTTTTCTTAAGGCAATAGTAACCATAATATACTTTATACACAAAAGAAATTAATTTTATTTTTGTTTTGAATAATATAAGTTTGAATAATAAGTTTAATTGTATTTTATAATTTAGGATTCAAAGCTGATTTTCTCTAAGTAGTGGTCACGTTTGACAAAAAAAATTGATGATTTAAATCTTCCAAGGACTTATAACTAATGTAAACGTTAAACACAACAAAAATGAATATCTGTCTATATCTCTGAGTTGAAGCATTATGATTACTTACATTATTCAAATTAATCAGACTATTATCTTTATCTTCATTGCCATATTGACAACGTTTCAGCCGTTGTATGCTCTGGCCTTTTTCGGGTGATTAGAATTTCGAACAGAACCCTTTATTTCGTCCACCGAGTTAGATTCTTCGAGTTCCACGTACCATGCCACTTCCGGATGTCTCAGCTATTTCTCTTTAGCTCAACTCTCCAAGTTTGGTTTGGCTCTGACCTGGTATTGAACTCACATCTCTTTGGGTCTAGTCACTGGATTTAACTAACGTTTTTATGCACTGGTTCAAGTGTCCTCGTGGACACATGGCTCAGTGGATCCTGGGATATGTGTCCTCAAGTTGAGTTAACGGGAAATAAATTTTGAATTAATAAGGATGTTTTTTAAAATACAATAATAAAATGAATTTTGAAGTAATAGACATTTTGGATTAAACATGAATTAATATATATATATATATATATATATATATATATATATATATATATATATATATGTCATATGTCCAGACAGACTGATGATCACGTTAGATAACGCGCAACAAAAAACTCCGCTCAGCATAGTTGCAGTATATACCACAGGTGTTCTGATAAACAGAAGTGTGCCTGAAGAGGTGTTCGCAATGGGGATTAGCCACCCCCTACTAGCGTGTCATCCTTGATTTGGGTGGCTGCGCCAGTTGAATTATATATATATATATATATATATATATATATATATATATATATATATATATAGGGGCGGTTATTTGCGGGGTTGAGTGACGTCAGAATACCTAATGTCCTCATGTATAGCCAGCTTGACAAGTAGTTTTTGGACGGCCGTGGCTCAGGTATAAAGGCAAGCTAAAGAATAACCTCTCAGCTGTCAATGTGCCTCAAACTAACTTCGAGCGAGTTGCCCTGTACAGAAATAAATGAAGGTATTTACGACAAAATGGTATCGGAAATTTTTTATTGACCTGCTAAATTTCTTATTGACCTGCTAAATGTCTTATTGACCTGCTAATAAGAGTCGAAAAACAACGTTGAAAAACACCAGCAAATGTCCCTGTTGCTCTATCCCGAGATCCTATCTGTTGCACAATATGTAGACTTAGACACAGGTCACTAGCTGGACTGAAGTGTAGCATACGATGTAAACATATAAACTGAATAATGTTGTCGCATCCTCCTACCTCCATATATAATGATAAAATATAGTTTTAATGTATGCTATATTTATAGGGTAAAAGTGATCAATATCCGATGTAGAGCGTTTGTTAATATTAAAAGTGTGGACATCGATGTCAACACCGATTGTTAACAGTCTATTACCTGCTTGATCTACATTAAGACTGCTATATACGTAGAAACTGTTCTGACGTCTCGGCCCTTTATGTAAAATGTTTTGCAATTCCTACCTCGTAAATATTGAGGTATTGTTAGTCTCCATTCAATACACAACTATTCTGACTTAGTGACAACTCTCTGCCACAGATATTAATATATATATAGTAAAATCGAAACAACGTATTTATCTGCCGTTCTTTTTATTGTATCAACTACCTGACAGAAATTTGAAACTCAAGCCGAATATTATATGATCAGAAATCCAGTAATACTTATAAAAAGGTCTAAAGGAATCATTTCCTTCAAGTAAGTACCTCCAACAATTCGTATACCAAAGCTATACCTAAGGTTTAAATATATTTTTCATACAGGAAAATCCTTTCCGAAGCTTCCCCCAGCTTCAATTAAAAGCTAAAAGATTATATTTTCGAATTCCAGACAAAAATACCGTGGAGAATTTCAAATAGAAATTTGAATGATTTTTAGCCGATTTTTCCGAAAAACAAATTGAAACTGCCATTTTTAACATTTTTAGAGAAATTTAGACAAAACTTATTTTTACCTTTTGAAAATTCCGTTAAAATAAAATATACATTTTTGAAACGTTACTTTCGTAAAATTAGCAAATTTAAAGTTGAATTAATCTGTTCAGAAACAAATATCACTTAGTTATAGCATAGAATTTTCTAGACAAACATTTCTTGACCTCGGTGTATTGTTATTTTCACGTCTCCATCGATAATTTGAGGGTTGAATGTGAAATAATTTACGAACTGTTTGAAATTCTAGAAAATTTCATAAAATTAAGTTATAGGGTGCAACAAATGTAAAAAAAATATTTTCACCAAGATTTTCTAAAAATAAAAATTTCAAAAGTAGATTCATTAATCTTTGAATAAGTACTGAAAGTTTCATTAAAATCTGACAACTATATTATTTTTGCAAGAATTCCCAAATTAATGGGTTTTCCCCGGGAAACTCCTACACTAAAATGGCCATTATTACAAGTAGTACAAAGTTAGTAAAAAAAAACATAAAAAAAAAATAAACGAGATATTCAACCAAAAAGAACGTGTTAGAAAGAAGGAAAAAAAAATTAAAAAATAATTAAAAAATACTTTTTTTCTTTTCTCTTAATAATAGCATAACCATTTTAACGATAAAACTTTGTTTTTATTAAGTTTGGGGCCTTTTCTCGTTATGCTATACTGATTTTTTAGAGAATTATTGGAGATACCTACCTTCAGGCATACAAGTTATTTTCTTTTTTTTCTTTTTTTTGCCAATTTAGATCTTGGCTGGATGGCCTATCCACGCCATTGTGTGAATTTAGTTTGCTTGTCAAATTGTACTCGTCCTGTGGTATATAATGTAATCATCTTATGGCTCCCAGGATATTAGGTAGTTGGGCAGCTGGAGCTGGGCGCGTGCTCAGCTGTTACCTGTTGTCGAACTCTCTGCCTTCCGGCAGAGAGGAACCCGGACGAGCCTCGTCTGGGGAGGTAAACAGTCCCGACTCCGTTTATGCGGTATCTACGGGGTTTTTTTCGTCTATAAAATTGATGTCTGTTGTTTCCAGTTTATGTGTTCTTAATATGCTAGTACTTACAAATAGTCTTCTATTCATCATCAGGCATGTTTTTTTTCCTTATAAAATCAAAAACTTGAAGACGAAATAATTGTTTGTCGACCGAAAGATGTTCTTTGAATATCTGCTATTATTGACGGTTGTGTACGATCTCGGAACGTGCAAAGAGACAACGCTAAGTTCTTCAAAATTTTAAGTGAGAATTTTATCTAAATATTTCTTGTGATGTGTTAAATCCACGTATTCTATTTTTACAAGTGTATTTAGTTAATACGTCAGGAACTAAGCATATAGTTCAATAATATAGTGTAATGTTTTAGTAGTAGTTTTTTTTTATAGGAATTTTCATGTACTGCGGATCGATAGTTTTTTTATAAACATAAAACATTAGGCAGCATATAAGAACACATAAACTGGAAACAACAGACATCAATTTTTTAGACGAGGATCACTTCATTCTATGGATTAACAGTATTTTGATGCATACATTATACTACTAGCGATCGATGTCGCCAATAATCGCATTAATATTTCTGATTGATTCTATGTGTGATTATTTATTTGTATGTAAAATTATATATATGCCTAATGATTTATATATATATATATATATATATATATATATATATATATATATATATATATATCCTTTGATCCTTCTCTATATCTCTCTCATATAAACATGCACGCAGATAGCGAAACATAAAATTAACAAAATTTTCCTACTTATACATTATTGAATCATGCGCATAATAAATAAAAGTCTCTACTTTCGGATCACCCATCGTGTGTATGCGTGCATATATATATATATATATATATATATATATATATATATACAGGTAGAAGAGTTGTATAAAATAACTTACTAAGTATAAATGTTCCTTGATAATCCAATTATTGATTCGTGCAAAAGTTTTAACTTATGCTCAGCACTTTTAAAAATATATCCTTTCTTAAAATCCTAAGGGAACATATTTGACATATTTAAATATATAATTAAATAAATGATAAAAAATCAACAAATATTTTTACATACATTCATATGTTAAGCGAGAAATTACATCACTTAATAACCTCCATAATTTACCTTTTTTTACTCAGCTTGCTCTACGAATATTTTAGAGCATTCTAAAATTTAAAATTTTTAACGATATTTTTTCTCTAATTTATTTCTGTGTATATATGCAAATGACGAAATAAAATTTTCAAACATACCTTGGCAAAGTTCATTCGATCATTTGATATGTTGATAAATAAAGTGAGCTTTTTATCCATTTATACATATATACATATATATATATATATATATATATATATATATATATATATATATATATATATATATATATATATACATTATTATATATATATATATATATATATATAATATATATATATATATATATATATATCACATTATTTATTATTACAAAAGCAAAATAATTCTATCTGCTTGAAATTAAAACTAAAATAAGTGCTCACTTTTGATTTTGATTTTTTCATTAGATATTGCTTTTTCTTTGTATGCAGCTATATATATATTCTTTTGTTTTATATATATATATATATATATATATATATATATATATTCTTGAAAAACAATAGATACTTTTATCTATCATATCTATATTTTGTACGAGTATCCTTACGAAAATATGAGGATTCATATCAGTCGAAAACTTGGGGCAGCATAACACGATTTTTTCGCCAGTATATCCACAGACAACAGTCAGATTTATGAAAGGATATTCGTACATTAGAAAAATGAGTATTGAAAAAATGGACACAATAAAAATATTTTGAGGAGTAGGTGAGGAGAAGAAAGAACGACAAATTTCTTTTTTTTTTTTTTTACAAATATTTAATGGCGCTAACAAAAAAACACTAGACACTGACGCTGGTGTGAAATTTGAAAGAAATTTGTATTTATTAAATGAGAAATATCATAATACACAATATGAAATTTACAAAGGAACTTTGCACAAAAATTGTCCTTTGCACGCCTAACACTTGAATTATATTGAACCCATAATAAACAACCATTATTATCTATATTTTTTTTCATTTACTTCAATATATTCGACTGTCAAAAAGAATTGAATAGGAAGATTTTTTGTCGTTTGTTTTCTTTCATGACAATAATTCAATTTTACAAACTGTAATACTAAAATGAGATAAATCTTTTTAGATTCGGAATAATTTCAAATTCGGGGTGAATATCGCAAATTTTGTGACAATCTTTCACAAATTTGCAGAAATATAGACAAACATTCGCATATCTATAAATAATAATAATAAATAATAATGATAAATAATATTAATAATAATAATAATAATATTAAATTCTTCTTCTTCTACTTCTTCTTCTTCTATCACCTTTTAGAAACAGTTTGCGTTCTTTGACTGTGAAAACCATTCTTCCTTTTAGTTCAAATTTGTTCGCCTCCAAGACACTGTTAATGAATTTCGCCTGCGAAGTCCCAAACATTTCTGCCCCTTAGACCAACCATATTCTAATTCATAAGATTAAAATCTGCTGAATTGAATTGAGCCTAATACATACAAATATTACACATAAATCTTTATTCAAACATATTCCAAAAAGCGTCTCGCTTCATTTTAGAGATGTTTTCTTTGAAAAGAAATCGTGTTAGTGATCTTTGTTTTATAATTATTTTTAAATCCTCTGTTAACATATATAATAAACCAAGATAGTCTATTGTATTATTTTTTTTATATTTACCTTTTAATTATTTTTACATAATTTCCCGCTTTATTATGATATAATTATTAATAGCAAATAATAGTAATAATAATAATGATCTACATAAATATAATCGACACAAGTAATAATAATAGACACAAGTAATAATAATAATAAACGCTAACCATTTATTTCGAATATATAGAGGTACATGTGTGCTTGTGTGTGTGTGCAAGTTTTTCGAAAATATTTTAATTTAAAAGACATCCTTTTAAATTATGAAATGCAACTATTAGATAACTATAATTCTAGAATTTTTCTCATTGCCGAAGTTATTCAATAAAAGACAAAGAATATTTTTCATAGCGATGTCTGTTCATCTTGAGCGACTGTTTTCAGCCATTACTGGCAGATCTCGGTCGATTTGTTCCTGAAAATAGAACGGCATTCACACACGCACATTTTAATAGAAACACGACTTAACAGACACACAGATACAGTCAGATGTTTAGGTAAACTTTTACTATATGAAACTCGATCCGAATTTGCACGCAGGCGCACAAAATTTGAGCTTACTCAGAAGTTTGGCTTCTCTTTCGACGCATGCTTTGTCTCAAGTTTGTTTCATTTAAAACCGATTGATCGTGTTTTTGCCTATTTAGACAAGGCGTTACCAAACTTATTTAAACCATCAATCCCTTCATGGAACCCTTGATCCTTCATCAACCCACACGCATGTAAAAAAAAAAAAAAAAAAAACTTTGAATAATAGTCATATTTTATGACAGAGAAGAAATTTCTTAGCCTTTTCTTTCATTGTTTTCTCGATAACATTCATCTTAACGTTACATTTTGTTATTACTTTTTATAAGATGATAGCCGTAACACATCCAATATTTTTCAACACTTAAGAGAAGAGAGCGATTTAAGAAAAGATAAAGAAAAAAAAAGTGTTTGACAATGTTAAACAATATTTCAAAAGAACGTCTGTCTTCTTCAAGTTATATTTAAACAATTTTTTCAAGTATAAATAAAAATAAATCTACAAAACATTTGTTAGTCTCTGATTTATTACTAAATGAATACAGTAAAAGGTCGAAAAAAGTCAAGAGATGGGTCAAGGTTGGTTGAATTTAATTATCTTTTACCTAGCTAATCAGATTCACGATCCATTCATTCGTTACAATTTACTCGATCAGCATAAGAATCTATCCGTTACAATTCGTTCATACGTATATACACCAAAATACCTCACACACACTGGGCCCCTACTGAAAAAAATGGCGTAAAATATCAATATCTACAATTATTATTATTATTAAACAAAATGATTGTCATAACTCTTCCAATATTTTTCAACGCTTAAAAGATGAGCGCGATTTAAGAAAAGATAAATAAAACAAAAAATAGTGTTTGACAATGTCAAACAACAGTCCAACAGAATGTCTGTTATATTTAAACAATTTTTTCAAGTATAAAAATATAAAAATCTACAAAAAATTATTATAAGTCTTTGTGCAAACGTTACTTGTCTTGTAATGAAAAACGACTGTACTGGTAATGATTGCGTCAAAAGGAATAAAAAGTCGCCTTTGTGAAGGCATGCAACTGAAACATGCTTAATAGGATAGAGATCTTGTTCATCTTGAAATTTTCCGTTAGTTGATTAGTTACTAAGAGGAATTAGTCAAACCGCTTAGTATAAATCTTATGGAACTCTACTGTTATTCTGTTCATTCTCCCGGGACGGGAAGTTAGTAATTTGCTTACGTAACAACAACAAAAAAGCGTAAAGATTGCTTTCCAGTATTATTATTATTATTATTATTATTATTATTATTATTATTATTATTAAAAACAAAATGATTGACATAACTCTTCCAATATTTTTCAACAGTTAAGAGAAGAGTGCGATTTTAAAAAAAACAGTCTTTGACAATATTAAACAATATTTTGAACAGAATATCTGTTATATTTAAACAATTGTTTCAAGTATAGAAATATATAAATCTACAAATAATTATATTTAGCATGACATGACAGCTATGAACACATTGAACAAAAATATCTGCGTTTTAAAGAGATTTTTTCCAACCAGCCCATAGGTTCTTTCAAAAGAAATAAAAACATCAGACAAATTCTAAGAAATGTAAGCGTTCATACTCAAAACATCATTGGTGTTTCAGAAAACATTCATGGAAGAAAAAACCCTGTGCATTGTGCAATAACATAAATCAAGTTAATTTTATCACAAATCCAAAGAGAAACATCACGATTTCTTCAGAGCGTGGTAATTGTAATGTTTGTTATTATTATTATTATTATTATTATTTATTATTATTATAATAATAATAATAATAATAATAATAATAATAATAATAATAATAATAAAAGCTGAAACCAAAGGTTTTATTATTGCTGAACTAGTGCTTGCTAACTAGAAATTACCAAGGACACATACTGAAAAATTGTGTTGACCTCAAATCCAGATTCCGTGATAAATATAAAGAAACAATTGACAAACTAGTATCAAGTTGCACAGTGTTAGCACCAACTGAATATGAAACTCGACATGATAGAGTGTGCCAATCTCTGCACTGGAAAATGTGCAACTTTTACGAGAAGGAAACTGCGAGAACCTGGTATGAACATCACTTAGACACAGTATCAGAGATAAGAACTGTAACAATTTTATGGGACTTTACAAAACACACAGAGAGAACAAAGTTAACAATCACATCGTAATCAAATAAAAAACCCCAAAACAATGTGCTTTCTTATTGATATGGAAACTCCTGCAGATTGAAATGAATCTTTGAAAATCTTCAAAAAAACTTATCAAAATACAAAGATCTTGAAGCGGAAATCTCAAAAATGTGGCACTTGAAGACATTAATAAATACAGCTGTAGTTGAAGCCCTCAGATTGAATGGAAAAGGTTCCGATAGATTCATTGAAGTGATTCTTTGTAACTCAGGCCTTAAAGAAATACAGAAGTTATATTTACAAATATATCTTACGCATTACGTAACCTATGTAAAATATTTGTGATCATTACATAATTACAAAACCTATGTAAAATATCTGTGATATTAGTTTGTATTTTGTTTACAAAAATGATCAGTGGAAAATGTCATGAATCCATCATCTGACTTTAAGTCTATGGTTGGGACCCGGAATGAAATATGTATACAACAAAAATCAAAATAATAATAATAATAATAATAATAATAATAATAATAATAATAATAATAATGATAATAATAATAATAATAATAATAATAATAATCTTGCATCAGGTTGCAAGGTATTGGCACCCACTGAATAAAACCTCGGTATGACAGAATGAGCCAATATCTGCACTGGAAAATATGTAACTTCTACAGGAAGGAAACTGTAAGAAATTGGTATGAACACCATCCAGACCCAGTTACGGAGATAAGACCCGTAACAATTTTATGGGACTACACAATACACACTGACAGAACAATCAAAGCTAATCGCCCAGACATTGTTATTAGCAAACAAAAAAAATGTCTCATTGATATGGCAGGCCTGCAGACTGCAATGTATCTTCAAAGATCTTCAAAAAGCTATCAAAATACAAGGACTTTGAAATAGAAATCTCAGAAATGTGGCACATGGGAACATCAACAATCCCTTTTATAGTTGGAACCTTCGAATTGGTTGGGAAAGATTCCAGTAGACTAATTGAAGGGATTCCTGGAAGTCAATGCCTCAAAGAAATACAAAAAAGTGTTCTTACAATTACAGCCCACACTTTACGACGGGCTTCATCTATGTATTTTTTTTTTTTTTTTGTCACTGCAAAGTGTCATGATGCAATTTCTAACCTTAGATCTCTGGGCGGGACCCGGAAAGAAATGTGTACACGCCAGAAATCAAAGGAAATAAAAATAATAATAATAATAACAGTATATATGAGTTTGGTTGATAAATATAATGTATATATTAATAAATATAAAAATGGATTGTTTATTATAACGTTTTCAAAATGAAATTACTATTTTTTAATCGTTTGAGAGAACCTTTTTTTTTGTATTTCATAATCCGAGTAGATGCTATCTTCCAGGAAAATTACATTGCGCCTTTCTCGGTCTGTTTTCTTTTACTATTATGGAAAGATTATCTTTACTAGAATTTCTGCTAAGGCGATTTGTTCACTACGTCGTGCTAAACAATTATTTTCGACAAAATCTGACACTTATAAACTTTTAAGTTTACCATTTCTCAGTGCATTTAATATTATTGCCAAATCTGGTCTGGTGCTTCTGCTATATATTTAGAGATTCTTAAAAAAATACAAAGAAGAATCCGCAATGTCCATTGAATCTCAGCTTCAGGCTTTTTCTCTACGTTGTAACGTAGTTTTCCTGTGATTTTCTGTAAATATTTTCATCGTAATTATTCTGAGGATGTTTTCCGCATTCGTATATATGGGAACTAGTTAGGACTAGATGAAGACTTTGGGATATTATGGCGATTGTAGTAAGTATTATATTTAAGAATGTGTTGCTTTGGTGTAAGGACTACTTTGGTCATTAATCGTGACTAGCTAAGTTTAAGACAAGACAGTTTGAAGACAAGCCTCGCCCTATAACCCACTTTTGGATTTGCGTCACATTTTTGTATTAAAACAAAATAAATATTGCTTTCTTTTGAGTACGTAGACTATATGAGTTTAAGTTCAGTACTAGATTGTCGACAAGTTTTCATATTTTTATAGTTGAAATAGCTGGATGTATGAAATTATATGCTAATATTTTCTTTTCTTTTTTTTAAGCAATTCACTCCAAGCAAAGCAGGAGAGCCACTAGCACGCAAGAGGTTAAAGAGAGTGGGAGCAAGAGTATAGAGGCGTGAGAGAGGAAACGATGAAGAGAAATAAGGGAATAGATCAAGGCATCTGGAGATGTCGATTAACATTACATTTGAATTGTTGAAGATTATAGCTATCAGGGAAGCAAGAAATGGGGAGGAAGTTCCACGGGCGGGAAGTGCGAGACATGTAGCTATTGGAGTAGAAGAGACGGCTAGATTTAACAGTTTCAACAATGAAATGGTGGGATTGAAATGCCAACTTAGTAGCACGTTTATATTCATACAGTTTGGGAACCAGCGAAAGTAACTCGTCGGAGCAGTTACGGTGATAGTATTTGTAGAAAAGACAGAGGGAAGCGACGGCACGTCTATGAAAGAGCAACTGTAGATGCGAGACCAGGGCCAATCACATTACATATCCGCCCGTGGATTTTGTCGAGGACATTAACATGAACAGCTGGGGCTCCAGACCATATATGGCAGTAATATTCCATGCCAGGGCGAATGGTTGATTTATAGATTTGAAGGATGGACTCGGGCGAGAAAAAATTTCTGGCGCAACACAGAGAACCAACTTTCTTCTCGCGCACTTCTCGTTTGTAGAAATTTCTTCCAGCTTCTTGCTTTCAAGTCAACTTCGATCTTCAAAAATTTAAATGCAATGTCAATCGTTATCTTCTGTCTTCTTAATTCCTGTCCTTTATTATTCTCTATCCCAAATACTGTCTTCTTTTTTTATCTACTCTCACACTCAGTAACACCATCATTCTTAGTTTTTTAATATTCTTGTTTGTTGTGAAAAAAATGAAAGAAAATACGTTATACATTATGAAATGGACAAAGTCCGACAATTATTTTAAGACATTATTTTTTTTTATTATAAACAGAGCATTTCCTTAAATATTTTTATCTATAAAAAATAATGTATAAACTTAAAAATGTTTAAAAATAATTACCGGACTTTGTCCATTTCATAATGTGTGACATCATTTGTTTACATTTGGATACGCATCGAGCAAATATGAATGTACGTAAGGAAATCATGGAAAATTGTACTTTAAAAACAGTAAAATCGACCTTGCTAACCAAAACGCTCCTCTGTAGCGAAATCGGTAAAAATACGTCAGGCTATATGACGGTTCCGTATAGGATACAGGTTGGATTCCTGTTGGAGAACGCATATTTTCTATGACAATTTCTCGGATATTCAGGCACATAAATGTCGTTAATACTGTTTATTATAAAACACAGCATTTACTTAAATATTTGTATCAATAAAAAAGAATGTATAAACATAAAAAATGTCTTAAAATACTTTTTCTAATTTTATAAAACACGTTTTATATCAGATGAATTAATGACACTCGTATCAAAAGAAGTCATTTCCTCAAATGATCGATCTGTTCACGGAGAAAGGTTCTGTTGTTCAAAGACACTTTAACTTCGGCCTCAAATGTAAAGCACTGAATTTTCATTGCTTATTTCAATGCCTGGAAATACAAGACGGTAGAACTTTCCAAATTTAGGATGTTTATATGAAAACATTATTAATAATTACTGCATTTCTTGCCTGCAATGAAAGCTTGCGTGGCATGCTTTATACAATTATCACTAAAAATTGCTGTCATATATCTTAGAATTTCGAGTGGCAAGCAACAATAACGATAGAAATATATCATTGGCGGATGCTTTATATGTAGATTGGACATATTACCCATGACTAACCAATTTTTTTTTACTCAATTCCAATATATAACAAATTAACATTAAGCACGTTTGTCTTTGTATATTTCCGAATTCATGTTTAGACCTATCTCTCTATTTCTATTATCAACGTCATTCAGTTGGATAAGTACATATCAATCAACACCTATATATATATATATATATATATATATATATATACACACACACGCACACACACACAAACACACACACATATATATATATATAATGATTATTATCTTTAAAAAATGATTTTAAAACTGGATTTTAAGCTCAATTTTATAATTAAATTTACAATTTTAGTTTCAGTTTTGAAACAGAAATTATTGTGTGTTTTTTTTTTAAAGAAATCAAATTTAATTATAATGTTATGCTTATGTATCGAGCACTGTTTTTTTTTAAAGAAAAATAATTGCTATAAACACCAGATTATAAATCTTACTGTTCTCCTTATTTTAATACACACACACACACAAACACACACACACATATATATATATATATATATGTGTGTGTGTGTGTATATATATATATATATATTGAACAATAAAAAATATTAAAAAATTAAAATATTCAGACACACTGGGGTGTATATTAATATTCTTTCGTTTTTCTTATTTCATTTAAATTCCTCAACTACTTTCGGCCAACATGACCATCATCAGGAGAAAAAAATTTCAGCTTGCTGGTAGCAGTGAGCTAAAGAAATGAATGTCTTGATAGAGAAAATGAACTTTTGTCTGTAGTTTTCATTTGTTATTTTTATTTTTTATTTTTAAAATGAATTTTGGTAAGACCTTGTGATGGCCAGACATTCTCTTTTAAGTTGTTATTTAAGATAAAAGCTGGATAAATTCATACAGCTCTGAATTCCCTTGGTCATTTTGACAGTTTTATTGGTTCCTGGAAAGGGATGTGTCACTGTTAAGTGTGTGTGTGTTATTTGGTTCATAGGGATTGAGTGAGTATGATGTGTGTAAGCGTGTATATTGATATGGGTGTATGCTATCATTTGGCTCATTAAGGATTGAGTGAGTATGATGTGTGTAAGTGTGTATATTCGTGTGGGGGTGTGTATAAGTGTGAGGCCGCAACATTTCCGTAAGCATGTCTGTCTTGTGTGGGTGAGTAATGCGGGTAGGTTCTGATTTGTTGGGTTATATATTAATACTATCTATATTGTTACATTTGTGATTAAGCCCGTCTGGGTAGGGCGTTTTTAAACGTCTGTGTGTACGTATATATTACTTGAAAGGTTATTATAGTGGGTCCACGTGTAGTGATGGACGCCCCAACTCCCCAATATACGCTGTGGTTTGATTTGGTATGATTTACGTCGCAATTCATCAAACGGTGTTTCTGGTGTTGATTCAGTGTTCGTATACACACACACACACACACACACACACACACACACACACACACACACATATATATATATATATATATATATATATAAACTATGTATTTTTTTCATTTTAATCACCATCCTACACTACTTCCCCATTCATGCCTAACGCCTCCCCTTCTGTCAGACTTCCGGTTTGTGTACATAAAATAAACCAATAAATCTTTAGGAAATTAACTGTATCTGCCACCTGACAAGACCTTAATGATCGAAACCTTGGTAGCGTGGATGTAAGTGTCTCCTAATTCTTAATATTTATATATATATATATATATATATATATATATATATATATATATATATATATATATATATATATATATATATATATATATATATATATATATATATGAGCACTGGTAAAAATGATGCTGAAAAACATTAGGTTTATAATACTCAGAAGTTCATACCCGGTTTCATACCTCAAGGACACATAGCACAGTGGATAAAGGCGTTGGTTAGATCCAGTGACAGACCCAAAGAAGGTGAGTTCAATACCTGGTTAAGGCGGTGGAGAACTTTCAGAGGGAAAATTAGCAGGAGATATCTGATAATTGACATCCATCAAACATGGCACGTGGAACTAGAACAGTCTACCCCAGTGATCGAATAAAGGTTTTCGTTCGAAATTCCAACCACCTGAAGAAGGCCGGAGCATACAACGGCCGAAACGTTGTGACAAATATGGCGACAACGATGAGGACAATAATCCGACTAATGTAAATACTATATATATATATATATGAATAAATTCAAAAAGAAAACATCTTAGCCGCCGCTTGTCGTTCTTTGGTGGACACTATGAAGGCAAATGTAACGATTTAATTTTGCAGCAAGTATTTTATAAACAGAAGTAAAAAAAATTACCGTCACTTAAAAATAAAAAGTTTTGGTAAAAACAGCAAAATTGTTTAAATCGTGCAACTGCAAAATGTTTAATATCTAAAAAAAAAAAGCACTAAACTAATTGAGTTTCACGCTTTTGGGTAAGACATTTAGCTATCTTGACACCATTTTTCGTAAGAATCACGGAAAAGCCGTCTGAGTTATTCAGCTAAAATAATAGCAGGTTAAAATTGTATTGTATCAGGCCCACTGTCTTCCTCAGTGAGCAATGGTGAACGGTAGAAAGAGTATTCAGGCTTTCAGTAATGGTACCAACATTCATACTCTGGAACGGTGAATAAGTTTTAAAAAGAGGGAACGATACAGAGGAAAACTGAATCACGTGATCCCAGCCTGAAGAGGGATCATCATTTCAACTTAAAGCTTAAGAGATCAATTAGAAAAGATCCAACTAAATTTATAAGACGTTTAGTACGTGAGAGAGGAGTTTCAGCTATGACAGTTCAGTGAAAAAGAAAATGAAAACGCACGTGAAACCTGTGAGGAACCTTGTTGCTCCAGGATAGAAATTTAGAAGGTTAGAGAGAGCGAAGATCATCCTGAATAAGTTGGAAAAGGATCCTGGAATTATATATATAAATTTATTTCAATCCTTCATGAGGTCCCGACACTTAGCTATGATTAATTAATGATGAACATGTATTGTCAGTTATGATGTTCATCATGGCTCTTCTGTTAAGCATAGAGAGTAATTATACATTCTTAATTGCTCATTGTAGATTCCAATAGTGTTACAAAAACATCGGAGAATTCCAGTAAGATATCTTTAATCATTTCTAACGTTTTCTAACAAGAGCTGTCAGTCTTGTGTCTTGCTATGCATGGTTGCCAGAGAGGGCCCATTAAGGGGCTCATGAGGTAACGTCGCTTTATTTGTTGTCGGGGTTAAAAATATGTTGACTAAGGAAGAACGCATGTTTGATGCACACATTCAAAGCGAGAATACTGTTTGTCAGTTGATCTTTCATGCCAAACAGACATACACACACACACACACACACACACACACACACACACACACACACATATATATATATATATATATATATATATATATATATATATATATATATATATATATATATATATAATCCTAATGAGCCAGGCAAACCTACCTAGTTTTCACCTAAACGGATTGCCTGCTTAGATTCGCTCTACTTAGTGTATTGAGAACTTTACGTAGTTTTTTTTTACTCTTTTTTTTTTTTTGTTTTATTTTCTTTGTACTTGGAGATTAAAAGCTTGACGATTGTTTTCGTCTTGTTTTAATATTCTTGGTTCTTTCTTTTTTTATTCAGCATTTTTCCCCGAGTACCGATTTGTTCTACTGCAAGTTGAGCTATCCGAGGTTTTATCCAAGCGAGTGTTTAATCATTTATTTATATATATATATATATATATATATATATATATATATATATATATATATATATGTATATATGTATGTCTATCTATCTATCTATCTATCTGTATATATATAAATATATATATATTAGTGGTAAAAATATACACATACATATGCAAAATATATAAATATATATATATAGGTGCATACACATACATGTATATTTTTTGAATAAAAATTCCAAGAGGATAGAATCCAGGTAGAACGCAATGTCCAGGACAGAGTAAGGATATAATAAAATGGCTTAAACACTAATATTCCATGGTCATGGTAACTTATCTCTGTTAAAACTTCTCTCTGTTAAGGTTTAATCTCCCACCTTCTCTCGTCTGTTACCCCTCTCTTTTCCTCTCATACTTACACTCTCTCTAAATTCTATTTTTATTTCCGGAGTTGTTTTTTTCTGTTTTCTTTTTGAATTTGTAGGTCTGATGAATTGGGTCGTATTTACGATTATGACCATGGAATATTAGTGTTTATGTCAACTGACAAGTGAAGGGCTGTTGGATGACCCTATGTCTGGTAACAGGAATCTACACCATGCCACAAAAGCAGGAGAACCTAGTCATGCCCTGAGACAATTTCAGCAATCATATCATCCCTTACATCTGGTCACATAGTTCCACAGACTGCAACCTACTTGATTATTATGTGAGGGGCCCATTTGAGCGAGAGACTAACAAAACACCTTGTAAGACCAAAGATGAACTGAAAGCAAGGATTATACCAGCATTCACCAACTTAAACAAGGAGAGCGTGCAGAAGAGTTGCAGGAGATGTTAAAATAGTGGAGCAGTTCATTTATTCCTTGAGAAAATGATATGTCCCAAAATGGTATATATATACACACACACACACATTTATTTTCTTATTGTTCAAAATATATATATATATATATATATATATATATATATATATATATATATAAGTGAACTTTTATATTTACACGCTCTATCTCTCATATTGAGCACTTTATCCCATAAATATAGCACATCTTAAGACTATATTTCTTCATATATATATATATATATATATATATATATATATATATATATATATATATATATATATATATATATAGGATAAATCTTGTTTTCCAGCTCAAATCGAAAAACAGTTCCTGAATTAACACAAGCAGTTTCTGTAATTTAATTTTGTTTAATAAGAGCTAATAAATAAAAAAAGCGTTTGTTACATTTGCACCCCCCCCCATTCCCCTGTTTATTTGTGTGTGCATGTGTGTGAGGGAGAGCAAGAGAGTGGGAGAGATTTCAAATACTCAATAAATCTGAGAGAAAGTTTGAATAAGGAAGAAGAGATCTTTATTTATTTGACAGGTTTCGCTATTTATTTATCATCATCAGGAATGTTGGAGTGGAATGATTCTGGGTTATATTTTAATCTTTTAACTTCTATGTTGTGTTTAATATGCACTTGACGTCCCGCACAAAAAAGAATGGAAACAGGACATTCAGAGAATTAAAAAAAAAAATGATAGACATAATGCTCACGAAAATATATTCGAGGCCTCTACATAGTCAAATAAAAATATGAAAATGATTTTAACAATTGAAATCTCATTCTATTACAACATTCCAAATAAAGCCAAATAAACCGTAAAGTATTCCAAATTTATAAATATATTCCTTCTTTATTATTAAGTGACACACAGGCGTGTGGGTGTGTGTATATGTGTGTGCGACTGAATGAGTAGGAACATATTTATAAATTTGCACATAATAATACATATAAATATATATTCCTGTTTGTTTTTTTTAACAGGCGTAGAGGTTTATCATTTGTTTCTTGTTTAGGTGTGTGTTCCCGGTTAATTCTAATGTCTTTTCATTGTCTTTCACTCTCAGTAGCCTCTTGCGTTTCTGTGGCATTATCGCATTGATTGGGCTAAATTCATTAATATACAGGGTATGACTAAATCTGGACACAAATGAATGCATATTTTCAATATACATACATATATATATATATATATATATATATATATATATATATATATATATATATATATATACATACATAAATGCATATATATATATATATATATATATATATATATATATATATATATATATATATATATATATATATATATCTATATCTATCTATATCTATATATATATATATATATATCATTCACTTGTCCCTGGTCAGAAATACCTCATCAAAGCACTTATTATAGCCCTCCATGTTGAAGATGATGTCTTCACTAAAAAGTTCGTGAGTTCTTTTCTTATCAGAACGAACAGAATGAGTTTTTTGAGGTGCTGTACCTTCGTAATCTTCATTAGACTCATCCAACTCTTTCTGAATCATCTGCACTCTGCTCAGATTGCCACCCAATCACTCTGAAGTTAGATCTTCAAGTGCGAATGCCAAGCAATACAATATGCCGTTTTTTTTCCGGCGGAGTGAATTGAGTAATGTTGCTCTTTTTCTCACAGACGATGCTCAACTGACGTTGCTATATTGTAGAGTCGAAAAATCAAAAACAAACAACGCGCATGCGCGAAATGAAAATTAAAACATGGTGAAAATTTACCCATCTCACCCAGTATATATACGTAGCTAATATCAATTCCATAACTATAATTTAAATACCCACTATACGCACCTTATACATATACACACAAATATCATTAACATATATCTATCTATCTATCTATCTATCTATCTATCTATCTATCTATCTCTCTCTCTCTCTATATATATATATATATATATATATATATATATATACCATCATAGCTCAATGTGCGCTCTCTCTCAATCTATCTATCTATCTATCTATCTATCTATCTATATATATATATATATATATATATATATATATATATATATATATATTACCATCATAGCTCAATGTGCGCTCTCTCTCAATCTATCTATCTATCTATCTATCTATCTATCTATCTATATATATATATATATATATATATATATATATATATATGTATGTACCAGACGATTGCGTTTAAGCTTGAAACAGACTGTCGCCTCTGGTTGTTGACATCAATGTCACATATATTTATGCACGCTCTATACTTGAAATTACCCCTATAAATAAAGGATACCTCAAAATATATTTTACCGTGTATATATATATATATATATATATATATTGGAAATATTTTCATTTTTTATCAACCCTTCTCATTCTTCTATATCATTTCGAGATTATCTAATGTCTAATTATCTACGCATGATATATTTCGATAATCTCTCTCCTCTGAAATTTTTCTTTGGTTGATGGTCAACTTCTTCTCTACTTGCCATTTTAGCATCATTATCTGCAAATGATCATCTTACACGTCTTGGTTTTATTTCTAGGTCATTCTTTCAAGGGGATGATCACCAACCTTAAAAACCTTTAAAGAGTTTTTTTTTGTTTTTTTTTTTTTTACCAGGATAATCTGATATCCCTTCTTATTCTTCTACTTTGCGAAGAGAGCAAAGGCCCAGTTTAATGCAACGACCCGAAATTGCCTGCATCCCAAAGTTTACATCCGCCATTGTAACATCTGAAACAAAAGTACAGCCAAATGACATTGACAACAATATCACACACGCACACACACACACACACTCACACATCTCTCTCCTCTCTCTCTCTCTCTCTCTCTCTCTCTATATATATATATATATATATATATATATATATATATATATATATATATAAAAATACTAATAATATGGTGGAGTCATTGTCTTTAGAAGTGTACATGAAATAACCTTTGAAGTAAAAG
>CAHIKZ030000569.1:815000-817500 GCA_903632075.3 Acanthosepion pharaonis
TCCGAAGGAACAAAAAACCCCATCCTAAACAGGAAACAAGGGATAAACCTATACTCCAGTTCAAAAGAAAGTGGAGGAGTGTTAACCGGACGATAGGTGAATCTATCCACTCCTATTGAGCAGAAGAATAAATAAATAGTTAAATAATTTCAGAATACAGGCGGCAATTTTACATTGATGCATGTTTCATTAAATAATATAGACAAGTTTTGTCTATTTATTTTAAGTAAGTTCCTTTCATATTATCTGATAAGGTTAATAACATTATCATTGAAAGACGAGAGAATATCACCATATTGATACATGTTTTAATCTTAAGCTTTCGGCATGCATATGCCATTATCAAAGATGACAGTTACATTTCAATATGTCGAACAATACACGGAAAAAACAAAAATGATAGTCTGTTTTTGTTGCATGAAAAATTTCAAAGCAACGAAAAAATCGTGTATACGAGACGCAGAAGCGAAAATCGCATCGCAGCTCCTGACGTCACACATGACCACGCGAGAGTGAAAACGAGAAATATTAAGTATGGGAAGCCGTTGGGATAAACCAATGGTTTAAATAAAATAAATAATCAAAAATTGTCTATATTATTTAATGAAACATGGATTTTCTTTTTTGAACATAAATTTATCTTTGGACATTCATTGTCCAACCACCCTTTTTATTAAATATTAAAATGAGATTTTGTTTAGTTTTAAAACGCTCGTAGCCGAAATGATGGTATCTAAGGAAATTACCTTCATATGTAATCAAAGTGTTAACCTTTCCGGGTAGATTTTTTCTCCAAAAAATAATCGTTCAAACCCGTTTATTTGGAATTCAATGGTAGGTCGATGCCCATTTCGTTTATTCTGGCACAAAATTTCAACCGTGACCGCGGAGCGGGGATTGAACTCAAAACTGAGAAATCGTCTAACTTAACGTAACTGTATATTAGATACTGCTGTGGTGATTATAGGCAAATCGGTATACGTGATTAAGTGTGATTGAAACTACAGGTGAAATAAAAAGAATATTAGGAGATTTTAATAATCTCATTTCTTGTATTTTTTAGTACAAGGCGCTGCCGAATTTTCTCCGTTCGACCCTCATCGGGAAATTTAACCAAATGACCAAACATCAGAGGTCTTTTATTGTTTTGTATTTTTAACGACATCTTAGACAGAACAATCACTTTTCAGTACTTAACTTTTGATATGTTCTTTCACTTATTCTTATGACTATTCTCTAAACCTAGTCGGGCATAAAGCCGCAAGAGTTAGTCCACGATTTACATCGAACTCTCTTGAAAGTAGTTGCTTAAAACGGCTGATCAAAAAGAGAGTTTCCAAGAAAATCAGATATTTGTCCAGATTTGGTAAAATGGTTGCGCCGAGAAATTTTCAGCACCACCTCGTATAGAGTCGTAAATATCTGTTAAGCTAGCTCGTTATACTCCCATGGTGAGACGTCACGCACTTTATACATAAATGCATACAATAAATATCCTTTAAGTTTAGTTAGAAGATGAAATTAAATACAAGCACTTAATCGATTTAATTATAAGGACGATTAATTTTTATACACTCTGCTATGGGTGGAAGATTTTGTCAAAAGATTTACAGAAAGTTAAATCAGCTACCCAAGATCCGAATACACAGAGAATAGATTTTATTCTTTTTTTTGGAGTGGGGGGTATCTTAATTTTACTTTATGGATACGTACGCAAACGGCCATGTGTGTAGTCTTTCGTTGCGCCCATGTAACTTAAAATCACAGATGGAAAAATTTTAAATCGAATTTTACAAAAAATATTTTATCGGAAATAATATTTTTTTTAAATTGATATATTTCTCTTAAAAAAGATGAATGTTGAATGTTCTAAGATGTAAAAGGAACTTCTTTGATCACCGAACTGCAACTAAGGTAGGAAAATTTCGGATATTATTCATTTGTTCCTTTTATCTGGTCTCCTTTATTGTTTTTGGATGCAATTATATTTATATAGGAAATGGATCTTCACTGAATAATATTTTGAAACATTTGTTTGAAATAGTAATCTAACTTAATTGTCATTTACATAAATATGGAGAATGTTACAGAGAAGATATGTATTAATACATTAATAGTCTAGATACAGTGGAGTAATAGCTAGTGGCTCAGATTAAGGAATCTTTGAGCCGAGTTCGAATTCCAGTCGAATCCATTATATTTGAAAAAGGTATGAATCCTCTTTTTCTGCTCCATCTATGGGTAAATAGCAAGACAGATTAGGTCCTATAGTTTTGGATGGCAACTGATCTACGGCAGAAAGAAATAGTAAGCTACTCGTCAGTCATGTATCGAAAGATGGTTGCCTAAACTGACTCAGATTTTAAGGTTAATTATATAATTTCAATAGAACTTGTTAATCTTGGAACACTTTTCAATATTCGCTTAATTATGTACAGTTATTTTATCTCTTTAGGAAGAGAGATAGATAGAGGAAATTACGACATTATTTTACCAATGG
>CAHIKZ030000569.1:822500-835000 GCA_903632075.3 Acanthosepion pharaonis
TTGTCTTTAATGTTGAACTTTCTATGGTGCGCCCTTTGTAGATCGAATTTACTACTCACTCGCAATGGTCAACCAGACTTGACTCGTTAACCATTACTCCACGCCATGGCTCTACTTCTTCTTCTTCTTCTTCTTCTTCTTCTTCTTCTTCTTCTTCTTCTTATTATTATTATTATTATTATTATTATTATTATTATTATTATTCCTTTGGGGTTCTGTTGTTTATACATTTCCTTTAGGGTCACAACCAGAGACCTAAGGCCAGATATAGATTCATGACATTTTCCACTGATCATTTTTCGTAAAAAAAATCAAAAAAAAAAAAAAACATCCCTAAGATTACACACATTTTACATAGACAAGGCTCTTCATAATGTGTGAGCTGTACTTGTGAGTATTAGTTTTTCTATTTCTTCAAGGCATGGGCTATCATGAATCATCATCATCATCATTATTATTATGATTATCATTATTGTTGTTGTTGTTGTTGCTGTCGTTATTGTTGTTGTGGTGGTGGTTGTTGTCGTTGTTGTAGTAGTAGTAGTTGTTGCTGTGGATATTTTTGTGATTATTGTTGTTGTGGTTGTTGCCAAATAAGTTAGAGAGCAGCAAAGTGATGCTGGGTTCCAAATACACGAATCTCAATATGGCCATCCTAACTCACCGATAGTTGGATAAAAATTAGACATTATTATTTTCTCTATTGATATTGGGTTCGATACATTCACTTACGCACAAAATACTCTTGGGAAATGTATGAAACCATCTCTTCACCTCCTATCTATGGATTGAATAGCAGGACAGATTGAGTCCTATAGCCTTGGTCGGGAAACAGCCTACCGCTGAAACAAACTGCAGTCTACTGCGGGAAAACCTTCTGCCTAGTCAGTCATGAATCGAACGAGACGCGATCGCCCAAGCGTATAGCACTTAAATGTCTGATTCAAACATAGAATAGCGAGCCTGGGGTACAAATATACGAAGACCAATATACCATTTATGACAGTGATAAATATATTCCAGACACATTCATCACAGCCAAATGTGCGGGATATTTTAACATTGATAAGAGCACCGCATAAAACTGCACGTTGAACCCAATTCTAAATGCACTCAGGATGAGTAACACAATCCGCTCAGACTGTCTCCGATTGAGGATGTTTCCAAACATCTAAATGTCACTCCGAAGGCGCCTAGATTGCCCCATCTTGCAAACTTGGCATAAAACAAACCTATCGAGTACTACTCCCCGAACCCCCGACCTGGGGATTTGGCAGGTCTTATTGGGGCCCCCGGGTAGTGTTTAGAAGGACCATCGCTATCTTATCAACATTTGCTTTTTTCTACCTATATTTATATACGTTACAAACTGAACTGAACACAACTGACTATTAAAGGATGAACAATTTTCACTGAATTTGACGTCATTCTGGAGTCTTTTTATTATTTTCGTTTAAATCTGTGCTGTAAAAAACATTAAATAAAATTCGCTATGTTTTATCCATAATGTTGAATGTGTTAAATTATTCAACTTTTAACAAGAAAATTCTCAAATTGATGTTAAAATTTGCCTCAAAACATTGTTTATTTATTTAAGATGAAATGACTTATGATCTCTAATTTGTATTTAGATACATCGTATTTATTTTCAATTTTTCTAGTTGAATTGTTCACCTGTGATTCATTAGGATAAGATATGATCCCTTATTCTATGTAATTATGTTACAATAAAAGTTTTTTGGTTTTTTTTGTAAGAATCCAACCTTAAGAAAATGAAGATGTAATAGAGAGGTTGGTGGCGGGGGGGGCGTATCATAGATTTGAAAATCTTGATACTCACTCATGATGCTCACACTTACTCCCTTTCATGAACAGATATTTAAAATTCATCAGGACCTAGGGGACATGCCCAGCTGATTAGGGTCTGACAAATCACAAACAAATCTCTGGTACTGAACGGGTTATTTATTGTAGCATATCTAAATTCACCGATAAAAATATGTACATTTGAATACCTGCTGTCAATTTGGACCGACAACCACGAAAGCCACGCCTGATGTGCCATCAGGGCATCATAATTATTATTTTCATAAATATGTCTATATACACTACAGTTCAAAGGTTTGATAATCTTTTAATTAGCCCCAAAAGTAGTTGTTCTGTACCTTAAATAAGAGAACATTCTTAGAAGTTTTATTATGACAAAAAGAAAAAAAAAAGCTTTATATGATTAAATTTTGCTCTCGTCAAAAGATTATCCTTTAACCTTGATTACTGCTGAACAAATTTTTTGGTATTCGTTGTAAAAGTTTTCTCAAAAAATAAGTTTGATAATTGATTCCATTATTTTTTCAATGATTCTGGGATCTATATTTAATTTTTTTTTCATTCTTCTGTCAAGTTCATGCCATGGAAATTCTGGATGTGGCTTCAAGCTGTTGAAATGTAGTATACATATATACATACTTATAAATAGACACAAGCACATGCACATACGCAAACACACTCTCTGTTGATATATATATATATATATATATATATATATAGATAGATAGATAGAGAGAGAGAGAGAGAGAGAGAGAGAGAAAGAGAGTTGATAATAAATAAAATATTTTACATGTGTAAAATTTACCATAATCTGTGCTGAGCAGAACCTCGCTAATAGGTATTGTTATAAATTTTAGAAGGTGTTCTCTAATATAAAATCCTAATATCACAAAAATTTACACACACACACACACACACACACACATATATATATATATATATATATATATATATATATATGAAAGTGAATAGCACTCAGAGGCAACAGGCTGTTTCATGCTGGACGCAATCGTCGGCCTGACGATTGCGTCCAGCATGAAACAGCATGTCGCCACTGAGTGTTGACTTCAATGTTCACTTTTATATTTATATTTACATACGCTTTGAGTACTTTATCCCATAAATATGACACACCTTAAAACTATATATATATATATATATATAGTATTTCAATAGCTTCATAATTACTTATTCCATTGGATTTAGATGTTACAAATTTTTTTATTTCTACTGAATAAAGAAAGACAATTATAATTAACTTAATACCTATTAAACGTCAATTTTTCATATATATATATATATATATTATATATATATATATATATATATATATATATATATATATATATATATTGGGTGTGCGGAAATAAATAGAATATACAAAAAGATATATGCTAATCATTGCAAATGATTTTATCACAAAAAATCAATACAAATAATTTTACGATGAAAATGTATTGTCCATGATTTACTTTGAAAAATTATTGTAATGCGATCTTACTATGAAAATATATCGGAAACTATTTTCTATGAAAAATTATTTGAAAATGATTTTACTTTGAAAATGTATTTGAATCTAATTACTATGAGAATATGTTTGAAATTATTTACTATGAAAATGTCATGGAAATGATTTACTATGTATGTGATCTGCAAATGATCTTATTCTGAAAATATATTGATTAACACAACTTACTATAAAAATATATTTTAAATAATTTACTAAGACCATATATTAAAAATACTTTTACAAAGAAATTACATTGCAAATTATTTAAATGCTAGTTACTTATGCTCTATCGCAAGAAGATATCATTTAACAAACATGTGAAAACTTTGATTAACTTCGACGATTGCATAAACAAGTGTATAGTCAGTAGATCTGGTTGCAATTTATCCAGACTACATCTGACTCTCGTTTCCATAGGCAAGATATCGTCTTTTTGAGATCTTGATATCTGTCCTCTGACTTTTTCGCTATAATTTTTTGATGAAATTGAAGAAAAACTAAATTTTTAAAACAGCAACACATAATGTAATGATTAAGAAGTAACTCTTGTCATTTTTCATTTAATATTTGTGTAAGTTTCATCCCTCAATATGTGCCGTGCGTATGAAAAAAGAAAGATGAATTGTCAAGGATCAGGAAGGGATAGATTTGTTCCTCACATAATAGATCAAGTCTTCGTATATTTACCAACAAGATCCTAATGAAAGTATTAATAATGAGGAAAGAATGTATTTATTTTATGCAATGGATATTTATTTTCAACGTATCTTTTGTTGTCAACGTACTTAAGATAGTAAAAATTTCATATCTAAATAGAATCAATAACGGTATCAAGCTACGGACTTACTGATCCAACATCTACGTATTTTTTTTCTAGAGAAATTCTATTTGAAAAAGAAAAAGCTGTTGAGGTAGCGTTACTAAATATAAAACTTTTTTTTTTTTTACCTTTGTGCATTTTCGATTTTCATCGGAAGGTCAATATGAAACTTTAAGTTAAACCAAATTATGACACAAGGTCATTTTTATTAAGTATTTAGTGGTGAGCAGAATTATCTATAGTAAGAGAAGCACGACTGTTTATCGTGGAATGCTTATCAGCAGTGTTTTCGTTTATTTTTAGTATTTTATTTAATTTTGTTTTGCATCTTTTTCTGTCTGAACTTTTTGGATGAGGAGTCATTAATTAATTTCATTCGGACTAATATCCTTATCTTTGCTGTTATTACCACAACGTTTCTGTTGTTGTGATCTCCGGCCTTCCATTGATCCAATTAACTGTCAGCTAAATTCGAAGGCTGTATTTATCGGTAGACAGCTTAAGAAGGCCGTAGGGCACAACGACCGAAGCATTGTGATAACAACAACAAAGATTAGGATATTAATCCAAATGTAAATAATATAAATAAAAAAGTTTTCTTGTTTTTGTAGTCAGTATTCATAAGATTTTCAATCGCATTTATTTTTTTAATATGATCTACAAGTATTCTTTACAGCTTCTAAGTTAGCCATTAGCCGTCAGAATCCTTTCTAAAACAATTTTTAAAGAAATTCTTTCTAATGGCTGCACAGCGAGGACCACTGTCCGAAATTTAAGCTTTTTTTTCGGATTGGCCAACAATGTCTACAATTATCGAGGCAATAATGGCGCGAACGCTATGCTAAGAATATTCCTTAATCCGTCGTTATTTATAGAAAGTACACTTGGGTTGAACTGTGGTTTCAGTAGCATTCATGCTGTTTTCACAGACATCTTTTGATAGTCACCCGAAATCATGAAATGATTCAGAAGTCCAATAAAATTTGAGCATTATTATTCCTATTCTCATTGCTACTACTACTACTACTACTACTACGACTATTATTATTATTAATAATAATAACAATATTATTATTATTATTATTATTATTATTATTAAATGTCCAGCGATATTTATTCTAGGTCTTCAGGTGATGGCACCAGCCATAAAAAAGTACCTCTCTATTTACCTTGGATAGTACTTACTATATTACTGATTAGGTAGGATCAAGCACTGTCATATATAAGGAAGGACAAAATTTATTACCAATTAGTGCCTGGTAATTTCTTTAAAATGTTTCATCATTTTGTCTAATCTAGCTTTGGTCTGGCAAATTTTTAATTTCAGGTAACCCCTTCTCTTATAAATAGAACTCCATGCACTCAGGGTTGAATAGTTTTAGCCTATTATCTTAGTAGCGTTTTAGTTAACCATACAAGGTGTAAAATTTACTAATTATTTAAATCAAGAGGATGTTTCCCAACTTTTTGCCTATATTCCTAAGAGAATTAATTGGATTTTATTTTTAATCCCATAATATTTCCGATAATTTTTAATCCGAAAATATTTCCTATTTTTATTTGGAGGATGCGCGTGTTTGAGTAGACGCTGATTTTTTTTTTTTTTAAATAGTGGGAATCACATATAGCGATTTGTGTTTTCGAGAATCTTAATAAAATAAAATAAAATGTGTCCTTTTCGGAGTGGGGGCAAATTAACGTATGATCCACCGTATATGTTTGCTCTGAAACTGCCGGAAACAGAAAGGTCTCAAGAACACCGGATCAAATATTGGTTTTCCCTATAAGTAGGACATAGATCTATACCCTGCGGGAAGGTACATTTTTCTAAATATTCTATATATATTGAGAGAGAGAGAGAGAGAGAGAGAATCTTAATATATATCCAAATGCACACACACAAGATGTACTGGTTTGGTTTGGTTTGTTTTACGGCATATCAGCTTCAATGAGTTATTTAATGCCGACAAGATTTGTATTGCTGGTAATATTTTTTTTCCAAAAAGTATTGCTGGTGATATTATTTTCCAAAAATGTATTGATGGTATTAAAATCTATTTTTATACTTTCATAGTGTTTTGACTCCAGTTTGGTGGTTAACTATTAACCATAGATGGGACCCTAACAGGTGCTACCACCCCGGGTCAAGGTGGACCTGGGAACACCAGCAAGTAAGAGGTGGTTTCAGGCTTCTCAAATCTTACTGATCAGAGGCCTTGCTGTTTGATGGAGTTTATCGTCTTACCCAGGACGCACAAGGGGTACTCTAAAATTAATTCGATTCCATTACGTTGGTTGCGGAATCAAATGTGATTGCTAATTGTGACAGAACCGACTGAATATTGCCCTCGATAATATATAATAATTTACCCTTCTTACATAAGACTGCTGAGTGGCACAATGGCAAAATGGCGCCTGACATATGAATACGTACGAAGCAGAGGTGTTTCCATGATTTTTCTTTTTTTTATATGCGAAAAAAATGCACCTTTTAATATCGACGCTCGTTGAATGTTTTCCGAAGTCCACCTCGTAGATGCGAAAAGAGTTAGGCAGTGGATAATGCATTTAAGGTGTGGCGATAGTGATGTGCTATGTCAAATTTATGAGGCTCTTCATTAATGAATAACCAATGGTGGCGAATATGTGAAGAAATATTCTTTTCTAACTGAACACTTGCTCTATCCGGC
The DNA here is from genome assembly GCA_903632075.3 of Acanthosepion pharaonis. NCBI lineage: Eukaryota > Metazoa > Mollusca > Cephalopoda > Sepiida > Sepiidae > Acanthosepion > Acanthosepion pharaonis. The sequence continues at coordinate 829,348 of CAHIKZ030000569.1, forward strand.
GCTAGTACTGTGTTCCAATACTTTTGGCACGTTCCAAAGACCACGTGCTTACACACACACACACGCGGGTAAATAGAGGCGCGCACCCACACACAATTAGTATGAACCTATTTTAGTTAGTACCTCTCTTTGACCTCTATATAGCTCATCACTATTTATTCAGACAATGAAATTAACACCTACCTACCTAGAGCATTCAAAGACTCAGGAAAGAAAATTTACCTTTTGACAGGGTTCGAACATTCTTTTCCTTTACTCTGAGACAACACGGTTTAGCCAGGCGTGCTTTACTGTTATGCCTACGTTATATATATATATATATATATATATATAACTCTGATATTGAGCGCTGTCTAATAAGTATATATAATATATATAATATATTACTCATATATATATATATATATTTATATATGCACACTTTACACACAGACACAAAAACACACGCACACACATGTATGTATATATATATATATATATATAAATGAACATTGAAGTCAACATTCAGAGGCGACAGGCTTTTTCATGCTAGACGCAATCGTCAGGCCAACTGATTGGGTCTAGCACGAAACAGACTGTCGCCTCTGAGTGGTGACTTTAATCTTCACTTTTATATTTATATTTACATACGCTCTATCTCTGATGTTGAGCATTTTATCCCATAAATATAACACACCTGAAAACTATATTACTTCATATATATATATATATATATATATATATATATATATATATATATATATATATATATATATATATATATATTATCAAATTAAATGCATTAACAATACTTGAAAAAAAATTCCTTGAATATGGCTAAAGTGGTCGAAAGCGCCTGGGACAATAGACAAGAAGGAAATTTTTTACACACCGCAAATAGAAAAATGTAAGAATATTATCAAATACCCATGAAATTTTCCTTGTCTGTCGTATTCAAAAGAACCATGATTAAAAGAAAGGTTGCTGCCAATATATATATATATATATATATATATATATATATATATATATATATATATATAGATTTAGATAGATAGATAGATGATAGATAGATAGATAGATAGATAGAATTAATGTATTTATTTTAATCCCACATTTTTACTTCAAACGTTGTTTTTCGTGTACACCCGTGTTTAAAATAGACGCCTTATTTTTTATTTGATCGTTTATAGGCCTATGCACTTGGTAAAGAAATGTGCTCTATCGAGTCACGATTATTGTTGTTGTTATTATTATTATTATTATTATTATTTAAACATGTTTAACAATATTTCGACATTATGTCTGTCTTCTTCAAGTGACGTTTAAAAATTGTATCATCTTTTTAAACATAACTTGAAGAAGACAGACATATCGTCGAATATTGTTAAATGTTGTTAAACACTGTTTTTTGGGGTTTTTTTTATTTTTTTATTTTATTTTTCTTAAATCGCGCCCTTCTCTAAATATTTCAAAATACTGCTGGTGTTACATCAATTATTTTTAACAATAATAATAATAATAATAATAATAATAATAATAATAATAATATCCAGTTATGTTTACACTCGAAGTTCTCGGTTGTTATCATATGAAAATCATGTGACAGCAAGCTTTCTCAATACTCCCATTATTTCCACAAGATTCTTGTTGATATTAGTAATGTTGCTGTCAGCATTGTTTCAATTTTTCCTCAATTATTATTATTATTATTATTATTATTATTATTATTATTATATACACTTTAGTTTCAGTGTTCACGCCCAAATTATCTGGTGATTTCTTTACAAGAAAAGTCTGTCTGTTATCGTGGATGGCGAAGCTACAGCTCCCCGCCCCCACACACACACATCCATTTTTTTTCGTGGTTAATGGTGGCGATGGAAGTGATGGCGCATTTACCGCTGATGGATTTCAAAGACTCTCTTCATAAAATATTAAAATATCAACATTTACTTTGGTTTGATACTTTTTAATATAAAATTAGAATTTCACTGCAATTTTCCATTAAGCAATTACGAAATCTATTTTATTAGATGTCTACTAACATTATTTTTCTTTATTGTTATTATGTTCTTCTTCTTCTTCTTCTTCTTCTTCTTATTATTATTATTATTATTATTATTATTAATATTATTAATATTAATATTATTAATATTATTATTCCCATCCGTGTTAATTATTCTAGCCAAGTGGCAGCAAAAATCTATAATGTCCTAGTATCGTTTCTGCATCATCTGTAAACACTACGCCATTTTATGACCGATATTTATTCCTTTACTTTAGTAGGGTACAAGTCTAAATTAGGAAAAAAGTATCGTTAACTATCCTCCTTATCTTCATAATGTTCATATCCTACCATCAAATCTTATATTCTTATCGCAAACCTCATTTACTAATACTCTACCTTGCGTGGCTCTCGTTTCCTGGTTTGGATGAGCTTGAGTAAAAATAAATATTGAAAGTTTTAAGATTGTGTTACAGCGATCTTTCACTAGAAATGCCAACCTGCTTGGAAAATCAGTTTTCGAAACGTGTTAATGTACCTATATTCGAACCCAACTCACTAGTGCTAGATAGAAGTGATCATCGATTTCATCACACCACCAAATAAGACATTTTTTTAAATTCCGAAAAAAAACCCATATATGTCAGTTGATAAAGTTAATCTGCTATTAATGTGGAAATTAGACAAACAAATATCTTATTGCTCTGAAGAGTTTAAGATTTTTTAAATTTTTTTTTTCTTTTTCAAAACGTCTGAAGGTCTGTAAAAATTATTGACGTACGGAAGAAATTAGAATTACCAATAGAAATGTTTATAATAAAAGTATGGTAACCAGTTGCTACTAAGCTCGTCAAAGTTAATACATTTTCCTTTTCTCCATAGACTTAGTATTTCCTCCCATCTGACATTATTTGAATCTGCGACGATGAAACTGTTTCCTTTATTACCATATTTTTTATTACAAAATTTATTATTATTATTATTATTATTATTATTATTATTATTATTATTATTATTATTATTATTTGTGGTGGTGGTGGGGGGTATTTATTTATTCATTTATTTATTAGGTGTAAATTAATGTATTCTCATGGGTGACATATGAAAATAAATAAATAAATAATTCTCTGGTGTTTCCGCCGGGTGAGTTTGCGAATTTCATAGAAAACAACATCACGTTTCCCTCCGCGCACCGCACACTCTATTAAACTTATGAAACGGAAAGAAAAAAAATATATTTTATTTTTTATCTTTTTTGTCTCAATCAATAGCGAAATCTATTTTTCAGTAAATATTGTCACAGGAAGCTAATAACTAATTATGTTTGTAAACTAAAACAAAATGTTCGTCATGAAGTGAATAGAGTGTCCTTGCATGATTAATGATGTTATCCACCCACACTTGATAACCTATTATTGTGGCCTTATACCAGAATTGATTAAATAGGCAATTCGTAGTCTAAGAGTGAATAAAAGCATTTAATTTAAACAAACCATATATATTTTCTATGTCAGTACACTTAATGGATATATATCCTATGGCAATGCACTTAATCCAACGTTTTTCCATTAATCACACAGATCGAACCATATACATTGAAAGTTACCAATCAAAATTCAGATATGGACTGCATCAGAGTGCTGACTAATTCATTCATTCACTTAAGCTTACAACAAATAGATAGATAATATTAGTGGTCAATATATATACATACATATATATATATATATATATATATATATATATATATATATATTTCAAGAATGTATATATATTTATATATATATATATATATATATATATATATATATTTCCAAAATATAGAATCCAGATCGATCTCAATGTACAAGACAGAGCAAGAATATAATATAAAGACTCAAACACTAATATTCCATGGTTATAATTTATTCATCAGATCTACAAATTCAAAAGATTTGTAGGGGTGATGAATTGGATCGTGATTACGATTCCAATGTAATAACTTATAACCATGGAATATTAGTGTTTGAGCCTTTATATTATATATATATATATATATATAGAGAGAGAGAGAGAGACAGATAGATAGATAGATAGATAGATAGATAGATAGATAGATAGATAGATATGTGCGTGCATAATAAATAATTTTAAACACTGCGATCACATTCACACACATCTTTACACGCATATATAAGAAAAAAATTGAACTTGATGTATTTCACCGATTTTCATATTTTCTTCTTTCCGTGTCCCTTCTGGACGTGAGCGATCACGGTTCTCCACATTTTCGTGCCCTTTTCAAACCTTATTAAAGTTAGTTGTCATGCTATATTTCTTAATCATTGTCCTGCCAAATCACAAGTTCGTTAAGTACGTTATGCACAGATTTCAGCTGACCCTCATGCATTCAAATGGTCTTGTGAGGATGAAATTTTCCAATCCCTTTTCCTCATCATGTGCTGAAAAAAATCAACCGTCACCTTTTGATGCTAAGTATAAGTGGCCTTTTGTTTCCATTTTCTCTGATTTTCATATATATTTCCCAATCCGTCTTATTCTCTCTCTTTCTCAAACACACACACACACACACACACACACACACATATATATATATATATACGCGGATAAATATGTAAATATACATATATAGGATCGTATTAGGAATGAAAACGAGAATTAGCTGCCAAGTTAGGTTGCCATGCTCGCACTTTTTAACTCTATTTATTTATCTATTTCTGTTCATGTCTCTCAGTCTGTTCATATCTAAAAATCTATTTATCTAACACATGCACACACACATTTAAGAAAATTTGAAAGAAATTTTTTAAATCTTTCCCAAAGATTGTATATTTCCACTTACCGTTGGATTATCATCCAAATTTACTCTCTCTCTCTATATGCCTTACTTCCATACACACACACACACACACACATACACATATATATATATATATATATAGAGAGAGAGAGATTTTACAGGCGTAGCTTAGACCGAACGCAGGGAGTGAGGATCGAACTCACTACTCGGTCATATTTTTCTAGCGAGACAAGCTTGCTAGCCATTACACCACCATGAGGTGCCCAATGATTTTCTAAGCGTAGCTTAGATGTGGCACAAGGCCGAAAGTGTGGGGCACCCAGTGATGATCGAACTCACTATTCAGTCGCAATTGATCTTGAGAGACAAACTTGCTAACCATTACAATGTGTGTGTGTGTGTGTGTGTGTGTACAATAAAACTTAATTCTGACCAATTAAATATATGTACAAAAAGACATATGCACAGAAAAAACGAAACCTATTACTGATAGTTTTGTTCCATTTATGTACGTTTTTCCTACACTAAATGTACCAAATATTATGGGACAGAGATGGTATATATTCTGTAACATTGCTTAATATGCATGAGAAAATTGGGGAGAGAGAGAGAGAGAAAGAGAATATATACATATATCTGTGCGTGTCTGCATGAATATATTGAAGAGCGACGCTGGTTTGCAAGCGTTAAACTGATCAATACTGCCGTTGGATATTTTGATTTATGGTGTTACAGAAGGAGAAAAAAAACTTTCAGTCTCTGTTAAACAATATGTGTGACAAATAAGCATTCCTTAACTTCGTAAATAAAATTAGAGGTAGTGAATAAACTATATATTTGTATAGACGGCTAAATTGACAACGAAA
>CAHIKZ030000569.1:840000-845000 GCA_903632075.3 Acanthosepion pharaonis
TGAAGAACGGCCCATTTACACTCTCTTAATTCAGACGAAAGACCAACTGTAAGATTTACAAAAAACATATATCATCCTTGCCCGTTGCATTTAATGAAACATGTATAAAAGTATGTTTGTAGACAGAATGACGACACTGAAGTTTTAATTCATTTCTTCTTGTGTCATTCCAACATTTCTTTTTTAAAATCTGGCTGTGTACAGAAACGGTCCATTCAGTCCTCAAAAAAGAAAAGTTTTATATACACAGGAAGAAGTCAATAAAGTTATGACAAAATATTCCTTGTCCGCCATATTTAATGACACACACATACGAATACATAGGAATACTCACACATGTGTGGAAATTCAGATATGAATAAATTATATCGGTAAGTCACTAAAGATAAAAGTCAAAATTGTATCTTTTCTTTACTGATGAATTTTGTTCCATAAGACACTCTGAAGGAAAATGTGGAGAAACTTCTATACAAATATAACGTGGTGGTAAAATTTAAGTTTTCAAATACTGAATTTGACAACGCTCGAAAATATTCTTAAAGCTTGCTGTGTAAAATGGGTTAACGATAGAGAACACTATGTAATTTATTGCTTATTAAGCTTAAATAAGTCAACGTTGTTTTTGTTGAATATTTATCATATATTTATTTTTATTTTACTTTGAATGTAATTCTTATTTATGCCTATGTATTTAGTTTATTTTGTTTCATATCTATATATTAATTTACTTAATTTAACTATGGAAAAGTCTTCAGTCAACTATTTATTTATTTTTTTTTTTGTTTGTAGTTTATTAAAAAATCTTTGTTCATATATGTTAACCTACGGAAGGAGTATTTCCTTTAAGAAAAACGTTGTTTGAAAAAAAAATCAAAGGGGTGAGTTAACATTTTAGCAATAATCGATAATTGCACTTTCAATGACTTTTCGTCTAAGTAAGTTATTTTCGCTTTTAATAAATATAGCATTCCTCAGATCGAAGTTGTGGTCACACACACACACACACACACACACACACACACACACATATATATATATATATATATATATATATATATACACATACAAATATATAAATATACATAAAACTTAATTATGTATATATATATATATATATATATATATATATATACTTACCCACCTCTACCCTCTGAGAATATTTTTTTTTTTTTTATTTAGCGTAGATCGGACATTTAATTGGTTAATCATGACATACCCATAAGTCTAACTTTTAATTCTGACCTTATTCGCTCTCCTTTTAATTTTCGGAAAAGAGGTAACTCTTTGTTTTTAAATTTCTTTAAAATATCTTTTAATCACCAGTTACTTACCATCGCCTGAAGAAGTACAATCATAATATTGAAACATGAAAACTTTTGTGCAGTAATTTCAAAAGATGTTATTATAATCTCTTACAATAAAAATAGAATATATATATATATATATATATATATATATATATATATATATGTGTGTGTGTGTATATGTGTGTGTGTGTGTGTGTGTGTGCCCGCGGCTGTGTGTTTGAATATGTCGATGTATCAGTAAGTTCGTAACTATTGTTAAGAAGAATTTTTTTCAACATAATCTACTTCCTTCTCTCTGCACTGAATCAGGTTGAATATAATCTCATAGGTTTGATAAATATTATACAGTGAAAATTTTAGATCAAATGTTAGAGAATTACTGATGTATCCTTGTGTATTATACGCCCTGAAAACGATGAAAATAACTGCCAAAGACTTAAAGCATGAAAAGAAAGAACACGTCCTAAAATATGGAAAATAAGCCTTTATGTAGATGTCTATATTTAATAAAATTTATAAATTAGAAAAGTGGAATTTTACAGGTATTATCAACTCTCTCTTTTTTTTAATACTCCCCACACATATATATCTATGTGTGTGTTTGTGTGTGTGTGTGTGTCTGTGTGTATGCCTGTGTGTGTGTAAAGTTTAATGGTCGGAGTTGAATCAGACCAGGGAACAGTTTTAAAAAGTGCTCAATAAATGTGAGAAAAAAATTAGTGAAAATAACATGTAGAGCTTTTAAGTTTAAAAATCAGGAGGTCAATTAAAATACGCGACCACGGTTTCGTATATATATATATATATATATATATATATATATATGCATGTGAATGTGTGTGAAATGCCATAAAATGTTCTGAAGAGAAGCATCGTGTTTCTGCGGTTGTCATCGAATTCTTTTAACGGCTTTTTCGTTTCTTGCTTTTTATTTCAATGCAATTCATCTAGGGGGACTGTCAAAATTTACGCCCTTTAATTTTCCTTACACTCCGAAAGATTGCTAATGCTGTAAAAAGTCTTAAAGGAAGAATAATTGCGAGTGAACGTAACAAAACTAATTCCTAATCGTATTATTAAAAAAAAATAAATAAACGATGTCTTTCGAAATCACCGTCAGGAAGTTAAAACGTCGCAAATTTTATCGTAAATTTTTCAGGACAGACACACGCACACAACGGCAAACTGTTACTGATTGTCGTGGCTCAGTTCGTAATGCTATCGTCTCGTCGTAAAAACTATCAAGTTGGATGAGAAGAGGACTTTTCATTTGCCTAGACAAAACCGACTGCTTCCATTGTATAAATGAGAATTCTATATAATTCTATAACCTATATACTTTCATAAACGTCATCACATTTATTAATCACCATTCCTTATAATATATGGATTAAATAAAGTTTTTATTCAGATAAGGTTTGAAAAATGAACACTTCTGGATAACATCCCTTTTCCTATAACTTATGCATATATACATATATGAATATATATATAAGTCAACGTAAAAACTTTTCCTATAACTTTCCTATAACTTATGCATATATACATATATGAATATATATATATAAGTCAACGTATAAACTTCGTAATCTATAGTATTATATGATAAAAAATGAGAAAGATTTAAATGCAAAAATATCAGTTTTTGATCACCACAGTGTTTATGTAATTAACAGAAACACGATCTTATAAACACACTCACAGACACACAGGCACGCACACATATATTTATATTACTCAATGTTCTGCAATAATCTGTAACTATGCTGCAATCATATATATATATATATATATATATTATAATAAAACTACCTAGACTTAACCTCTTTTTCGAACGTAACCCTTAATTGTTACAATAATAGTAAATAAAAATGAACACGTTACCGTCCCTGTCTAAATGATTGGATTTTCTCTATATCCTTGGAAACAAAAATTATGAAATGTATGTGCGTTTAAAACTCAGTAAATTTTAAAAGAAGTTATTCGAAAATTCGCTTGAACATGAAACAGAATTAATACTTTTAATTTAATTATATAATTAGATTTGAAGTTTTTAGTTTCGGTTTTTGAAACATGGTAATTCCTGTGTAGTGATGAAACCATATTTTAAAGCAGTTAATTTATAATATATGTATATAATTATATTAAATATTATTACAGTGGGTAATTAATATTTGAAATATGCGCACTAAACTACGTATTATTACGCATATCGGCCTGGGTCTCTGAGAAATCTTTGTAAAATCTGTTTCACGACATGGATCGAACCAGCGTCACTGCGGTTTGGTCCAGTGTGCTTTCCAAATTGCCCACGAACAACGTCACAGCGTGGTGATTTTCTCGAAAGCTGCACATTTTCCCAGTTTCGTATCCAAAATGTAAACAATAAAAAAATAAAAATAATCGATTTATTTTAAAGATTTCTTTAATCCGCAGACCGATGGGGGTAATAATACTTTTCAGTAAATAAAATAAAACGTTTGTAGTAATAAAAACGTCGGATTAAAAAATAAATCCATCATATCTACACAGATAAAACACACACACACACGCACACACACGCACGCACACACACACACACACACACACACATACACATATATACACACACACACACACATGTGTGTGTGTGTGTGTGTGTGTGTGTGTGTGTGTGTGTGTGTGTGTGTGTGTGTGTGTGAAAAATATATATTTGTGCTATATTTGTAGGATAAAGTGCTCAATATCAGAGATAGGGCGTGTGTAACTATAAAAGTGAACATTGAAGTCAACACTTAGAGGCGACAGGCTGTTTCATGCTAGACGCGTGGCCTGACGATTGACTTCAATGTTCACATGCACACACACACACACACACACACACACACACATATATATATATATATATATATATATATATATAATTTGTATTTAGGCAGCAACCTTTCTTTCATGCATGTTTCATTGAAAACAGACAAGGAGGATTTAATTAATCATTTATTTAGCTTTTCCAACATTGTAATGTTTTTTTCGTTTTTCAGGGTTTAAGGAATCAAAGAATTCTCTATAGTTATAATTGTCCCGAGCGCTTTCGGCTAGTTCTCTAGCCATTATCAAGGATGTTTTTTTATCTTGTTTGTTTGTTTTGGGGGGACGCTGAATTTTTGTGTGCGGTTTCTCTATAGTAGTTTTGCTGTGTGGAGTTCGTGCGGCGGGGGTTATATGCTTTTTTGGGGGGGGAATGAGGTCACGTGCTATGCGTGGTTGGTGGACCTGGGCATGACTTCTATATTTAGAAAAACTTTTATCACGGCATCTCCACTTCAAAATAGTGTAAGATTTACAGCGTGCGAATAATATTTAATAAGCAATATGATGTGCCCTGAAAAGTAAGCGGGAATAAATACAGTGTAACCCGGATGTAAGAGAGTTGTCGGGACCGTAGAAGAAGTCTCTTATATCCGGGTTTATCTTATATCCGGGTTTGGTCTATTTTATATACATTAACACAGGCTAAACATTTTTTTAATTTGGGACCAGAGAAAATCTCTCTTATATCCGGGTTTCTCTTATATCCGGGTTACACTGTATTTAAAATTCGGTTGACAAGTTATTTGGTCAAATTTGGGATAATTCGTAAGACCGAGAACCTTCCCTCATGCTCACGTATAAAATATTTAGGTCAATAAGTCCGCTGAATTAGGATTAAAAAGA
>CAHIKZ030000569.1:850000-852500 GCA_903632075.3 Acanthosepion pharaonis
TGAGTGCGCGTATATATATATATATATATATATATATATATATATATATATATATATATATATATATATATATATATATATATATATATTATATATATATATATATATATATATTATTTATATATATATATATATATATATATATATTAGTTCATTTCCTTCATATACCTATGTATATATACCAATATATAGATAGATTGATACATACATACATATATATATATACATATACGCATACATAAAAAGATAGATAGATAGATATATATATATAGAGAGAGAGAGATGGATATGGTGAAAATTTATGAAAAGGAATAATTTTCAAATCATGAACAAATGACGAATCTTCGAGTTCTTTTAAAATGACTTCTTTGCTGAGCGCAGTTCTCTGCATATTATATATCTATATCCATTATTTATCTCTTTATCTCTGTTTCTTCATCTGTCTTTCTCGGTCTCTCTCTCTCTCTCTCTCTGTCTGTCTGTCTGTCTCTCTCTCTCTCTGTATATATATATATATATATATATATATATATAATGCTAATTTGAAATTATGTCTTTAAAGCCAAAATTGCTGGTTTTTCACTTGTATGCTGATAGCGAGGCGTTTAAAGTAAGCAGATTTTGTTGTAGAGTGCTCAATATTGGAGTGAGGGATAGAGCGTTAATAGAATTATTAGTAAAAGGGTGTTTTTTTTTTTAGCTTAAGTCATATTTACTTCGGGATTTCGTGTCTATATAGATCGGAACCTAGTTAATCTGCTTAATTAACTTTGTTTCAAAGAGTGCTTATACCTATATAACGATGAAACTCCGAAGTAAACATGAGTTAAGTGAAAAAACATTTTTCATATTAATTCTACACACACACATACACACACACACACACATATATATATATATATATATGTATTTATTTATTTATTTATTTATGTACGTATGTGTGTTTGAGCGTGTGTGAAGCGATGAATCCATAATTTTTCTTATCCTTTTTTCCGGTGCAGAGGGACCTAATAAAAAATCACTTTAACCCTACATAGTATTAAATCTGAACGTATCTCTTTCATAAAAATTATTTCATCTACTTAAATATTTCAAGAAATGTTCAATGTAATTGTACAAATTAATATTACCGGAAAAAAACACAATATTCAATTTATATATATATATATATATATATATATATATATATATATATATATATATATATATATATATATATATATATATATATATATAAACAACACAAGTTTAGTTGTTGTCTTTTATACTTGGTGTTTTTTCGGAAGGACAAGATTTCCGTTAATAAGAAAGCAAAAACTAGACAAATATTAATATTTAAATGGCGGCTCCCATCCCTAAATCCTGATTCTAATCACGACCGTGTTACTTCTCTGTCCTTTCCCCCTTTTTATTCAACAATATTAATGACAAATCTAATCTCATCAGCATCACTTACATTTCGTCGTATTTTTCGCTCGACATTTTAATGCGAATTGAACAGATTCGTTGATTAATTAAAATTGCAAGAAAATAGTGTAGAAAATGTCTTGTCGTCAACTGTAGTAGAGAGGGTTACGATATTTAACAAAAAGACCTTCCTTTATTTCCTCTTTCTAACAATTTAAATCCATTGCAACAACAACGACAACAACAACAATAATAATGATAATACCACTACTACTACTACTACTACTACTAATAATAATAATAATAATAATAATAATAATAAGAAGAAAACAACAACGGGAAATACACGTGAAAATTTCCCGGTTTTGCGATTTGAATTTTCTGTTGGATCAGAATTCTTGTTAATAAGCTCTTAGCGAGTTCCACACCTATAAAATAACGGTTGAATTTCCCTGTTGCATGGTTAAATGTTTGATTTTAGTAACTTTAAAAAATAGTTCGATGACAAACATAAGTATGAATATAGGTAAAGAAGTAAGAGGGTACAAATAAAAATATTCGAAAATGACACGTTTTCCACTTCACTAAAGAGGACGTTAAACACAGAAACTGAATGGCTTTCTCTGATATATTTCTCCAAATTTATTCGCGATCAAAACGGGATAGTCAATTATATGAGGTACTGACGGAGCGTAAAGTACGTGATACATACGTAAGTAAAGAAATAAGGAGCAAGAATAATAATAATAATAATAATAATAACAGCAACAACAATAATAATAGTAAACACTCTATATAATTAATGACACCTTTCTTGAAAATGCTGAAATATTAAAGAAAACGTTTTACTTGTGATATGCTTTTTCTTTGTTATCCTCACTAAAGAAACATTTAAATGTTGGGGGAGGGTATATGTGCGCATATGCATGTGTCTGTTCTCTGAATGCGCGTGTATGTACGTATGAATTCAACGTCGCTTAAAAGACGCGAAGCATATGAGCAGAAGTGAAAGAACAGGAAAGATTTATACTCCAAAAAAGCTAAGTACAATTTCTTTAAAAAATCACAATACACACACAGACATAGACACACA
>CAHIKZ030000569.1:855000-882500 GCA_903632075.3 Acanthosepion pharaonis
AAATGCATATTGTCAGACGTTTGAGATCTATCATTTTATCGAACACAGACCGAGTTTTAAAAATTTAACGACAATTGACATCTAGGGTTATTATATGATCTTGATATCCGACAGATTTACCGATAAAAAAATTAGTCCCCAAAATTTACAAAGCCACTTAATCCACACCCATTTTCCTGATCATAAACAAGAAAAATGAAAAAAAAAACGAAAACAATTCCTTATGTACAGTTTCACATCAAACTTTGTTTTCTTTTTCTTTCTCTCTCTCTCTCTCTCCTATATATATATACACATATACACACACACACACACACACACATATATATATATATATATATATATATATATATATATTATTAGTGGAAAAAAGTTTTAAAAACATAAATTCATCAGCGTCCATGATTTGGTTTGTGCACATGTGTAGTTGCATCAACATAAATGGCAATTTTGTCTGATGAAGTCCTTAAGGTGGAAACGTGTTACAATTTTTTTCCATTTTGTCATACATTTTTCCTCTAATATTCATCTTGTTCTTTTCTCATTCGTCTATCCACACACATATATATATATATATATATATATATATATATATATATATATATATATATATATATATATATATATATATATATATATATATATATATATATATATATATATATATATATATATATATATATATATATAGGGTTGGGACTCTCATAACCTAAAAACGCTATTCTTAAAAGAATGCCCACGACCAAGTAGACCAAATTATATATATTCAAAATTATAACATATGCATGTGTATAATCTCTCTACAAAATTGCAATTTTGTTTCAGCACTTCCGTTATCTTATCGAATGATGGTTTTGATTGCCTAAATAAAGAGCTTTTCCTTTATTTTCAATCAACAGCATCACTTGATAAAACACCAGAATTGTTGAAACAAAATTGCTGTTTTTTGTAGTGATGTTATTACATGCATATGTTACAATTTACAGAATAAATATATATGTGTGTGTGTGTGAGCGTGTGTGTGTAAATGTGTATGTGTGTGTGTTTTACCCGATAATTATATTTTCTTGTCCTTTTATAGCTGCTACCATTGTAAGAATGTAATTAAATATAACAAGATTTTTAAAAGCGAGCTGTTAAATCTATTTTCCTGTATAGCGTAAGTAACATTTCATTTCTAAAATGAAAAAGAATAGCATCAGTCCTACAAGCAGCTGAGATAACTTTACTTATGTCCATGAGATTATAAAATGAAATAACAAACACCTGTCAAATTTAAAAAGACATACTCTCGTCCCACCCCGAACACACAAATAGCACGTGTTTAAAAAATATATATCCTGTTTATCATGCAAATTTCTTTGGTGCAATTGCATATTTGTGGTAACGAGCTTCACCGGCAAGACATTTGAAATAAAATCTTTTGAATAAAATAAGCTATTCTTTAAATATAAATAAGAAGTTAAAAAAAGAAAGAAAAGTTGCACTTACTTTTCTATACATATAAGCTAGCAAAACAATTTCAGGTAAGTCTCTAGGTGACAGTAACGCAAAAGATCCATCCATAGTCCTTTATCAGGTAAAACTCGTTACCACTAACTTAGGAAAAAAAATCTTTAAGGAAAAAAATAATAAATAAAACGTTAAAAAAAGATTTTAAAAAAAGAAAAAAAAATCTTCCCAGTTCAAGCGTTGAAAAAGTACTTGTAAAATCCAGAATTCTCACGTAATAAAATAACAATAAATGAAAAAGATGTTGTAATGGAACGCTCATGACAAGTTGATATTCGAGTATATTTTATGACTTTTTTTTTATAAAGTTTGACCAACTATGATCTTCTCTAGTTCCATCACACAACGGCAAAGAAGGGAACGTGTGCCTAGTCTCACCTATCTGATAAATCCACGTACCTATCCGTGTCTACTAACTACAGACTTGCTTCGATCGTATGTGTTCCTCACTCAGTGTGTGTGTGACTCAAATGAATGTGTATTTATATTTCATTGACATGCAACTCATTTGATTTCCTTTTCTTTCACTTTCTCTCTCTCTCGCGATTTCTCTCCCTCTCTCTCTGAATTTTCTATTTCTTCTCTTGCATCGAAATTTCAGTTTTCTTTCATACATTCCTAAATGCGTAAAAGTGATAATATATCTATATATGTAAAAAAAAATCTCACGCTATTTCTCCCTTTTCGTCACTCACTCTTTAAAAATATATAAACAGTTCCCTCTCTCTAACTTTATTTGTTCACGACTATCCTTTCCTTCACACGATTTTATGTTAAGTCATCTTCTTTTAACTCGCTTTGTTTTTCCGCTCTCTCTCTCTCTCTCTCTCTCTCTCTCTCTCTCTCTCTCTCTCTCTCACTCTCACTCTCACTCTTGACGGGAGGGCGGGAATATAAAAACAGAAAAAAGAAGGAAAAAAGAAAAAGCAACAAAAATATATAGAGGTAGGGGGAGGTAATAGACTGAGTGGGGGCGCCCTCTTACGAGAAGAGTGACGTCTCTTCAAGCACACAGACCGCCCCCTGACGCATGCGCGCTGCACGCCGGCTGTCATTACGGCGGCGGCCGAGGAGGCACTAGCTACCATGTCAAACGGTTTTAGCCAATGAGCGGGCTCGTTAGCCCCGCCTCTTGGCTGCGCCTCCCGCTGCGACTCTAACAAGCGCAGTGTTTGGCCGCTGTGATAGAACACTTTCGCTCCCTCTAGCTGCCTCCGACTTTTGTTTGAGATTTAGACCAACTGGTGCGCCCATGACAGAGACTTCATCAGTTAATATTATGGACCACTCTTTAACCAAAGGCAGTTCGGCGCTAAGGTTAGTCGACGTTTCGTCCGCCCATGTGCCTCAACACTTAAACGGTGTCCATGGCTTAACGCTACCACCTACAACACACAAGCACTACGCAAGCGGCCAAAGGAAAATGTTGAATCCATTCATGGATACTTCTCATGGCCCCCACATCCCACCGGGCGCCCTTAAACTAAGTCCACCACACCCCATGAGCGACACAGCAAATTCAGTGCACGGCCAACCAAACCACCAATTTGCCGCTCAGCCAAATGGATATGGAGTTCCACATTCGCATTCACATCATGTCGGATCGTACGCAGCCAGGGACTTTCTCCTACGACGCGATCACATGGGGCTGCCTACTCATGATACTAATGCTACATCTCACCACGGGATGTTTGTACCATCGTCGGGGGGCCTTCACGGGCCACACCACCCGGACACTTCATCTAGTCATGTGCTGTTCCCGGGTTTGCACGAACCGGCTCATCACCACCCGAGTGCCGGTCACCATGTCAATAGTCAAATGAGACTTAGTATTACCGGACCAGATATGTACTCCCGGGCTGACCAATTCAACCAGATGACCAGTCCCCGGACTGATCATTTTGCAGCGTCACAGCACCTCAACATGGGACCGATGAACGCAATGAATCATATGAACATGGGACCTCACGCGCCGGGCGCTTTTTTTCGCTATATGCGCCATCCGATCAAACAGGAACACACATGCCTGTGGGTCGATGGTGACCAACCTGAGCCTAAAAAATCGTGCAACAAAACCTTTCCGTCAATGCACGAAATTGTGGCACACATCACCGTCGAGCATGTGGGGGGCCCCGAGCAGACAAACCATTCTTGTTATTGGCAGAACTGTACAAGGGATGGGAGGCCGTTCAAGGCCAAATATAAGTTAGTTAATCACATACGAGTGCATACTGGAGAAAAGCCTTTTCCATGTCCTTTCCCTGGTTGTGGAAAGGTATTTGCACGCAGTGAAAACTTAAAGATACATAAAAGAACGCATACAGGTTTGTATTGGATTCTATATATAAACATCAATGTTTTATTAGTCATTTATTCACTTAAAATTATCCGTATTTGTTTATTGTTTATATATGTCTAAGTTGTCGACTTTGTTTACCTTTGTTGATTTCTAAAAAAGATCATACCTCCACATTTACACATATGATTATATATATATATATATATATATTGTTGTTGTTCTTGTTGTTCACATATCTACTAATGTTTTTTGCGACATCAACATGTATGTGACTATCTGTGTGCATATCCGTATCTATTTATTTACAAATATAAGTCCTTTGTTGCTATTACGTCCTCGATTTGTCAATTCTTCTGACTATTCTGTACCTGAAATCCGATTGACTGAATTTGCATGGACTTAAATTCAAAATCTCAACATTGTTTACAGACAATAATAGTAGGTCATCTTTTTTTTTCATTACTTGTATCTGATCTATACGTTAATGACCCCACACTCATCGAAAACATTTAACTGTTTGTTGTTATTTCTGGTGTTTATTATTATTATTATTATTATTATTATTATTATTATTCTCGGTGATGGGGTTACTAAACAATATTACTATATGTTTTTTTAACGAAGAAAATGAACTATTTTTCAATAGATGTAAATTCCGATCCATACCGTTATTTTATTTTTTTTATTTTGTCTTGTTCGCTTTTTATATCACGCGAACCACTTGAAAAATATGCACTCTTCATTTATGGGAAGAAGTTAAAAAGTTTTGCAATTTTCTTCGAAAATTCCTTGTGGATGTAGAAGATATAAATTGCATAGAAAGTAGAATATGAATTTTAAAGATTTAAAATTACGTTATTATTGTTGTTGTTAAAGTTTTAAAATTACGTTATTTTTCTCCCTGTTGCACTATCACAAGCATTTTTAGTTGATGGTAATTTAAAAATTATATTGTTGTTTAAAATAATTTGGGATATTTGACAATGTTTTTACGTAAGCGAAGTAAATATTTCAATCGTCTAAGTTCTATTAAGTTTTTTTTTCTTTATCTATGATAAGAAATAAATGTTGATAGTAATATTATCTAAATTCCAACAGAACCGACATGTTTTTTTTAAAATCCATCACTCATATAATAATAATACTAGCATATTGTTCTTGTCATCTAATAAGAACATTTCCAGTCATTAAACTCATAAAAATAATACAAGTACATTAAATTATCTCTTCGTTGATAATAATTCATTATTTTATTATATTTATAAAACCATATTTTACCTATTTTGAGGGCTGTTGCGTCTTCCACAACACCGGATTTTATCAATCTACAACAAAAATGGTGGACATTTTTTTACGTAAACAGCGGTCACATATCAACAAATATTTAAAAACACACACACTTTGACTATTACAAACGGAAGCATTCACGTGAGATAACCAAATTTTAGATGCATTTTTTGAAAGAAATAAAACTAGATAAAAACAGTGATTAAATGCATTTTTAACAACACACGAAATATTAGTTTTTTTTTTTTTTTTTTTTAAGAGTTCGTGTTCTTAGTTTTGTTCGGTTGTTAATCGACTGTTGATTTAGCTTTAAAAAATAAACTGTCACAAATTACGCCTATCCTAATATGGTAGCTATCATTGAATACGTTTTTTTTTTGTTGTTGTTGTCATTTATTTTTAGATAAATGGTTGTCAAAATGAATGCATACATGCCCCTGTGAATAAAGACAGTGAAAAGAAATATCAATTGTGTGGTCATTTTTAACACATGCCTGCACAACAAAAGGCGACCAATTGCTGCAGTTTCGAGTTGCGTTGCTGAATAGACATGATGCTGTTATTATTATAATTATTTAGCACAGTCTATTATTGCTACGATAGGTACACCAGTCAAAACATAAAGCTATCTACATTCATGCAAACAGGACAGTTGTTTTTTTACTTGCAGTAGTAGAAGCAGTCAACCTTGTAAGTGTGAGAAAAAAGTAGACAGGTTTTTACAAAAAACATTAACTTTATTCACAACATTTAATGATCGTATATATATAAATTTCTTTCAATAATCTAGCAAAATATACTTGTTAATCGCACCCTAAATCCTTCAATTATGCATAAACCTTGAATATATAAGCTAAGCATATGTAGTATTCAGTTCTTTTTATGTTCAAATAAACATTACACTACACAGATATTAGAAAAAATCCTTGTTAGGGATAGGGAATTGCAAAAAATCAGAAATAACATTTAGTGTCATTATTTAAAATTAAATTATCATATGTTGACATGGTTAAAGTTTATTAAAAAGAAAAGAAGGTAAAAAAAAATAATGTGCTTAGTAAGAAATAAAAAAAAATATCACTGACCTAGCTATTCGTGTAAGTTCGCACGATTGTCTAATCATTTTATCATTACATTTAAACATTAAGTACGCGATAAATTCGCTGCTCCAAACAATTTGTTCCGATACACAAAAATCGTCTGCCCCCTTCAATTCTTCTTTCACCAACTCACGTACATATTTCATTATCTCCAAGCATTTCATTATTTATTTTTCTCAAAACTAGCTCCTAAAAATATTCTGTTTTCTGTACGAATAGAAATCACTCCCGCATATGTCGGGGATCGGAATAACACTATTTCGAAGAAGATGAAGATGATGTGAACAAATAATGGCGGTTTATAGTGATAAGATCCCTCAGCCAACACCTTTTACCTTTTACACTCTTCTCCTTTTCCCTTATCTCTGTAGCCTTTCGCAACTTCTCAAATGGGTTTAAGTGTTTGTGGCCGTAAAAGTGTCTCTCCCCTCCTAACTTCAGTTTATTCATTCGCCTTTTGTGCTTTTACAGTCCTACTTTCGAATAGAAGAGGAAGAATGTTAGAAATCTTTACTTTTTCTCTCGTATTTCGCAATAATGCACAAAACCCCAAATTTGCAAGGTCCCAAATAAATCATTTACCACACACACACACATTATATATATATATATATATATATATATATATATATATATATATATATATATATATATATATATATATAAACATATGCTTGTGTACCCCACTAAAATAACGTTTAAAGTAATAATCATATCAATTTGTAGAACACGAAGGATTTGTTATTATTTAAAATTTTTGTTATACTGGTGATATTAATGGACGTTTCAACTAAATATATTACAGTCTTTAGCACTTATAAAGTTCACATGGGTTCTACATTTTTTACAAATGGTAGAACTGAGGCAGCCTGTAGAATAAATTAGCAGAAACTTTATGGTAACAAAAACAAAAGTTAAGTTTTACAACGTGAAGAACACACACACACACACACACACACACACACACACATACATACATACATATATATATATATATATATATATATATATATATATATGTTCTGTTTATATTTATATATATATACATATATATATATATAAATTAAGCAGAACACACAGGAAATATCTGTAAAAACATTGGTGGTTCTCCCATACTATCTAATAAAGTAAGCCCAGAAAAAATTATATATATATATGCACATGCGAGATATATGTGATTTCATTTGTGTTGTTTCAGTACTAACGTTCTCGAGAGTTGCAAAATCGCATCATTACTTTAAATAGAAAAAGACTTTTTTTATCTATTTTCAATTGGTGAGCTGTGTATTTCGTAATTATACATATCTAAAGTGATCCAATTTATTTTTCGATTTTACAAACATCTACATTAATTCAACTTCACATCCAGTGAAATGACGAAGAGATGATAATTTTTTTTTCCTCTCTTTCTCGTTTCCCTTCTGTAATCTGAACAAAAGAAACATTTACTACATGACGGTAGAATTCATAGTTCGGTTTTGAAGGTCTTCTTTCTCAAAATAAAAATTAAATGATACTGTTTTTTTTTTGTTTTTTTTTTCATTTGGTCAGATTTTAAATATATATCGGTAACAGTACTTCTTTTATGCATATTCCTTTAAATATGAGGGACAATGAATGTCTTGCAAGCTTTATTTAAATTTTATTTCCCTTTTGTGTCTATAGAAGTTTTATGGGAATTAAGTGCATAGAGAAATTGTTTATTGTTTTGGGTGCTTTCGACTAATATTTAGCTATTTTCAAGGCGATGGTAATTCTCTCTGTAAAAAGGATTTAAATATGTCCTTGTTTGTTTCTTGTGCTCTGTATTTTGAGTAGTGGTAAGTTGAAAATTACTGATTTAATTTTATTGAAGTTTTCGTTTAGTTTACAACCAAAATGCGCTTGGTCTTTTCTTACCTAAGAGCTATTAATGTTGGTCTGTATATATTCAACTTAATTTTAATAATTATTTGGATGATATCGGCTCTCGTTTTTGAAACATGAGAACTCTTATGTAGCGAAGGAATCATATTTTTAAACAAAAGAATATATATATATATATATATATATATATATATATATATCAAACTAAAGAGTTAATGGATTTTTACTACTTCAAACGTTACTTTTAGTGGATACCCGTATTTGAGTGGAACATCTTATTTTCTAAACAGAGTTTATGATAAAGAAAAATTGTCGTCGGGGGGATTCGAACCTGTGTCTTCCTTCGTAGGAAGAAGTGACGTCGACTAAAAATAACGTTTGAAGTAACCTTTAGTTTATTTTGTTTTCATGTATGTTTGGTCCGAAACTTGTTCAGGCGATATTTACAAAGAAGCACTTGATACAAATATTTTCTTTTCGCTTTGCTATTTCTACTTAATTTTTGGTTTGTTGGCCTTGCCCCTATTGCCAAACCCACACATGCGCGCACGCAGGCACACATACACACGCACACACACTCACATACCCCCTGTGGGAAAGAATAAAATAACCGTTGTTTTTGGACATGCTATTACAACAAACAACAATAACCAACGCCACCATTTATATAGTCATTTTTATTTCAAATGAAATTTTTCTCAGGGTTATTTTTCTACAATAGTTCTGATATAAAATTATTTTTATTAATAGTACTGTTCTAGGATCATTTATCTATAAAATAAATATATAGATTTATTAGTACAAATTTTAGATAGGTTTTTTACTTCATGAAAAAAAAACACAACAGATCAAATGTCACGCATGTTCAGCAAACAAGTAACTTTAAAATTATACTTATGAATAATTTTTGTATATTAAAGTCTGTAATTTCAAAATTTATATGGGATCTAACTAGATTCAAATACCTTTACGATATTTAAAATGTAACAATATTTAAAATAAAAGGTCTATAAATATATATATATATATATATATATATATATATATATATATATAAAAATAAAAAAAATAAAAAATAAAAAAAACAAATGAAAACTACAGACAAAAGTTCATTTTCTCCAACAAAAGACATTCATTTCTGTAGTTCTGCTAACAGCAAGCAGAAATATTTCTCCTCCTGATGATGGCCATTTCGGTCGAAACTAGTCGAAGAATCTAAATGGAATAATAATAATAAAAAACGAAAGAATATTAATCTACAACCCAGTGTGTCTAATGATTTTAATTTTTTAATTTTTATTTTCTTATTGTTCAAAATATCTATCTATCTATCTATCTA
Organism: Acanthosepion pharaonis; assembly: GCA_903632075.3. NCBI lineage: Eukaryota > Metazoa > Mollusca > Cephalopoda > Sepiida > Sepiidae > Acanthosepion > Acanthosepion pharaonis. The sequence continues at coordinate 864,404 of CAHIKZ030000569.1, forward strand.
TCTATCTATCTATCTATATATATATATATATATATATATATATATATACAATTATTATTATTATTAATCAAAGGATATCAAACACTTAAAATCGAATTCAAGATCTACAAACAAAAATAACATTTTTTTTTTTTGTTTGTAGGTCTTAAAGATTGAGAGTTGTGTTTTTAAAGCTCTCATGAAATAAAAATTATTGCCTATACGATTTTAATTGTTTGATATACTTTAATTAATAATAATTTTACTCTGTCTTTTCACATAGAGCTCTCCCTGGATCTATACCATACTGGAAATCCCACACGGATTACCATATTGTATTATTACCATTATATATAAAGACTTTTCCTTAAACCGACCGAGCGGTTAAATGTTTTCTCGTGTTCTTATATTTTTACTTTTCTGGATATTTAGTATGTATACATTGTCGGATATTTGTATAATTTTATTTTTAATTTTAACTGAAAGTATAGATTTTTTTTTAAATAAGTAAACGTATAAATAAAGTCCTCCTTGATAATATCTAGAGACGAAACCGCTCGGAACAAACAGAACATTCGGATACTTTACGTATTTTATGACCAGAAAAGAAAATCATATATAAGAACACAAGGATAATGACATAAAAAAAAACTTAGTCGATATATTATATCAGTCGTTTTTAACGAAAATTGTATAAAAGAAGGATTACTTCCCAAATGCACAATTATATATATATATATATATATATATATATATATATATATATATATATATGTGTGTGTGTGTGTGTGTGTGTGTGTGTGTGTAGGACGCTACCAAAAAGTAAAATATACATAACAGAAAATATAAAACCCTTAGCGAAAACAAAAGATCAGTAAAATTAGTGATTGTCTTTTTATCCATAAAGACTCGGAACACAATCACTGCAGGTCTTTCTCCTAGACTAGTTGCCAACCAAGGCTATAGAACCCAGTCTAATCTGCAATTTACGCTTAGTCGGGGTCAATATATTTATATATATTTGTAGAGGCGCTATCAAATAGTAAAATTGTCGGATTTTTGCATGCTTTTAGTTTTACTTTTAACTGAAAGTAAACGTAAAAATAAAGTCCTCCTTGATAATGTCTAGAAAAAGTGACGAAAGGAAATAACACTCGTAACAAACAGAACATTTGGATACTTTCTACATATTTTATGACCAGAAAAGAAAATCATATATAATATGAATAAGAATAAATGACATTAAAACTTAATCGATGTATTATATCAGTCGTTTTTAACGAAACTTGTATAAAAGAAGGATTACTTCCCAAATGTATAGATAGAAGATATATGTGTGAGTGTATATATATATATATATATATATATATATATATATATATATATATATATATATGTTCGGCGTACTTTATTCTCTGTGATCCATAACACATTATTTTCTAACAAAAATCACTCTTACTGTAGTAAGTGACAGTTTCAATCAATCTGCTTTTGGGGTGATTGCTCGTTTATATCCAAGTATCTTTATAAACTTTTCTTTTGAAAGGGGATATTCCCAGATAAACCATATAATTCGCAAATTATTTGCTGGAATGAGATTCTATTTAAAATTTAATATTTAAGATTTAATGTGAGTAAACACTCGTGAACATATACGAAATTGACCGTGTGCAAACTCTTTATCGTTAATCATTTTGAAAAGAATTTAGAAATACTAACTAATTATATATATATATATATATATATAGTATTTCTAAATTCTAAATATATATATATATATATATATATATATATCGTTAAATCGGAAGAAGTTTTCTCATCAAAATGCAAAGTTTCTTTTCATTAGGTTTACATAGAAATACATCTAATTTAAGCCTTGATTAAGGGCTCGTTGATATTTTATGAATTCGTGTTTCTTTTTATCAAATATGATTAAAATAGTGTCTATACTCATTTTAATTTAAGCTCAAACGAAAACAAACCTGGTTAATGATGTCAATAGATGTCAATAAATTAAATAACTTTGTCACATTATTTTTTCGTTCTAAATTAAGTAGATGCATTGTTATTAAATCTAATCGTATATACTTTAATACTAAAGTTGAGTATTTTTTGCAAGCAGGTCAAAGAAATTTCTTTCGATAAAAAATCCGGTGAAATTATTTCATCCACTGAGACATTTCCGGAAATATTATCATTCGATTTCTTTTTGCTTCTGTTTCTTACGAATCGACAAATAAAATAAAATATCAGTGTTCTTTTTATTTCATTTTGTACGCCAATAACATTAATTAAATAAAAAAAAGATGAACAGGTTGCTCGTATATAAAAATAACCTAAAAAAAAATCAAAAAAATTCATTTAAGAACATTTGAAGAAATAAACATCTGTTTTTTTTGCCATTTAACAAATTATAAATATTTAAATATAAACCTGAATAAAAAATAAATATAAACCCTCCAGAAAGTTATTGAATAAATACGTTTATTTGAAAGAAAGCTATATTTTTTGCATGAAGAATATTTCAGAGTTTCATTATTCCTGCTTGCTTGTAATTATTTTAAAACTTGATTTTAGCATTTAACACAAGGAGTAAATTTGATGATTTCTCCTAAGAAGGCTACAAGATAACTGAAATTCGTTTGGGTTATAAATGTTTATGGTTTGAATTATTTGTATGGATTGTATCTTTACAGGTAAGAAAATAAAGGTACTTTATAAATAAAATACATCTGACGATATAAAAGAGATACATTTTTCAGTCCAACCAGGAAGTCAATACCCACAGATTATAATATTTGATCATTTGTTCTCGACTAAAAACGAAACACATACACACACACGCATATATATATATATATATATATATATATATATATATATATATATATATATATATACAGAGAGAGAGAGAGAGGGAAAAAAGAGTGGAGAGAGAGCAAGTATACATTCAAACAAGTCTGGGTAAAAAGAACTGAAAACTATATGTTTGTTTATTTACTTATATTGTGATATCTATTTTTTGAATGTGTTGTCTGTTGAGAACAAAATTGTTCATAACATAAATTATCCGAAGTTCATATTATGTATATGTATATATACATTCTGAGGAAATCATTTTGAAACTTGAAATGCATGAGGAATTTTCTTTCATTTTTTGTTAATCAAATATCTTTTCAATTACAATATACAGTGTAACCCGGATATAAGAGACATCTTCTCCGGTCCCGACAACTCTTATATCCAGGTTACACTATATATATATATATATATATATATATATATATATATATATATATATATATATATAATGTATAGGCATAGAGGGTAATTGAATGAAATGGAAACGTCCTGTTATGCGTTTTAGCATTCGGAATGACACGTTCAGAAAAAGATATTATAATATTAAAATGATATATGCATGCACACACATACACGCTTTTATGCTTCCTTTTTGCATCATTTTATATTACAGTGCTTTTTAACTACTTGAAAATTGCATCATTTACACTTTGTATAGTAACAATGTCTCCATACCTGATCACCACCAATCGTTCTTTCGCAACGTCTAAAAAGATATAAGCAGAATATAAGATATTGCAATCATTGACAAATTTCTGTTAATCCTTGTGGATTAGAAACGAAATTTATTAAGTTGGCAATATCAGAATTCCTTAAGTATTTTGGTGGGGGATATTATCTTTACTTTTACCAAACTCTGATCATTTTCCGACATCATCTATACGGCTATTTCTTTCGTATTAATCCATTATGAAAGCAAACGAAAAAATCGTAGATTTCCGACTTATATCAACAGCTAAAATGTTCATCAGCCTTTTCGTGATTCAAAGATTATTTATAATTAATATATCCTGTCGATTTAATTCAAACATTACAACCACTTCATTTCTGAAACAATTATCGATTATGATTATTTATTATAATTAGAAATTAATTATTCAACATTAGCAAGGCTTGAAATATGGTTAACACTGAATGGTGAATGCTAAAGAAAACGACCCTGTTCTCTTTATTTACACACGTTCAATGTCATAGAGATGTTAAGGCTTTATGGCTTTTATAGCTGCTCGTAGCTTAAGTATCAGGTTTAACTCAATAATAAATGCTTGTTCAAATACCATAATTCTAACAAGTTTCTGTTTAATTTTATCTTCTGCTTAATTTTACAGAATTACGCCTTTGCAATATAAAACAGCAATATATATATATATATATATATATATATATATATATATATATATATATATATATATATATATATATATGTGTGTGTGTGTGTAAAAATATATAGAAAATAGGAAAGAACTCGTTAGGTAAATAATCCAAAGTTCTTTAGCATTTTTGTTATTATTTTTAAAAAATAGTGCTCGATACAAAAGTAGAGCATAAATATAATTATTTAAAAATATGATTCCAATGCTACATAAGAGTTCTCATGTTTCAAACAAGAGCCGAAAACTTCAATATAATTATTTGAATTAAATTGAATTAAAGTACTAAGCTCTGTTCCATCTTCAAGCGAATTTTTTTTTTGAATATATATATATATATATATATATATAATGCAGAGTTATATTATAGGTATTAATTTTAGCTATAAAAATTAGTAAATTTATAGAAAAAGTATTCTGGTAGCTAAGCTGTTTTATATTTTTCAATTTTACGTTTTATTTAAGCTCAAAATACTATGCATAAAAAGTTAGCAATAACGAAAAGTGCTTCGAATATATATATATATATATATATATATATATATATATATATATATATATATATATATATATATATATATACTGTTTATACATTATTTCTATAAATACAATTATTTTAGTAAATGCTCTGTTTATAATAAACAGAGTTAATTATAATTTACCGGCCTGAATGTCCGAAAAATTTCAGAGGAAATTTGTGTCCTTAGAAAGGAATCGAACCTGTGTCACACACGGAACATTCATTTAATCTGACGTTCTATATACTAGTCAGCTACAGAGGAAGTCCAAATTACTGTTTTTAAACAACAAATTTCCCACGATCTTTCTCGAACTATCATATCTGCTCAAAGGTTATCTTAACATAAACAAATGACAACATATATTATGAAATTGACGAAGTCTGACAATTATTTTAATTTATTTTCTGTCTATACGTTATTTTTTTCAGGCCGGTAAATGTAATTAACACTGTTTACTATATACAGAGCATTTACTTAAATAATTGTAAAAAACAGAAAATATAAAAATAAAAATAACGTATATACAGAAATATATTAAATAACAGATTTAGTCCATTTCATAATATGTGTGTGTGTGTGTGTGTGTAATATTCAAGTACTAAGAATTGTCATTTTCGTCATTAAGTTAATGGTAAAGAATTATGGTTTATCGACTCGAGGATCAACTTTATGTTGTGTATTTAAATAATTCAATAAATGCTACAGTAAGTGGACACTATCAGGAGAGATAATTCGTAGATATAAACATAGAAATCAGAACAACATGTTGAAATTTAGTTCCATTAATTAAGCAATTTTCAGGTAATCTGACGATCGCTCAAGAAGTGAAAACTCTAGCAAACATATACACACATAATCGTATATATATATATATATATATATATATATATATATATATATATATATATATATATATATATATATCCTCGATATTGAACTCTCTTACCTAAAAAATATATCAAAGTCTCTACTGGACACATTTCCCAAAATGTAATCAAATGACTTATCCTTTTCGGGTGCAAATAGCGTCTTGTTCAATCAAGCCCAAAACTTTTGAGCTGCTCCTCCTCGTACACACGCACATACACACGCACACGCTCTCTCTCTCTCTCTCTCTCTCTCTCTCTCTCTCACACACACAAGAATAATAATAACAACAACAATAATAATAGTAATAATAATAATATTAATAATAATTACTATTATTATTATTATTATTATTATTATTATGAACGTTCATTTGAATTGTTTTGCTTGAGTTGCTATCTTTATATGTCTTTTTATATGTTGTAAAAAAATGAAATTAATAACAAGAGTTCATGATCCAAAAGATCTAGATTAATATGCCTCCCGAGAGAAATCGAAACTATTATATATAAATAAATAATATTATAAATATACTTTATTTAGATTACCCTAATTACAGACACACACACAGACACACTAATTAACATACGCTATACACACACGCATATATATATATATATATATATATATATATATATATATATATATATATATATGTGTGTGTGTGTGTGTGTGTGTGTGTGTAACTGGCTGAGACTAAAACCCTTTATTGTTTTTTATAAGAATAATAATGATAATAATAATAATTGTTGTTATTATTATTATTATTATTGTTATTTTTTCTTTGATTTCTAGTGTGCACTCATTTTTATCCGAGTCCCAACCAGAGACCTAAAGTCAGAAATGGCATCGTGACATTTTTCACTGAGCATTTATTGAGGTGGGGGAGAAAAAAAACTAAGATCACACATATTTTACATAGATTCCTTCGTAAGCCCTTCGTAAGGTGTGGCCTGTACTTGTGTGTACAATATTTTGTATTTCTTTAAGGTTCAGACAGACTCGTTGAAGGGATTCCTGGTAGGCCAACTACAAGGAACCCTTTCACTGTGTCTATCTAAGCTTTTTCCAATCAAACCGATGGCTCTTACTACAACTGTAATTAGTGTTTTTGTTTATTATTATTATTTTTATTATTATTTTATTTTTATTGTTTTTGTTGTACAGTTTTTCCAACAACTTCAACAATATTTGCTGTTAAATCCTTGTTTTTTAGGAGTGTAATAATGTAACCATTAAACAACCTCGTAGGGATTTATTTTATCTTATTTTTACTCTTTGGTGTTCTTGATGCAAATAGTTAGTTTTTTTTTTTTTTTTTTTTTTTTGAAACCACGAAATTAATAAGAAAACACAAGACGTGACGATTGTTTGAATGTTCGTGCAAGAGTTTATACTAATTAATTAGTGATTCGCTGATAAACATATGCAAAAGAAGGGGGAGAAAAACAAACACCAAAAAGCAAACTATCAACGGAGAACATAATCCGTTCAACCAAACAATCACCGCCCACCACCTCACGTTTTTCCTCTTTGAAAACTCCCTAAAGCCAAAATATCTTTATTACTCTCTTCAACTTCCTTTCTGGTATCTTTTTAAATACGGCATTTTATACTCATACCATGAATTAATAAAAATATAAAAGTAGATATGTAGTCAAAAATGGAAGCCACAAATAATTTACTTGATATTTTGAATGAAATGAAAACAAAAGTGTTTCTTTTTCGAAATCAATGTAATTGTAAAACAAAAGTTCATATGGATGAAATAATTACGACATGAGTGCGAATGTTGAATAACGGTGATGTGACTTTTGAAGTATATTTTAGATGGAATTTTTTTTTTTCTGTTCGTCAAATGTCTTGTCATGTAAAAGGAATATTTTTTATAAATCGCACTAAAATTGTTTTCTCATATTAAAGTTTACCTCAGAGCATTTTATCACTTTTTGTCAGGAGGAGACTTTCATATATGTGTGTGTATGCGTGCGTGTAAGACAAATCTAATGCAAAGAACAATCTTAATAATTTGGCACAATCGAAATAAAAAAAAATATTTGTTTACAAACATGGTATTTAGTTATAATCCCAAATTAAATTTAACATTGATTTAGTGCAGTGTGTATATCAACATTTGTGAAGCTGCATTCTGAACATCATTGCAAGTTAAATATTTATTATTATTATTATTAATAATAATAATAATTGTACTCACATGTCCAATTCACACATTGCGAAGAGCTTTATCTATGTGAAATGTATGTGATCTTAGGTTTCTTTTGTTTGTTTTGTTACAATAATGATCAGTAGAAAATGTCATGAAGCCATTTCCCGAACATAGGTCTCTGTTTAGGAATCGGAAGGAAATATATATATATATATATATATATATATATATATATATATAATATAAATATGTATGTAGTGGTTCCAACGAGAGAAAAGTATGTATATTAAAAAAGAAGAGGGGTGCCGCAAACGTTTTTTTTGGTTGTAATGTGGATTTATTGAGAAAAATATTATACTTTTGTTTTACATAATTTCACGACACGTGTTTCTGGTCTGGTCTCGCAACCGTCTTCAGGTGAAAGTGGAGATTTTACATATTATTAAAAATAATTAATTTTTCTTCATGTTCAATGTGGAATATTCTCGATATAGACATTCTGTTTGTGTGTTGGCAATCCGAATTTTCTTTCTAGAATTGTCAATGAAGAGTTCTGCGTGAAGGGTCATAAAACAATTAAGGTTTGTCCAGCGAGTAGTTATCGGCATTTAATCTTTTAATGTATTTTGGCGTGTTCCTGTCAGCATGCGTGTATATATGCGTGCGTATATTTCCTTACTACGAGGAATTCGTAAACTTATTTGTACTTATACACGCATACACACACATACGCACATACACACTATCCCACCACAAGTAGTCAGTACACACACACATATACACACATATTTCCCAAGCTACATGGAACCAGTACACACACACACACACACACACATATATATATATATATATATATATATATATATATATATATATATGTGTGTGTGTGTGTGTATACAAAAGTAATAATAATAATTGTTTAAAATAATTTTCTTGTGAGTACGAATTTTTCTTATTGCGATATTTTTTCCTCCTTTTAAATTCTTCCTCTTCGTATAATTATTATTATTATTATTAGTAGTAGTAGTAATAGTAGTATTTGCTTATATGATACGAAAGAAATGTTCATTCATTTTTGCCTTTACATATATTTTTATGAAAAATCTTAATGTTTCGTTTAAATTTTTTCTGCATATATATATATATATATATATATATATATAATTTTTTTTTCGAAATGCATATTTTTTTGTATGAAAGAAAGTGGTTGTCTTATTAAAAGAACAAAACAAAAACAAAAAAACATGCATTTTCTATAAAATATAAACTTTCTTTTCATTTTTCAATAATATTTAACAATATGTAGATTTGGATGTTTTCAAATATTTCAGACTATCTTCAACAAAGATTTCAACCCAGATAACATCCCCACCCTCACGTACGGCGACTATCTTTAGCACCCCAGATGCAATATCTGAGACAACAGTATTATAAACAGTTTTGCAAAAATGAAATTTGATCATTTTTGTCTATAAGTACACAGACATGAAGAAAACCCCAATATCATATTGCAGCACATAAAGTATTATTTCAAGACGTTCTAAACAAATAGTCCATCCGAGTCTTGTATTAATAATATCGATTTAATTACAATTATGATGGGTATAGAAATCGATGTTTCAATTTGATGACAAGTACACTAATAAAACATGCAAAATGATTCTCAATATTTTTCGGCCAAGACAACTAACTTTGTGTAGCCCGTAGATAAAAGATAAAAAGCAAAATCCCAAGTGGGTTCATTATGTTCCGACTTATTTTACAATTTCGAAACATCTCCCACAATAGAAATTAATAAAATAAAAAAAGCAAATCTTAACTGTGTTAAGTGCTTTTGGATTCACAAATACACGCGTATACAAAGGTGGTAGAAATATGAAAACAACACACACACACACACACACACACATATATATATATATATATATATATATATATATATATATATATATATATATATATATATATATATATATAATGTGTGTCTGTGTATATATATATATGTCATAGCGCATAGAGTGCTCGTGGTATGTACTCAACGTAAAAAAAAAATTAGAAAATTCATTTTATATATATATATATATATATATATATATATACATTACAGATATGATCAAATATGAGGCAGTTTGAAAGGAGAAGAAAAGCTAAGTTGAAAATGAACTCAAATCTAATTTTAGAGCTTTCCTCCATCCGATATGGTGTTCTTACATTGTTATTGAAGGAAAACAGCCCCCCATTTAGAGTGTGTGGCTATATGTGGCTCTTGTTCGTGAGCGTGTGTGCATGTGCGTGTGTGTTTGAACCTGTTTCTCTTGAAGGTCAATAAAGGAACGCTGCCCTAACACCAAAATCAACGGACACTTTTCTTAAATAACTCTTATATAATAATATACATTGAATTTTATACACTTTCTTACTTCTGTTCGGGATTTTATATTAGAAATTTGTAAATAAGAATTATAATTTCGGTTGGGTAAATTTAGTAGTATTTTTATTATTATTATTATTGAAATAAAAAGAATGTATATTTTTCAAAATTCATGTTACCTATTTCTCTGACGTTTCAATCACAGATTTTTCTCACTATACAGAAGTTAGTCATAAACCTTCAGCTACTGTAGTAAGTATCTTTTTATTATTATGTAGCCTCAGACTACATTAAATATCTAAAACAAAATAATAAAAAAAGTTATTCTGTATATCTCTAGTTGAAGTTGATAAAAAAAGACAGATAAAAAAAATGTAGATTTTTAACTAATTTAACTTTGAATCAGCTCTAGGGCTATATTAAAAGAAATTTAAACCTTGATATATATATATATTCTTTCATATATATATATATATATATATATGCATATATATATATATATATATATATATATATATATATACATATATATATATATATATATATATATATATATATATATATATATATATATATATATATATATATACATATATATATATATATATATATATACATATATATATATATATATATATATATATACATATATATATATATATATATATATATATATACATATATATATATACATATATATATATATATATATATATATATATATATATATATATATATATATATATATATATATATATATATATATATATATATATATATATATATATATATATATATATATATATATTATGTGTATTAATATATTTATCATAACAATATACATATTATATATAATTTTAAAGATAAAATGATGTTATTGTAACGATTCAATAATTGTTATCATTTCTTTGAATTTCTGGAATGAGTTACATACATTGTGTACTGTTGACTATTATCACCATTTTTGTTGTTATTACCACGATGTTTCGGCGGTTCTGTTTAATCTTCAGAGATTTTTCAACCTAACCCTTTATATAATCCTCTGGGTTAGTTTGTTTTCATTTCTGTTTACCATGTCTCGGTATATCACGTCTAGTTCTTATTTCGTACTGTTTAATTATTGTTCGCTCGGTTTCCCACTGTGTCTTTATAATTATTATATTTACGTTTCGGATGAATATACCAATTTGAAAACTGAATCTTTATTAATAATTTCACCCGACGCAAGACAATAAAGCCACTAAGACGCCAGGTGGTTACTGAGTAAAAGTATAAGAGAAAAATAAAATATTATTAACGAAAAAGAATAATAATTAAAAAAAAGGAATTAAGAAAACAGACTGATTTTTAATTTTTAAGGTCAAAATTGACTGGAACGCTTATGGCCGGAAGAAAATTCAAGAAGCGAAAAAAGTGTGATAGAAGAAGCACTTAACATAGAACTTACGGTTACATTTTTTTTTTTAATTTTAACTATAAAATGATGCGAGTCATTTGTTAATTTAGTAGAACGCTTAAATTAATAAAATCGCGGTACCTTAAAAAAAATAACCAGAATAATTTCAAAAGGAAAATATTTATAGAAAGGGCAGCGTGAAGCGTCGTTACGGCGCTAGGAAAGTAACTGAAACCGAGATGCTAGAGCAGGACCGATAACATTGCAGATTCAACTTTAGTAGGAAAATGACTGAAACTTATCCTTGTGAATGTCATTGCCTGTACACATTTGTTTTTCATAGTAATTAACAAATACGCTAATAGATTAACACCGAGTTGACCAATTACACCGTATGACGTTAGATGTAGTTAGGTATTTTGCAGAATGGGATCAGTATCGATCCTGGGCAACATTCAGGATTTCGATGTCTTATCAGTGCAGCGAGGCCAATCTTTAGCGATATGAACAACCGATACAAGAAAATATTTCGATTGATGTAGTTTGATATTATAAGCTCGCATAATAAATATTTCTAAAAGATGTTATTAAAATGTTTCATTTTTTTATCTGTCTGATATATATATATATATATATATATATATATATATATATATATATATATATATATATATATATATATATATATATATATGTAAGCGTCAGCATAGAAATATATTAATGTCTTTATTTAAATATATGTACAGAAAAACTAAGTAATTATTGCACATCAATTTCGATTATTAGATTTTTTTTAAACCAGTCTCTTATTAAATAAACGTTATACGAAATTAAATTTCCCAGACAAATATACATCCATACGAGTGGAGATTGAGATCAACACCAAATGGCGACCGAAGGTTCATGTTTGAACGCAATCCTTAGGCTTAAATATTGCGTTTGTGCACGAAACAGACTGTTGCTACTCAGTATTGATATCATAGTCCACTGCTATATTTACACACTCTCTATCCCTGATACTGAGTACTTCTTTCTCTAAATATAGCAGATCTTAAAACTATGTATTTTGTCGTATATAATTGGTTGAGGAAATGTTATCGGCTCAATCGAAAAATGATTTTCAAATAAATCTAGACATTTAGTCATTTGAATAGTTTTTGAGATGTTTGTCGTGTCAAGAAATTTTCACCGGCCTCTTTGTATGTATGTCTGTATGTCTATCTATCTATCTCTCTCTCTCTCTCTCTCTCTCTCTATATATATATATATATATATATATATATATATATATATATATATCGAACCAAATAAATACCTGTCTGTTCATGTATATATCTATCTCAGTCTGTTCTTATCTATCTATCTATCGAACTAAATACCTAAGTCTGTTCGTGTGTTTATATATATATATATATATGTGTGTGTGTGTGCATGTATATAATTTCGCAGCGTATAAGTTTAACTTCCGTTATCGATACATTTTTTTCTCTTCTGGACGAAATAAATATTCTTAACTCATAAACTGTTATTGTGATATTTTATAGTGTTAGTTTTAAAATAGTATTTTAATTTTGCTGAACAAATTATTCTATTTAACGCATTTCAAATTTCTTCTTTTGTAAATATAAACACGGCTAAAGAAAAAATTCTGCCAAATTATTCCTATTCAATTTTTTCGGCACGTAATCAATCATCAGATTTAATTACTTTGGATTTATTTTTTTATTTTTTATTTTTAGAATAAAATCTTAATCTATTTTTTGAAGGTATAAAACTGATAATGTATATTTTCAAGACATGAATTTATGGTACAATAATCTTGAAACATGCATTTTTAATTACATATTTTCATGTAACTCTCAGTATTATCGAAAAGAAAGACATATAACTCAATTTGTTGCATAATAAAGAGATGCTTTAAATAGGTGTCTTATAATATTTTTTACGTTTACAAATCTTGTGTGTGTGTGATATACATAATTCGGCATCGGATTTATTTCGAAGCACTTATTAAATTTAAAATCAGATTAAAATCCACCATTTTGGTAAATTTTAATTTTCCAAGAACAAAAGCGAGTTTTAAAGTGGCAATATTTTTTTCAGTTATTTTATGTTCAATTTTAAATACTAGTCCAAAAAAAAAAAAAAAAAAAAAAAAAAAAAAAACTAAGCGTGTTGTTGAATAACGTGTAAAGTTTTTACTGAACAAAACAGTCGTAATACAGTTTTGTTTCCATGAAGATTGTTGGAATGGATGTGATTTTTTTAGGTTATAAACAAAATCAGAAAAGAAAAGTTCTGTTGGTCCTGTTTTTAATTAGTTTCTTAATCAAATATCGATCAGTCATTGATCTTTAAAAAAGATTTCAGGAATTTCGAAGTCTGATAAATGGGTAAAGAAATATTCCACATCTTCAGTTTACAAAAATAAATAAATAAAAGTAAAAAAAAAAACAAAAAAAAAACGCGGGAAATAAAATGTCGTCTCATTAGAGTGTAAAGTTCAACACGCTTGACCTGTAGATTGTTAATAGTGAGTTCGATACTCACTGGTAGCCTCATAATTTTCACCCTGTAACAAATCAAAACAACACCTAGTAAATAAAAATATTTTATAAGTCCATAACTGATGATGAAAAAAAAAAGAAAGGATTTAATTTTTTATAGAAAAAAATATTTATTTTTCAAAATAATTTCATTCTTTCTCAAAGCACTTAATTCATACGTGATTCACATAGCTCGAATATTATACAGTGAAAAATTCAGATCAAACTTCAGCGTTTCCGCCTTACTGATGCACTCTCATATATGATTACAGACAGCGTACATTAAGAAGGATAAATATGTCAATAAAACAGAAGTAAACAACGCACACACACACTTACATATATATATATATATATATATGTGTGTGTGTGTATGTGTGTGTGACTGCGCATAACGTGCGGCATCGACACTTAAGTTCATTGAGTTAGTCATTATTAAATTGAGGAAGCCAACACTTGGTAGCCAAAAGGAAGAGCTTTGTTTATCAGTTTTATTCGTATTTAAAGTTTTCAATTTGAATTCATTTACCAATTTATGATTGTTACGTTTTTCATTTTTACTTGATCCTCAAATTTCTTTTCCCATTTAGTCATCTTAGATTGTTTCATTGTTCCTGTTTTAAAAATAATAATCGTTTAGCCAACGATTTTTTTTTATTTGAAAGGTTGGCCGAAAAGTACCTTAGCTTTTTTTAGTAATTAATGTGGTGACATCAGCCCGATTTCAGGCAAATATATATATATATATATATATATATATATATATATATATATATATATATATATATATATATATATATACATATATATATATATATATATATATATATATATATATATATATATATATATATATATATATATATATATATATATATATATATATATACATATATATATATATATATATATATATATATATATATATATATATATATATATATATATATATATATATATATATATATATATATATATATATATATATATATATATAATATATATATATATATATATATATATATATATATTCATATATATATATATATATATATATATATATATATATATATATATATATATATATATATATAGCATATAATATAATAAAAGTTAAAAAATCCTGATTGGATCCTAGTAATATGAAAACATCAAAACTGATCAACAAAAGAGAGCCCGACATTTTATTCATATTGAGCAATATGAATGAATAATGAAAAAAAATCTTTTTAACACATGTGGTAAAAAGATGTTTGTTATTTTATATATATATAATTATTTCTTAGGCTCTACCTTTGTATTGAGCACTGTTTTTTTAAAAATAAAACAAAAATACTAAAGACCTTTTGGATTATTAACCTAACGGTTCTTTCTTATTTTTCTATATATTTACACACAATCTCTCTCACACACTCACACACACACACACACACACACACACACACACACACACACACACACACACACACACATATATATATATATATATATTGTTAATAATTCTAAATAAATTTGAAATCTTTAATGATAAAGAGATTGCACACTGGCCCTTTCATACATATTGTGTGTTTACTCACATTAAATCAGGAAGATTAAATAGAATGTCATTCCAGCAAACTATTTTGCGAATAAGATTGTTTATCTGGGAATATCCCCCTTCAAAAGAAAAGTTTATAATGATACTTCGATATAAACGAGCCATCTCTCCAAAGGCAGGTACTTAAAAAAATGATTTTTTTTGTTAGAAAATAATGTTATGTGTCACAGAGTATAAAAAATATTATTCAGTTTCACAGAAATTTCTTTCTACTGGTTAAAAATGTGTTTTACTGAAAGAACGTCAGAGTATAAAATTTGTTGATGAAAAAATGTATTCGCAAGAATGTGTTCAAATACTGGTAACTTCTCAGGAAAAATAACAAGTTATTGCAAAAACGGTAATATTTGTTTATTTTATACTAGCATAATACCCGTAAAAAATGATTAAGTGCATATTGATATGTAATTCTGCCTCAGATATCACAATCCGTGTGCTCTGACTGGAATGAAATTCTTGCACTTCGGCTTTTTGCATACGATCTTCGAGAGGGATCAAATCGATGTATCGGTCCCCGTTGTTAGTACCTTCTTAATTGTATTAAAAAGAAAGGTTGACGCCAGATGGACATTGATTGCGGGTAATGGACGATTTTTAACCTTGGCAGGAATTTCGATAATAGTAAATAAATGTGCATCGACACCCCATATTAAGGAAACCTTATGTCCCCTCCTATTATTCTCGAGGATGATAAAAAATAGCTATATATATATATATATATATATATATATATATATATATATATATATATATATATATATTTTATATTAAAGATCAAATGCAGATAAATATGCATCGGAACTGAGATAAACTTTGTGGAACGACCTCAACAAGGACATTACCTCTTTTTTTCTTTTTTTTCTTTCGCTTTTCAAATTTCAGTGTTCGTTGACTTATACAATCGGTATACTTTCCACACTTTATTTTTGTTTTGTTTTTTTCCTCAAGTACTTTCGAATGTTGCTACATTCATTGTCAAAAAGTGAACTTTGAAAAAGGTTATCGATTGTATGAAACAATCTATTCGGAAATTTCAAAAAGTTAATAAAAATATGGGTAGACAGACATTGTCGCCATTGTTCAATAAAACTTGTTTAACACACTCATACTCGCCCCCCCCCATATATATATATATATATATATTCAAAATAATTTCTTTACTAAAATTTTTCAATGTTGTGCCCCCATACAAAAGATAGACAATCGTCTACTTTGCTCATAAAAGACCCAGTAGTAATACACGAACGAATATTGTTTTCATTTTCTCTTTTTCTGTGTATGTACAACAGCAAAAAGGTGAAAACAGTCAAGTTGTTATTAAATTATTATGTATAATAGGTTACCTATAGCTTCATGTCTGATTAATGGGTGTCATAAAACGTTGTTAAATCATTTAAAACGGCCATGATGGATTTCTGATTATTTTAGTGGTTTGTTAATTTTTTATTTCTCAGTAGAAATCTTATATTTTGAACGTTTCGATAAACAAATCGCGACTCTCCATCAGGTGGTCCTATACAAATTTGTGTATTGCTGATTTCTGATCGAATAAGTCAAATGTACACTTTTCTCATTCGTCCATCTAAAATTGCATCTGCTCATTCTAGCAGAAAATGCTTAAAAGAAAATAAAAAAAAAATTAAAAATAATCACAGCCAGTTCACCAACGTAAAAAGGTTGCAGCATTGGCAAAAAGTAATTAATTCTGATCTCTCAGAATTACAGTGAAATGTTGGATGATATTCATATATTTTTATTGATACATTGTAGTTTGTGAGAATCATGGGTTTTATAAGTATGAAAAGGATCATCCTGTTAGTTAATGTTAGTTTTTTTTTTCAGGCAACGTAAGGTTACGTTATACAGACATATTTAAGATGGATGCTGGACTACAAGCTTCATCCATTCAGTCATCTTCTGTCGCAATATGCAGAAACAATATGGGATTTTTAATATCTGATTTGGGAAGAGGGAGAATGAACGTACCATTTTCATTACGGAAAAATCATTTCTCTCTTCATCCCCTTTATCAATCAACACCCCCACCACATTTATATATACTTCACTTTCTCTCTGTGAATGTATATATGTCCCAGTGTTTACCCCCCCTCTCTCTCTCTCTCTCTCTCACACACACACACACACACGTGTGTTTGTGCATATATATATATATATATATATATATATATATATATATAGATAGACGCAGATTTATATACACGCATACACATTCAAACAGACATACATACACGAAAACTAATTCATAATATATATATATATATATATATATAATATAAAATATATATATATATATATAATAATATAAAATATATATTATATATATATATAAATATATATAAAATATATATATATATATATATATATATATATATATATATATATATATATATATATATATAT
>CAHIKZ030000569.1:900000-920000 GCA_903632075.3 Acanthosepion pharaonis
TATAGCAAACAACCATAAACCTTTATAAATTTAGTAGATAATCATAAATTTATACAATACACAATATTTGTGTATATATTCATAAATAAACCATTTTCAGAAGAGAATAACGCGTGAAATCATCTGTAAAATAGGGAATTTAATATTATGTTTAAAAACTGAAATAGGTTTTCTTAATTTTTTGTATTTATTCAAGTATATTTTACACAAGACAAATTGACATTTTACCTATTTTTTAATGTTTTTTTCAAAAGTATAACTACTTTAAAGGATTGTTCCCCAGGCTTTAAATAATCAAAGACGTTTATAGCATTAATATATCAAAATTCCATTGCTACTTTTATATAGCAATATCATGCTTTTATATAGAATATATTTGGAACATAAATGTTGGTCAAATAGCAACTATTCTCGTGGACTCTCTCTCTTTCTCTCTCTACACACACACACACGCACACACACACACACACACACATATATATATATATATATGCACATGCATATAAGCATATATATATATGCATATGTATGTATATATATGCACATGCATGTATATATATGCACATGCATATAAGCATATATATATATATATGCATATGTATGTATATATATGCACATGCATATAAGCATATATATATATATATGCATATGTATGTATATATATGCACATGCATATATATATATATATATATATATATGCATATGTATGTATATATATGCACATGCATATATATATATATATATATATATATATATATATATATATATATATATATATATTATTATTATTTCTATTATTATTATATTTTTATCATTATATTTTACATCGCTACATAAAATTTCTAATTTTCGGAACTTAAAATTGTTCTTCATCAGGCGATGGTAGGTAACCTATGATCTGATGAGGAACAATTTTTAGTTCCGAAACTTAGAAATTTTGTAAAATATTATGATAAAAATTATTATAATAATATTTTGGTCTACGTTGTATTGAGCACATTCTTGAAATAATTAAATTCTAAGAACAGTGGATTTTTCATCTCACTGTTCTTTATCTTATTTGTGTGTTTATGTATGTCAAATATTTGGCGTCCCCTTTACATTTAATAATTAATAAGTTTCGTAATTTGTTTAGTTTAATTACCTCCTAAGTATTTAACTAATTAGTGCATGGCGTCTAATTTAAATTTAAAATCCTCTCTCTCTTGTCCGAACTGATTTAATATTTTATTTTGATAAAAGCAAGTAACTTTCAATTTTATGTGATTTTTTCTGAATCGATAGATTGGTCCCAATATTTTGGTTTATTACACACACACACACACACACACACACACACACACACACATATATATATATATATATATATATATATATATATATATATATATATATATATATATATATATATATATATATATATATATATATATATATATATATATATATATAGAGAGAAAGTGGGAGTAAAAGATGCCATGTTACAGGGATCGAATTCATACGCAACTTTTAAATAATTATTTTATGTACTTTATTCAATAAGTAATAATCTAGTATATATATGATTACATTTTATTTCTTAATCTTAAAAATATTTTATTTCGAAATATATGTCGTTTATTCACACCCTGACTTGCCAGCTTGTCATTTACATGGAACAATTAGTTCAGTCAATTTTCTTTTCATTAGAATAAACCCACCGAATAATACATTTGTCAAAATATAGCATTTTTAGCTACTGTTAGATTCTAAAAAATATGGATTTTTAAAGAAACACGTTGCTTTCTTGTTGGCTATATGTAGTGAAAATAACCCCAAAACTTGTTAACTCTTCTTGATAACGACTGCATACGGATGATATACATAGACAGTGAGACAGAAATCCTCCCTGTTGTCAGAGGATAAACTCGTAAATCTCGAAAGATATGTGGATTACTAATGATTCTCATAGCATATTTAAAAATCAAGTTTATTCTCAGAGATTAAATTATGGAATCTTTAAGATCACTATTACCGTGTTTGTCTCTCTGTCACACTGTCTCTCTATCTCCCTGTCTGTTTTTCTATCATTCTGTCTCTCTTTCTTCTTGTCTGCTTCTCTGTCTCCCCGTCTGCTTCTCTGTCTCCCCGTCTGCTTCTCTATCCCCCTCGTCTGCTTCTCTATCCTCCTCGTCTGCCTTACTCTCCTCCTGACTCTCCCCGTCTGTCTGCCTCTCTCTCTGTAAATCTGTCTCGATGTGAACAGACTCTGATACTTACATATTCAGACATAAATACCATACGTGCATCCCAAGATCATTTATTCTAATGTTAATTGTAAGCATTACTTAAACATTTTCTCTATTCAAAGTGACACATGTTCGTTTAGTATCGAACCTTATTTACATTAGCTTCAGAAGATATGAACTGAACATTTTGTTAGATTTTCAGATGCAATTTCAAACATTCCTACATATTTTTTATTTTAATTTTTTCTCACCGCCAGGTGATTTAACTATTTTAACATTAGTTAATTTGGGATTAAAAACAAAATCCTGATAGTGGCTAAAAGTGGATTATGAAGAAACTTCGGACTTAAATTAATTTTTCTGAATTCTAATCTAGTGTCAATCCAAAATATTTAACTTTATGTTAAAAATAGAACAAAATATTAAATTACAGTATTCCAGTTTTATATACTGTTTGTGATGAGAGAATATGACGTAGTTCATTTGTGTAATACTTTCTTTCCTGGAACAGTTTTTTTTTTTTTTTTTTTTTGGACGCAGCTGTTATTTTTCAAGATGGTGGCGGGGCATTTACAAGTGTTTATTTAGATAGTGTTCTGATTTCCCTATACATGCAAAGACAGGAAACTGTGCAATGAGAGAATAATCGTTTTAAATCGTCCAAAAGCCAGGGAAATCTCTATGTAGGTAAACGGATTATTTTTTTTTTTTAGAAAAAAAAATATTACTGATATCTGTATCAGTGAAAAGCTACATGTCTTATCAATACTGAATTAAACGCAGATAGTCTATAATCCATGTTATCATTTTTTCTCTTTTCCTTCTTTTTTGATCCTATTTATTTACTTGTTTTTTTTTTTTTTAGATTAAAGAGATTTTTTTAGGTTTAAATAACACATTTTTTTGACTGAAAGAATTGTCAATTTTTTTTTTTATTCCAAGGTCTTATACCCTCAAAAATGTAAGAAAAAATACGAACCACATATCTTTTTTCATGGAAACTAGTTTAAAAAATCTTGTGGAGAGGAAAGACATTGTCACTCGACATAAAAACATCTTGTCGATATTCCAAAAGGGTTACTTGATAAATAAACAAATCTTTATTTATCATAGATATTGTCTAAATTTAATCAGTTTTTTAAGAACCTGTTTTCTAGAGAAAAAAAATTGTCTTTTTTCTTATTTGCTCTTTAATATTATGCGATTAATCATTATTTTTATTCTCTGACGTATTCTGTCTAACATTTTTATATTTTTCCCTCTATGTTTCGACCGGTGTCTTTTCCAACCATCGAAAATAACAAAGATAATACGATTCTAAATAATTTCTTTATATTAGCACTTTTGCTTATCTTCAATTTTTCATTTTAGATTTTTTTGACGACAGGTATGAATGTGAAGAAAGGTTTGAAAGGCATGTGGCGCCAAAATTATACAATTTGATTACAGAAGAAAAATGATTAATTATATATTTCTCAATGCCTACACATATGTATGTTGATAAGGCACGAAAAAGATCAAATAAATTTAGAAAGAATCATGCTCGATCTAAAAGCAAAAGAATTATAATATTCTCTGTTTTTCTTAATGTCACGTCCCTTTAGAATGTACGCAATCGTGGCTCTCCACAGCTTCCTTTTTGATATCTTGAATTGACATAACTTCTTGGCATAGTTAATGGAGTGGTTGTCTTCTCAACTATTTTAAATTCAGTCCTTTTTCCTGGTATGCCCGCTAAGGCTAGAGAGAAATGTTTACCATTACTATGGTGGGGGAGTGAGTCAAGAAGAAACGGGTTCATGCCTTTTCTTAAGGGAATTTGTACGAAAGAGTACGTAACATACTGGGCTTGGATTTTAAATCGATTCACCGTTTTTATTTTCTCTTGACAATCTACCTTAAAATACTCATCACAAAAATGGGGATAATCTACTTTGTTTTTAATAGAATGGACTTTTTTAAAAAAGTGTTTATTGGTTATTCAAAAGTAGTAGTCAACTTGTTTTCAGGATATGTTAAAAAAATAAAAATAAACTCGTTTTTCTTCCAGGTGGGTTATGTTACGGAGCTAAATATTTGTCTCGCTTCTCTTCGCAATAGTCACAGAGACTTCCGGTTTGTCTGAACAGAATTTTTTTTTTCTTCTATGTGCTCAAAATCGATAGAGGGAAAGACGGTTATATAGATACAATGGGCTGCGGAGACGCCTTGATAAAAGGGACGAAGAAATCGACAGGTTTGATCGATAAAATATAAGGCAGGTTGATTTAAGAGTCCGAGGTGATGAAAAAAAAATGTGGAAGACAGACGGATGGATGCGTTGCGAAAGAAAAATAAAGGGAAGAGATAGAGATAGATAGATATATAGAGATAGATAGATAGATATATAGAGATAGATAGATAGATATATAGAGATAGATAGATATATAGAGATAGATAGATAGATATATAGAGAGAGATATATAGAGAGAGATAGAGAGATATAGAGATAGAGAGAGATATAGAGAGATATAGAGAGATAGAGAGAGATAGAGAGATAGAGAGAGATAGAGAGATATAGAGATAGAGAGAGATAGAGAGATATAGAGATAGAGAGATATAGAGATAGAGAGATATAGAGATAGAGAGAGAGAGAGAGAGAGAGAGAGGACGATAAAAAGTGAGAAGCAGATGAAAGAGACTGTTGATAATTGCAAGAATATCTTTTTCTCAGTAAGTCTGTAAGTATTTTAGAATGGAACAAACGCATAATAAGCATATATCTATATAATAAGAAACGACACAGACACACAGAGACAAACACACGCGCACATATATTTTTTTCTTTGTAGATATTATATTATCACAATGTGAGATATTTAACAAGAAATATGATAAAAAGAAGAGCATAAAGAAACAATGAAATTGGTCAGACTAAATACCTAGACAATTCTAAAAAAAACATGAAATAAAATTTAGAAGTTTAAAATTTTTCAGAGTTCAAATGTTTTCGGTGCTTCCTCTCCGTGCATAGTAATAAGCAACGCTTGCATTTTTATACCAACGCTCTCCTTCTTACAGATATATAATTCCACCAAGAGACACATTACTTTAGTGACTCCGATGAAATCCTAAAGTATTATACGCGTCACACAATTATGTTTTTAATTTGTCATTAATTTGCCTAACATTTTTCTGATATATAAAAATTTAAATTTCATATACTCCTCCAATATATATATATATATATATATATATATACACGCACACAGAATATATATTATTTGACATTAAGAAATACACTCATAGACATACATACATTCATACAAACATGGGTGTGTGAGAGAAGGAGAGAGGGAAAAGCTTTATAACTGTCTCAAAATATTATAATATTATTATTTGATATTTGTTCAAGTTTTGAATATAGGTCGCATTATATATATATATATATATATATATATATATATATATATATATATATATATGGGCATAAATCTATTCATATAATGCTCATATTGCTTCTATATGTTGGATATTAGTATAGCTTCTTCCTGTAACCTAACATATTGCAACTAATGGAAAGATGATTGGGCTCAATTCATTTCACCATTCAGGTGAGCCTGTTTTTTTTCTTGTGCATCTACTTTGGAAACTATATTATTTCCCTAGTTCGTTTATTATTATTATTATTATTATTGTTGTTGTTGTTTTTTCTATAACTGTGTTTCCAATATCATACATGTATGAAATACAGAGCTATTTCACTTCCCATGCAGGAAGACCTTGTGTGTGTGTGTGTGTGTGTGTGTGTGTCAATGCTTAATGTGTATATCTAAGAAACTGGTATAAATAATGTACATTAAGAAACCAATTATATTATCTGATTATAAATGACGCGTGATTGTAGGGGTAGAGGGACGAATTAATCCAAAACACACATACACACACATCGAATATATATATATATATATATATATATATATATATATATATATATATATATGTGTGTGTGTGTGTGTGTATGTATGAGTGTGTGTATGTGTGTTAGATAAAATGCGGGTATTGTGCATAGAAATTAATGCGATATGTTGACTAGCTGTTTCACGCATTAGGTGATCATCTTATATCTACAAACATTATTTTCCCGATCATGCGCACCATTATCTTACACACACACACACACACACGACATACGCACCCACACATATGTATCTGTTGAGACAGAAAATCACTAAAAAGCATCTCCCTCGTGTATGTCGTCCATATATATATATATATATATATATATATATATATATATATGGGAGGAAGTCTAGTAAAGCGATAGACATTGTTATTAGATACTTGGAAAACATTGTTTTGTTCTTATTCGTCTAGCAGTACGCTATCAGTCTCCCTGTGAAATATATTTCTCTCTCCCTGTGCTTATTTACATAATATGTATACATGTCTGCTTGCCTGTGACCAAGCAAGTTGATCACCTTTCGCAGCAAAGGTGGCAAGATTCGCATCATTTAAAAACGCAACAAAACTCGCTCGCGTGAGTATCCATATTCGTGTGCATGTTATTTAAAGCAAGAACGATGAGTGTACGAACGACAGGTTACAAGCCGCCATTGTGTGTGTGTGTGTGTGTTTGTCTGTCTGTCTATCTTTCTCCTTCTCCGTTTCACTGTTTATTTAATGTACGCACGAACATCACTTTCTGCTAAAGACGTTTACGCCTTTTCACGAGAAGGCGTGTTAGTGGCTGGTCTTTTTACAAATCCGAAGAGAGACCAGGAATCCAGCATCCTTTCTCTCCCGCCCGCAACCTTGTCTACAAGCACGGACTGTGTACACCCACGATGAATGTGCGGTTTCGTGTGCTTGTAAAATCCACAAAGTGGGATCATAAATATCTACTCGTAGGAATTAAGTGGTCGAATGAAAGGCGCATTTTAAAAACGAATCTTAGCAGAATCACAATGATATCGGCCTATTTTATTTATCTTACCGACTTAGGTATGTAAGTACGTATGTAAGTATGAACACGTGTATTTACATATGTCAAATCTTGTTCGACTTAGACAACTATATAAACATTTATGTTTCCAAAGGCTTATATGCAGGGTAGAATTTGCTATAAATTTACATGTACGTATGTGAGTCAGTTTAACCCATACACAACTGATGTATAGGGATTT
The DNA here is from genome assembly GCA_903632075.3 of Acanthosepion pharaonis. Lineage (NCBI taxonomy): Eukaryota > Metazoa > Mollusca > Cephalopoda > Sepiida > Sepiidae > Acanthosepion > Acanthosepion pharaonis. The sequence goes on from CAHIKZ030000569.1 coordinate 907,394, forward strand.
TCCAAGCGTAGCTTAGAAGTGGCACAAGGCCGAAATATAGGGCACCCAGTATGGATCGAACTTACTAGTCAGTCTTAATTGTTCGAACGATATAAGCTTGCTAACTATTACACCGCCTCGAAGTGTCCCATAGTGATTTTCCAAGCGTAGCTTAGATGTGGCACAAGGCCGAAAGTAGGGGGCGCCCAGTGAGGATCGAACTCACTAGTCAGTTGTAACTGTTCTAGCGAAACAAGCTTGTTAACCATTACACCGCCTTGGTGCTCCAAAATATAACTGATGTTTACGACTGGAAATATGCACGTTGCGTAATACCTCCGAAGATCCCAATCGTTGTGGGGGGGGGTAACTGGGGGCTTTAATCAGGGTTTTTTGGCCCTCCCTATCTTATCAGCATTTACGTTTTTCTACCTACTTTTATAGGCGTTACAAATTAAACTAAGCACAATTGACTGTTAAAGGATGAAAGATTTTTGGGGGGTTTTGACGTCATTCTAATTTCTTTTATTCTCGTTCAAATCCGTGAATTTGTATTGATCCTGCTATGTCTCAAAAACATACTATATAAAATTCAATTATTTTTATCCATAATATTGGACGTGTTAAAATTATTCAACTATTTAACAAAAAAAAAATCTCAAATTGAAACTTGAAAATCCCGCAAAATATTGCTAATTTATTTAGATACATTGTATTTATTTTTATTTTATCTAGTTGAATTGTTTTCCGATATTGCATATGATATATTATTGTACATACTTAGGTTACAATAAATTTTGTATTTCATATTGATAAACCCTTATGAAGATGTACTAATGTGCCCCCCGTATCATAGATTCGGTGGGTGCCCACGAAACCCTTGTACCAGCCCTGATTAGTAATATTAAAGTAGTTATATTTTTTTATTATTACGTTATATTACCATTTTGAGTTAAGATAATACTTAAAGAAAATCATATTAAAATGGATACAAGCTATATATTCTCATAAAATTTTCATTAAATTCAGCATTTTCCCTAACGCTTAGTTATATAATAAATTATATTTTTAATTATAAATGTCCGTTTTTCTTTAGATATACGCGCTTTGTTTTTAGCATAAATATTTTATTTATTTTATCATTAGCGTAACCTATTTATTTTATGTATTATTGTAACCATATTTCTTGTGTTTTTTTTTTAAATACATTTCTTAGATATAAATTGATCTGTTCACGGATACAGTAAGTCCCCGGGTCACGACATTCGGGAACTACGACGATTCCTGGATACGACGCAATATCCATTAATCATGTTTCGACTTATGCCATTTGCTTCGTACATACGACGAAAAACGGCGCAGCGGAATTTTTTTTTCTTCCCCAGATTAGCTTCTGCTTCCGAATAGTGCAAGAGAAACGAGATCTTACGCATCGTCATTCTTATCTACCGAGGGCCAATGACATCACTGACAATAAATATACAAGCAGTTTAAAACAGTTTCGTTTCATTATATTTATTAATTATATTTATGTCATCCATGTGTTTTTTAGTCTTAATTATGTTAACATATGTCATAGCAATGTATTGCTATGTCCTAGACTATTATTTTGCCATTGCTTTAGTCAGCAAAGGTGAGTGATGTATGTGCATATCGACAGAAAACTCGCGGGTACGTTCCGACTTACACGGAAAAATCGCTTAAGGACGTATTGTAGGAACCGAACTCTGTCGTAAGTCGAGGAAACCTTAATTTAACCATTATGTTTTATGTAGCGGACTTACCATGGTAACGAATTTTCCTGAGAATTTGTTTCAATTGTTTCAAGAATTCACGTTTAGAGCGAAACGTTAACAAGAAAAAAAAACATACAAACAAAAAACATACAACCAGTTTTCACGTATTTCATATTACATACATTGTTCGTATATTTCTTATCAATCATTTATCATTAATACGTTAGTTTATTTCTATGAAGAATATGTGGAAAGTTTTTCATGTAGCCAGTGATGTCACGATGAACAGTTTATTAAAATAATATCTAAAAATTTGCATTGCCTCCGAATAGTACGTATATATAGGTAAGCCAATACGCCGGTGGCCAAAGCTTGAATGATAATGTTTGACACATTTCTTTTTTTTTCCAACATAAAGTCCTTCCTTCTCAAATTTTAGGTGTGAATACTAAACATATCGATCGAAAATTATACTGTGAGAATTTGAGACCAATTTTTAACTGATAATTTTGTGTTAAACTACAGACGTTGTGATCCACTCTTGTATAATGACAAAGCTATATCTCATGACAGAAATAGGAGTAGATAGGTTCGCATATCGTTCTGTTCACACTCCTTCCCGCTCTTGTAAACAGGAGTAGAGGTTTATCCTTTGTTTCCTGATTGGGTATTCGGTTCCTTCTAAAGTTTTCTCATTTTCTTCTCCCTCTTTGCAGACCCTTGCGTCGTAGTAGCATTATTGCCTTGAATGGGTTAATGGATAAAATATAGGTATAGCGCAAAAAAACAAAAGAAGAGAGGTGTTATATACCGTACCTATGAACACTAATGGGTATGTCCCAATCCTCATAAATACGTTGGACACTGTTGTAAGTGGGGGGGTGCTGTCTAAGTAGTTCACCACTAGCAGTGGTTTACCTACTTCACGCCGCTGATTATCATTTCATTTCCAACCTCCGTTTGGTTATTCCTCATTCAGTAACCCTTTCTAGATTATGACAAAAGGCAAATATAATCATGTTGTATTTGAACCCGGACGCAAGATTTTAGATGTTAATCGTATCTTCACTTTCTTTAAAAAAAAAAAAACAAAAAAAAAAAAAACAAAACAAACAAAAAAACAAACAAAAAAATACTGCCATTTACTTCGCTTCCAGATGAATATTCTGGCAGAAGAGAGAATTAGGCAATGAGTTCTTTTCTTTATTTTCATTTTATAGTTGGTAGCATTTTATCTTTACGTAATGCATAAAATTTTAAAAAAATGGGAAAAAAAGGATTATCATATTGAACGTAGAAAATAATTGTAACTATTTCCTCACTATTTTGTCTATTATTTTTCCCTATAATTTACACTATTTACACGCGGAGTATTGTCCCCAACTTAAAGTGACGACCGTTGTGCCTTCCAGGCTTCACCCAGTGTATGTTTATCCTGGTAACCTACAGGTAATTCCGAACTGAACCCTTTATTTAATTTACGGTGGTAAACTGTTCTCGTTTCACTTTCCATATTGATGTAATGAATATGCATACACCTGGGTTCCCCCTCACAGTAATATGATTGGCTGGTGTCAGCCATAAATACAGACTGGTGTTGAGGTACATGAACTACGCCTATTGACGACGCCTATTGCCTACCTCTACGACGAGGACCAGTCCATTACGGTTACCTGCTAGATTGTCCTACTCGGTTACAGTAGTCCAAAACCACTTTGCTACTTCGAACAAATATATCCCTTTCCGGGACATATCACATATCTATGGATATCTATGGATATCTCGTCTAGTTCTTATTTTTAGTGCTGCTCAGTTATTGTTTGTCCTGTTTGCACTGAGTTCAAGTGCATTTTGCTCGGAATTGAACTCAGAATTACTATGTTACCCAATTCACGAATCACCGCTTTAACCCACTAGGCTATTGTCACGTTCAGTTCTCTGTAGGTTACACGGATCGAGATAGACCTGACGAAGGCCGGAGAGCAAAACAAGGGAAACATTGTGATAACAACAACAAAGATGAGGGCAATCGTCAGGATGTAAATAAGATAAATAATAACTCCTAGAAATTCTGATAGAAATTAGTTTTTAGGAATTATTTTGAAAAGTTTGTTAGTGGTACACAGTTTAATTATATAAAAAAGAACTCGCATAATCGAAAAGAGGACAAAAAGGAAAGCATCTATTGTATTTTAACAAAAAAAAAAGCAAAGAACAAATCATAATAAAAGTATGACCTAACCGGTCATCGCTCCTTAATCATTTCAACTCGACTGAGGAAAATAATTTTTTTATGCACAGTCGACTAAAATAGAAGCATAAAAACGAAAGCGATTCAATAATATATTTAGACTATATGTCTATATTTTTGAGATGAGGTATTTTAACTATTTACGCTCATCGTTCGGACTCTTCTCATCATCTTTATTGCTATATTCACGATGTTTCGGCTGTTGGAGAAGGCCGGAGCATACAACGGACGAAACGTCACGAATATGGCCATAAAGAAAAGGACAACAATCCAAACGATATAAATAGTGTAAATATAAAGACTGGTATTTTTCTATAAACAAATCATTCCCAGCAAACAGCCTTTCTGTTTACATAAGAAAGCTTGCCTTGACTTAATAAAAACAGTTTTAAGGACTTTTAAATAACAGTTGGAACACCTTATACAAAATTCGGTGCACTGAAGATATGTACAAAATTCAGGTCAATTTTTAATTATTTTTTAATTCATTATTTTTACCAATGTTTCGCCAGTAATTCGTTCTTTAAATATGCTTCCTTTTTATCGAGAGTAATATACTTTTATCAAATATCTCCCAAGAAAATATACAGGAAATTTCAAACTATATATGATGTAAATGTTTGCCCAAACAGTGCTGCGAAGTGAAAAATTCTTCATCACGAAAGCTGCTATTCCTCTCAGTTAAGAGGCACCAAATAGCAACATTAATCATATTCAACCTCTATATTATATTATTAAATATCCCTTGTCGTGATTTATATCATCAGTTCTGAAATAATATCACTTAGTTTCGAGAGAACATTGATTCAATTTGACAATCTTCGACTGAGTCAACATGAGAAATCTAAGTAAACTTGTAAGTTAAAAGAAGAAATTTTTATCGTGGAAAGAGAAAAATCTAGGATCGATATCAGCTGCTAGCCAGTTAATTGAATAAAAAGAATGGTAACTAAGTTTTTTTAGTTATTTTTTACATTTTGCTTGTCATAATTAAGTCGTACATTTTGCTATACTTTTTCAAATAAATACCTTCCATATTATCACTCACACATATGCACACACACACACACACACACACGGGTGTACGTGCACACACACTTTTCAGTATCCTAGATTAATCAAATGTTCTTGGTATACCTGATTTCAAAAACCTGAACAAATGACCAAACATCAGTTATTTTTTAGTTGGATTTTAAATCTTGGTTGGGTGGACAATTTTGCAACATTATGCTGAGGTGTAATATTTGAATTAACAGGAGCAATATGTCGAATCTATTTGTCAGAATTTATTGATCGATAACCAAGTAAAGCAATAAAAAAAAGCAAATTGAGTTTCGATTTGGATGCAGAAAAATTAACGATAATTGAATTTTTCTGTAAATAAATTTTGTAAGTCGTTTTCAGAATTGATTTAAACGAGCACTTTCCGTTTATTATAGCGTACCGACTATCATGAGTTTCAGAAATCTAATCTGAAAAATGTAATGACATTTTAAGGAAATAATTATATATATATAGATAGATAGATATATCGCACACTGAGTGCATGTTTTAATAAAATAGTGTTCGATGTAATGTAGCAGAGCTATAAGTTATATATTAATAATGAATATGCATTTTTTTTTACTCACCGGTAGTACAATTATGACTTTCCTGCAAAATGCAATCTTCCGGTTAAAATTCTGCACCTGAATATTGCATTGCTACCGGTGAGGAAAAAAATATATATATATATATATATATATATATATATATATATATATATATATATATATAGTGATAATTATGTGCTGAAAATTTAGTCTCATTTATCATATATATATATATATATATATAATTCTGAAGAGTCAGGCAATCCTACCTAAATTTCACCTAAACGGATCGTCAGGGTAATGCTGGCTGAAAAAGGAAATATATATATAAAAATATATATATATATATATATATATATATATATATATATATATATATATATATATATATATGTGTGTGTGTGTTTGTGTGTGCGCGAATACCATATTATGATAACAAGCTTGTATAACGTAATTTGTTCATAGTCCATTTCAAATTTGTTATTGCAAAATATTAAAAAACTGTTGAAATTTCAAAGTTTATTTATTTCTTTGAAGCCCCTCGGCATTTAATATATTAATGATATATTAATAATATTTCTCGAAGGAGTGAATTCAGAAATTCGGATTTCGTGAAACTTATGATTTGTACAGCAGTTTTTGGCTTAATCACTTTGTTTATAAAAGAACTATTATTAAAAAATTATGGATATTATTAAAAAAATCATATTATTAGCAGGTTTGACACGTTCAAAAAACCCTATTTCTGTCGATATTTCTGATATAATTTGGTGCTTATTTTTAACTTTCCCGCAGTAAAAATGTAAATGAAATATTTACAATTAATGCATATATATGTATTAAATAAACAGACGAAATTATATCACTGAAAATGCAATTTATTATTAATATACTTTGATTATAGGAAGATAGTATTAAAAAAACCTTATTCTAATTATATAGAACTTTACAAAATAGGAGATCGCTTTCTGCCCAAACAATTGTAAGTTTTAACAATATATGTACATTTCTTTTTACTGAAGATTTCATGTTTGTGCAGAAGTAGGTGTTCATAAAAAAATAATTGCTAAATGACGGCCCCATTTATTGCATTTTCAACTCACTTGCAGCGTCTCAATAGCCATTGAAGTGACCTGTCCTTACATGGGAGTTTGATGAGGAGTATATAAGCCAAGAGGGGCAACAAATCTTGTACGCAATCCACTTGTCATTTAACAAAGCATCACAGACTATGAGGAGGGTTTAAAAATATCACGAACATGTAAACAGTGTATAGAATAAATTAAAACTTGCAATTTCTTATTGCCAATTAAATCCAAGTGTTATTGTAAAATCTCATTTGTTGTACAGAAGTTATTCGTTATCTCAAAAAGCACATAACCAGTATAAATAGTCACTTTATTCTGATGAAGTCGGAAAGGGCGAAACGCCACACAATAGAATTTTTTCATTTTGTAATTAAATTTTCCGAATATTCTTTCTCTCTCTCTCTTTCCTTCTCTCTTTCTCTCTCTTTCCCTCTGCCTCTCTCTTTTTCTCCCTATTTCTCTCTCTTTCTCTCTCTTTCTCTCTCTTTCTCTTTTTGTCTCTATCTCTCTTTTTTTTCTTTCTCTCTCTCTCTTTTCTCTCTCTTTCTCTCTCTCTCTCTCTCTTCTCTTTCTCTCTCTCTTTTCTCTCTCTTTTTCTCTCTCTCTTTCTCTTCTTTCTCTCCTCTTTCTTTCTCTCTCTCTCTCCCTCTTTCTCTCTCTCCCTCTTTCTCTCTCTCTCTCTTTCTCTCTCTCTCTCTTTCTCTCTCTTTCTCTGTCTTTGCATGTTGGTCCACGAATGATTCTTATAGAATATCGGTATAGTAGAACGATGAAATACATTCGAAAAATGTATATGTGTAGGAGAGAGAAAGAGAGCATTTTTCTAGCTGGTTTTCTCTTGGGGTGGGTGGGGAATCAAATCTTCTTAAATACCCTGGTTATTATTATTATTATTATTATTATATGGTCCATTCATATTTTATGTTATATTGATTTTAATATTTCACCCGAAAGACAAATACATCTCAAAACCCAATTATCTTCTAACGGGGAAATTTATATTTAAAACTCCGTTGGCGTCTGTTTCTGAATAAAATGTTCTTTGATTGGCTTACTTCCCATCCGCCATCAATCTTATTATTCAACAGGGTATAACCTTGTTGGTAATATATCCCTTTCTCACCCCACTTCCACTCCATATAAAATTATATACACCACCTGAAAAACGTTCGCACTTAATGCCCCCGATTCACGCAAACGCGCCGTTAGTCTTTCAGTCACATCCTATCTGCAATGCTAACTTCCATCGCACACGTTCGTAATCAGGTAAATAAAATGGCTGTTTTATTGTTTTCCTCTGATCGCCTTTCCACCCAGTTGTTGCTTTTGATATTCTTTTAAATGGTATATTGATTTCATTTTAATGAACATCTCTGTAGATTTCAGCGCTACAATAAAACTATATACAATGTTTTATACGTTCTCTCGTTAACACAGCGTACATTTCTTGTATTTCAACAACAGAGTATATTTTCTAATCTATAACATTTCGATATATGTTGATGTCCTTCAAATGTATAGTGATTCATTGATTTGTTTTTTTACGTATAGTCAAGATAAGAATTATTTTAATATTTTAGTAAATATTGCATTAATAATTTTATGGAAATAACGTTTTTTTTAAACACAAATTTTACTATTTAAGCCATAGCTAGGGAGAGCATATGGATTCATATTTTCCCTAAAGGTACGTAAATGAATGTAACGAACGTGAATTATATTCGAACTCGTTTCTCCGGTATCTTATTCCGTGCCGCTATCCATTACACCATCCGCATACCCTTTCTTTGACGGAGCCTCGCTGTTGAACAAGCTAGTCTCGCATTTCTTTTATAACAGGTTCGATTTTATACGATGCTAGCATTGTACAAGTGTAAGTTAATATCTGCAAACAGCTGGACACACACACACACACACACACACACACACACACACACACACACACACACACACACACACACACACACATATATATATATTTTGAACAATAAGAAAATAAAAAATTAAATATTAAATGAAATAATATATATAATAAATTATGACTTATCCGCTGCAGGATAATAATATATATATAAATTAAATTAATATATATATATATATATATATATATATATATATATATATATATATATATATATATATATATTGCTCAGTTAGCTATATCCTCCTGGCATCAGTTTAAAGGGATGCTGTTTTACCCTTTTTGCTTAAAGTTATATTTTCTTGATTTGAGAAAAAAAAAAAACAGTCAAATTACTTTCCAAAATTATAGTCTATGATTATATATATATATATATATATATATATATATATATAAAGACATTAGTTTAAACCAGTGGTGCCTGATTTTTTTTTCTCTGGGTCGCATTTTCGGAATGAAAATTTGCTTGCGCCTCACCGAATTTTATTTGATAAAAAGTACATTCAAAAATAAAAAAAAGAGAGAGGATGAAAGGGAGATAACTAGATATTCGAAGTAAGAACATTATCATTGATAACTCTCTCCTCCAATTTGCAGAGCCTATATTCTTAATATTTTATATAATGCAAAAATATCACAATGATAAAATCGGTCAATAATTATTTTTACTGGGATTCATGCATGCAATTACAATTAATCCATAAAATATTTTAAATTCTGAAATCATATTTATTTTTGGCATATGGATTTTTTTAAAACTGTTTCTAAATCATTCCTTGTCTTTCAATCATTCCGCCTCACATGCTATCCTCTTCCGCAGCACCTGAGGTGCGCTGCACCATTTGGGGACAAACTTATACAATGGGCATATGATGCAAAATGAATGTTTACTTTTCTGATATTCCCAGATGATCAGTGACGAGACTTAATGTTGCTTTTCCTTGACAAATTGATAGAAATATATGTGATCAATGAGATATTGCCACAAGTCTATATCCCTAGATGAATTTCTGTTTGTTAATTAAGAATAAAAGTGACGTCATCCTTTTCCTGCGTATACCGCTGCAGGATCAACACCGTCACAAATACAACATCTTAAAGTTTCCGAATACACACATGCGTAACGTAATCATTCTTTAGAACAAACACGATCAGAAAGAAAAACATGGATGCCACAAAAAGAAAAGAAAGGAAAATGATGCTTATATTAGCATAAATACACACATAGAGATGTCAGAACAAATGTACCAGACTGGAATTACGTGATCTCCCTTGTTGAGTCATTAAATAAGCGAAGTTCTTTCTTAATGATAAACGTCCGCTTGAAAAGACACACCGAAAGCATTGTTATTTTATCCTTTTGGTTTGAAAATTTTGAGTCTTAGCTGCAGCATTACTTTCCTGTGGATGTGCGGTGGTGTAAAAGAGAGTGCCACTGAGTGAGAAATCGGAAAGCCGAGTTCGAATTTCTGTCGGGAAGGTTACATTCACTTACGCTCAAATACGCTTGAGAAAAGTAAGAATCCCCATTACTATGGTTAAATAGCAGAACTATAGCCTTGTTTGGCAACTAGTCTAGAAGACTGAAAACTTTGGCTTCAAATTAACCTGGATGGTGTGGGCTCCGCCAGGCTATCTTAACCATAACACCCCACCACTGCCACGGCTGCAGAACACAGGGTTCTCCTATGACCTTACGGGGTTAGTTTGGTTTAGTTTATTTTGTTTAATGGATTATTTAATGTCAATAAGATTTTTAGAAAATGTTCATATGAATAGAATATGTATTCTTTGTATGAAATCTGTTTGTAGATCAAGTTTCATTGGTCTATTTTTGTAAACATAATCTTTGTCGAGAGTCAAAGCTATGGCTGGTAATATTTTTTTTATTTTTCAAAATGTATTGCTGGTAATTTTTTTAAATGTATTGCTAGAAATATATTTTCTGAAAAGGTATTACTGGTATTTTTACTATAAAAATCTATTTTTATACTTTCATAGAGTTTTGACCCCAGTTTGGGGGGTTCATTATTTACCCATAGCTGGGAGCCCTATCAGGTGCTTTACATCCCGAGAGGGTGGATCTGAGAACAACAAAAATTAAAAGGTGTTTCCATGCTCCTTAAAACGTCTTGATCAGAGGCCTTGCTGCCGGATGTAATTTATCGTCTTACCCAGGACGACAGTTTTGCAAGTATTCCCAGGTTGTCACCTATATATGTACTGACCAGGCTCGACGTTGCTTAACTTCGGTGAACGGACGAGTGTTTCAACGTGATATGGCAGTAAGTCCTATAAGCAACTGAACGTATGAGTTGCAAGATAAGCTTACCATTACTGAAATATCCCCCATACACAAATGTACGTGTATAGAAACAAAGAGTGAGTGTGTATGTACCCGTTGTTATTTTTAAAACGGTATGCAAACGTGCTCATTTTTTTCCCTAAAAAGGTTGTCATTCCTCCAGATCCATTTCTAGTTCCACTTTTGTACAAAATTTTGCTGGTCCCACAGAAAACACTTCTGTTTTATTTAAAATGGGGATTGTTTCTTAAGATAAAGTAATATACATAGTGGTATACACTTAGAGGTTTGAGGTACTATATGGAGCACATGCACACAATTGTAGTTCAATGATTGTTAAAGGTGACAAATTAAGCTGTCATTAAACTGTTGATATCTATCACACACGCGCGCGCAAATATACATACATATATCTATATATGCCCATTAAGCGATTGTATTCCTGATCAATCAAAATTCGTAAATAATTATATAGGCCACATTACAACATGTTTGATACGCAGACTCACTCTACACCTAGTAGACTAATAGAAAACACAAATATATTAACTGCATCCACCTGCAAAAAAAGACTAAAAATAATGGAAGCTTTAATAATAAAAAAGAAAAAGCCAACTCTTAACAATATTAACTAAAAACAAAGCTGCAATGTGCTAACCGTATTCGGAAATTAAAAACATCCCTACCACACACTAAGACATATACAGAACGCACACACTCAATTAATCTGAAAAATCGAATCATCCTTGATAATGGCTAAAGGTATAGCCGAAAGCGCTCGGAAATATAAAACATTTGGACAGTTCTTACACACCCTTTGTCCAGAAAAGAAAGCTCTTGTTCGAACACAAGAAAAATTAAATAAAAAGGTTAACCGTAGTACCTTGTAAGTCGTTTTTAATGAAACATGCATAAAGGAAGGATTGCTGCCTAATATATATATATATATATATATATATATATATATATATATATATATATATGCTTAAGGAGTATAGTATCTCGTCATTTGTACCGCCTGAAGATTGTTCAGACAGTTGCAATATTATCTCGAAGACCATGTGGAATTTTAAGACATATTCAAGCAGAACACATGGCCAGTGGATAAAAACGTTGGTTGAATCATTTGTCTTGACCCAAAGAGTTGTGAGTTCAATAACTGGTTACAGCAGAGGTGAACAAAAACTTGGAGAGTTGAGACATGGAGAGACATCCGGAAGAGGCATGGCACGTGGAACTAGAACAATCTACCCCGGTGGACGAAATAAAGTGTTCAGTTCGAAATACTAATCACGTGAAGAAAGCTGTAGGGTACAACGCCAGAAACGTCGTGAATGTGGCAACGAAGATAAAGAGTTCAAACAATGTAAATAGTTTAAATACATTCAAACAGATTGACAATCAGGAAGAATTCTATGTTAACACCTTGGTATAATAAAAAACAAACAAAGCAACTCAGCTTAATTTGGGCAGAGAAAATATAATTTTCAAGCCAGACCGAAATAAGCTTTTATCTAATTTGGTCATTTTTTTTTTTTATTACTGTTTGAAGGTATCGTAATCGATTGTCAGTACATTCCATCCTGACTTCGTAATAAAATTATTTTGCAATGACAAGAGTTCGCTATGTTTGGCTTCTTGTAGATTTTGGAGGAGTAAGCAAGCGAAACTGAAGAAATAATGCTGTAATGTTGATTCGACCTATTTTTTTTCTTCTACCACGTCCGGCACTTAT
>CAHIKZ030000569.1:925000-977500 GCA_903632075.3 Acanthosepion pharaonis
TACACAGCAGAAATCAAAGGAATAATAATAATAATATAAACATTTATAAATTATGAAGGAATTCAACTTAAACAAGAATCGAAGATAAATCAAGACTTTAACTTCAGAATTTTTTTGGGAATAAGACTCCCAGTATATTAATCCTGTGTCCTTTACACAGTAAAATAATTAAACCGAAAATATTTTCAAAACATAAATTAATTCAAATATCTATCTAAATTCCATTCTTACCTGCTGAAGTTTTACAAATTTAATTTTCTATTGACATAAAAATACACAAATGTCGTTTATATAAATAATTTAATTAAACAAAAAATTGTACAATTGTCTTACTGGTATTTTTGTTTTCAAAAATGTATGGTTGGTAAATCTTTTTCGAAAATGTTTCGCTGGTAATATTGTTCCTCCTAATTAATCGCTGGTAATATTTTTTCTAAAATGTATGTATAAAAATTTTCCAAAAAAAGGATTACTGGTATTAATACCTATTTTATATTTTCATTGTATTTTGAGCCTTTTTTGTGGGGTTAACTATTTGTCCATAGCTGGGATCCTGGGCGGCGCTACTATTCCGGCTCAGGGTGGACTTGGGAACACCAGTAATTAAGAGGTAATTCTATACTCCTCGAAACCTCCTGATCAAAAGCCTTGCTGTCGCATGTAGTTTATCATCTTACCCAGGACCCGGATGTAGTTTATCGTCATACCCAGGACGGATATTTGTTTGAGCAGATCCCCAAACACTAGTAGTAATTGTTTGTGATCAGACATTATATAAAAATACAGAACTTTTATTTCAATTAAAATGTTAGAATGTATTATTACTTTATAGTGATTTTCCAAGCGTAGCTTGGATGTGGCACAAGGCCGACTTTAAGGGGAACCCAGTGAGGATCTAACTCACTACTCATTCGTGATTGTCCTAGCGAGACAAGCTTGCTAACCATTACACCACCTCGAGATGTCCTGTATTATTACTTTATAAAGCCAACCAGTCAATCAATTATTGTTTTTAATACTTGGACACTTTCTATCTTACCTTTTATTTCGAATATTTTTCGATTACAAACGCTTTTTTACTTCAATGTAAACCAATATTTCTCAATCTTTTCTTCCTTATGAAGGCTTTTGGTGTTAACAAAACATTTCAGGCTTACATAAGCAGAAATAGAAATTCCATGTAACAGGAAGTACATTTTATTTACAAAAGCAAATTGTAATAGAAAATATAAATTCTTACTACATTGCTCTTGATGTCTATCAGGTTGTCAAGTTGAACCTTCAGGCTCTGCTTCAGCTTCATCCTTTCTTTTCAATCTGCACGGCCAGGCCCATTTCTTAATTTTCTCAGGCCCACTTATGGACCTGAGGACGTATGCTGAGAATCAGTGATGTAAACCTTAAATTTTATGAAAGAGAACGATATCCCAATTATTGCCAGAACATTGTTTTCATTGATTAACTAAAGCAAACATTTCCCCATTGTCTAATTTCTCTGATATTTCTTACTTCACGAGTCCCGGAAATATTTAGGATTATTGGGGCGCTACATATATTGCAGCCATAGTATCAGTGGTAAAGCTGATTTTTTTTAATTCAGATTTTTCGTTCATTTTTCGTTCACCTAATCTCATTACCACCCAAGGCAAGATATTCCACTAAGATTTAATACTTAACCCATAGCTGGAGGGATACGAGACTGATTCATACCTTTCGCGAAGGGTATTTGGACAAAAAAAACCCCCAAAAAACAGACGATCGTTTAAGCTTCTAATTAAGCTTTATTCAATGCAATTTCACCACTACCTGGGTTCAACCATTTCTTTTATAGTCGTGTAGTTTGTAGGGGAGACAACTATGGCTGCTTTCACCACACTATGTCTAGTCAAGAGATATCAGTAAGCCCCGTTATTTGACCCATAGTTGGAGGGAGAAGAGACTGATTCATATCTCTCCGTAAGAGTATTTGGGCGAAAATGAATGCAATCATTTGTCTTTCCGAGTCTTTAAACTTTCTATCCACGATGGTTGTCATTTCAAATAAATCTCAAATCGATATCATGCGCAAATAAATGACATTAAAATAAAATATTAAAAAAAAAAACAAAATATAATTTTATAGGGATTTATTTGAGGTCAAAAATTACCGAGGAATATAATTTATTACTTAGACGGGTCGATGTCTTTGCTAATGGATTTTAACTTAGGTGTATGTGCATATGTCTCTGTTTGCATTTTCTAGACCTACACCTCCCACTGCCTTCCAAATGGTTAAAATTAATTAAATAACCCTTGCTTGCCATTGGCCAGTCTGTTTTATAAATTATGGGAATCAAGTCTAGATCGAATGTGTGTGAAAATAATTTTTTAGAAAAACACTTAAGCTATTTGCTGACATAAACATTTGTTACTGTAATTGCTGTCGTAGACTATTTTACTTTCTTTTTCTTTTTTTTTAATTCTGAAGTGTCTTCAGCTAGAGATTCTTGTCAAAAAAACTTGCAGGAGAGCGAATTATTTTTTGAAACACTGTCTCCAGCAAATCCTTTTTGATATTGATATTTTATTTAAGGTCTTGATATTTTCACTTTATTTAGTTTTGCCACGAAACAAAAGTATGCAGTTCTTATAATTTCATGAGAAGAATTAAATAGTCAGTGACTGATTCCATGATGCGCATACGATAATATTTGAAAAAGGTACATTCCGTTGTAAGATGAATATTGACTTTGGTGCATATTTGTAGGTATTTTCACTCTCTAAACTTATCATCGACCTATATATATATATATATATATATATATATATATATATATATATATAAATTTTTGTTAGTGTGCATATGTGTCTGTCACCTCTCTCTCTCTCGTCTATATATATATATATATATATATATACGTATTACTTTTTTCAATTTTTCTTTTTTTCGACATTTCTCACTTCTTATTCTCCTCACTAGTACTCATTCTCTCGCTCTTGTAAATGTCTATCTATCAATTTATATACACACATACATACATATATATATATATATAGTCCCTCTCATCACGTTTATTCTTTCATTAGCATCGCTGTTATCGTTGCTTATAAACTGATGTTGAATTGGCATTGTCTAATTATCGCAAAGGAATCCAGGAAAGAAGAAAACGAAATCGATGAAAAGAACAAAAGAAATAGACACGAAAAAAGCGTCAAGGAATTCAGAAATGTATATATATATATATATATATATATATATATATATATATATATATATATATATATATATTGTATCTCCAATGGATTAAATAATATTTATGTTGGTCACACCACAAAAATCGCTTTCACGACGCTTGACACTATACTTGAATGATAACTCTAACATTTTTATGCTTTTAAAACAACATGCCCCACCGCATACACAATTCTGGAAAATCCTCGTTGAAAACACAACCATACTTAAACATGAAAGCAATAAACAAAAACTAAAAATTCTTGAAGCTATATACATAAAACAATTGAAACCCAACCTGAACGAAGTAAACTATGAAATCTCCACAAATATTCTGAAATGCCTATAATTGATAACAGAAGCCATTGGTTTATACCAACGGCTTCCCATACTTAACACTTCTCGTTTTCACTCTCGCGTGTTCATGTGTCACGTTACGAGCTGCGGTGCGATTTTCGCTTCCGCGTCTCGTATACACGAGTTTGTCGTTGCTTGGAGATCATTTATGCAACAAAAAACAGACTATCATTGTTTTGTCCGTGTATTGCTTAATATATTGAAATGAAATTGTCATCCTTTATAACGGCTTATGTAAGCCGAAAGCTTAGATAGGATTAAAAACATTTATTAATATGGTGTTTTTTTCATCTTTCAATGATAATGTTTTTAAGCTTATCAGACAATATGAAAGGAACTTACTTAAAATAGACAAAACTTGTCTATATTATTTAATGAAACATGCATCAATATATATATATATATATATATATATATATATATATATATATATATATATACTTTACTTTCTTTTTGTAACCTTTCAATGTAAAGCTGGCCACACGTATTCGAGGATACCCGTCTATGCATATACTCGTGCAACGTGCGATGTTTATTTTAAATACAGCTGTAATATTTAATTACAGTAAATGGATATATAGTTTGGTCAACGGCGTAGACAAGGCAAACACTACATACACTAATTTTATACCTTGTGTATCATGCGACCACATAAAAAATTATATATATATATATATATATATATATATATATATATATATATATGCACCAAATTCGTGCAAGTTTTATTAAATTCAACTGACATGGTCTTTCGAACGCTTTATTTTGTCTTTCCAATTTTCGGATAATTTGCTGCGCAATCGGATCAAAAATGTGGATATTACCAAGTACTTTCGATATACCCATGTCATCATCAGGGTATTTTCTATAATAAAACAAATATCATTGAATTCATGATGATGACATGGATATGTCGAAAGTACTTGGTAATAAAACAAATATATATAAACACTGTTATTTTCTCGTCTTTCAGTAATGACATCAAAACCTTATCCGCGAGTATAAGGATCTTATAAAAATGAGTAGACAGAACACATCTAAACGAAAACATGCTGCCGAAATATATATATATGTGTGTGTGTGTATGTGTGTGTGCGTGCGCGCGCAACCGGAAAATCAATTCATGCTATAAAAAGAAACGTCTGTGTTTAAGATTGCTATCTTTGTTTAGACATAAACCTATTCATTAACACGCCTTCATATTTTCATATCATTTAAATCTGTAAATATTAGCACGTCTTAACGAACGTATGTGTGTGTAAAAAGAAAAACCTATGCAACTAAATAAAACAACAACTGACTTTACTGATATGTGACTGGCCGCTTTGCGTGAATCCATCTTTGTCAGGAGATGTTTCAAAGCAGATTCTTCGGAGGACGGCAGTTGTTGCGTCAAATGCCGACTACCACCGAATCAACCTTTCCGTGGTATGCGCTTAGCGTGACCACAATAATGTGCAGATATGACCTCATTATAAAATTAACAGCATATAAATACCTGACTTCGGAGTCATCAGGTGCGATTGTTTGTAAATGCTAATAAAACAATTACGCCCCCCTATACGACTTTTAAATTCAGTGATATGTGTGTCGATAGAGATGAATGTCAAAAAATCGTTTATTGAGTCATATAAGTTAAAAATATCGTATCTTGTAAGTTTTTTTAAGTCTGCGCACACAGACACACACGCACACACATTTAGATGTATCATGAGCATGCGTATGAATGGGTATCCCACTTTTGAGTGACATCTCAATTGTTAATGTTAGCAGATGAAGAATAAAGGATTAATTCCAGTTAAGCATAACCTATATCCACAGAGGTAATTGGCTGTGTGCAAACGGCGTCGAGAAGCCAAATAACAAAATGTAGGAAGCAGACGATACTCACATTTTTATCTTTTCCTAGTTTATCCATTTTTCATTTTTTTTTCTTTTTTTTCTCTCCCTTTTTCTCATTCCAGTTTATTTTATTTTCCCATTTCACTTTTTCCTTTCTCTTTTTACTTTCTTCCTTTCTTTATTTTCCCCATTCTCTTTTCCTTTTCACTTATTTCATCTTCCTCTTCTTTTTCACTAATTCCTCTTCTCTTTTCCTTTTTTCTTTCCTTTCTCTTCTCCTTTTCATTCAGCTTTTTGCTCATTGTCTTCTATCTTTGTTTTAATTTTCTCGCTTTCAACCCCCCCTCTCTCTCTCTTTACTGATCCTTTTCCTGTATTCATTTATTTTCCCTTTCCCTTTCTCTCTCTCTTGTCTCCTTTTCTATTTTCACTTTATTGTACCCTTTTCTCCTTCTTACCCACTTTTCCCCGTTTTTGTCCCATTTTCCGTTCCCTTTCTCTCTTTCCGGTATAAATTTTTCGGCTTTCGATTTGATCTACTTTACCAAGTTCTCAGTTACCAAAAATGGTTATCCCCACTTTATATAAAATCAAGTAAATCTGAACACACACACACACATTATTATTTTTATTATGAGAGATTATAATAAAAACATTTTGAAATCGCTACACAAAAGCTTTCATGTTTCAATACTATGATCGAACTTCCTCAGTTGATGGACTAGTGATTCAATGATTTTTAAGGAAATGTAAAAACAAATGTTACCTTTTTTTCTGAAAGTTAAAGGTGGGGACAATGTTCAGAATTAAAATTAGACTTGTGGGTATGTCTTGATTAACCAATTAAATGTCAAATCAATGCTAAATAGAAACGTAAGCTCAGAGGGTGGAGGTGGGCGAGTTATCTTTTCATGTCCGATAAACCGGAACATAGACAGACCATCACGATTGTGATGTGGAAAATTTGTCAGCGATAAATGTATCGTGTTTATAGATAGATATGTCATGTTCAGTAGTTGAAAGGGCGTTCAAGGGAGGTGTGTGTCAATTAGAAATATTTAACAGGAAAAATTATATTTATATATATATATATATATATATATATATATAGTACGATTTATTTTCCATAATTTTGCTACACGAGTTTCCGGTCCCGCGACCTTCAAAAGGCAAAGAGTGAATATTTCCATATATTATTAAAAGCAATTAATTTTTCTTATGTTTTTCGATGTTAAATATTCTGAATATTAGGCATTCTTTTTGGTATCTGTCTATATTTCGGAGATGAGGTATTATGTACACTATTTACATTATTCGTACTATTGCCCTCATCTTTGTCGCCAGAATTATAACGTTTCGGCCCTTGTACGCTCCGGCCTTCTTCAGGTAGTTGGAATGTCAAACTAAACCCTTTATTTCGCTCACTGGGGTAGTCTGGGATATTGAACTCACACTCTTTGGGTCCTGTCATTGGATCTAACTAACGCCTTTATCCACTGTGCCATGTGTCCTTGAGGACACATGGCACAGTGGATAAAGAGTGTGAGTTCAATACCTGGTTAAGGCAGTGGAGAACTTGGAGACGGGATTTAACAGGAGATAACTGATAACTGACATCCATTAGCATTGCACGTGGAAATAAAACAGTCTACCCCAGTGACCGAAATAAAGGGTTTAGTTTGACATTCCAACTACCTGAAGAAGGCCGGAGCGTACAATGGCCGAAACGTTATAATTATGGCGACAAAGATGAGGGCAATAGTACGAATAATGTAAATAGTGGAGGCATTCGATTTTTTTGTGTGAGTTAGTGACCCAAATGTCTTTTTTTTCAACTGGATATATATATATATATATATATATATATATATATATATATATATATATATATATATATATAATTTTTTTTCTCTTGTACGCATAGAAAAAAAAAAAACGTAATAAGAAATAAACAAAAATATCTTGTGAGACTTGTTCAAGAAAAAAATTTATTATTTAAGGATTGCCGCCGAAATATACAGTTGTATATATAGAAAGCATACGTAGGATATATACTTATGCAAATCTACCGCGAAATTCTGACGGTTTTTTGTAATGTTATATTTAATTTTACAAGACACGACACATATAGGAATACGCTGAAAGGGGTTACTAGATTCTAAAAATTCAAGTAAGAGACATTCCATTGAGCGGTGAGCCCATCGGCAGTCCAAATTTCTGTCTATAATAATTTCCGTTGTATTTGAAATAACATTAGTTTGTAATGAGATGATACATTCTTATAATTTTGTTCGGTGGTAGTGTGAGTTTGATTTTTGACCTTTTAAAAATTTCTTTGTAAAAATCTTAAATATTTGGTGACGGGCATATTTGTGTATAGGGATTTGATATCCAAACCAAAAAGTCAAAAATCAACCTCCTACTAGCAACAGACAAAATTATAAAAAATTCTCATCTTCAAACTTTCAACTTATTTCACTTTCAACGGAAAATTTTACAGACCGAAATTTAATCTACCGATGGATTCATCGCTCCGGGGATATAGCAATACCAAAATAACTGAATTTGTCTATAGTCAGTCTTTTGTTAGAAAGTTTAGATGGCCGTGACGCCAGTTTGTTGCTTTAATCATCAAGCGATACTTGACAGCAGTGGGCGCTTTGTAACAAGTGTTAGACAGAATATAGTGATAAAAATCCAGAAGATGATGGTGATAGTAAATTTAATACTCGTATGCTAGAAGTGACAACAGATGTCAATAGTAAGTTTTTAATATATTCATTTCCTTTCGTTTTTTATGATACTTTCTTTTCCTTTAATTACATTCAAATTCCTTTTCCATTACCTACCATTTTTATTTATTTAAGCAAAAAAAAAAAAAAAAAAAAAAAAAATGAAACGAAAAAAAGATCTATCGCATCAGTTGAAGACAATTCCTGGGCCTCACTTAAGATATTTATTTGGATCTAAGGACATAAAATAACGTACACGCCACTTCAGAGTTAAGAGATCTTGTCCTACTTTGTACCTTTTTTAACGCTTAAATTAACACCCATCCATATATTAACACACATATCTCTTGCTCATCTTAATGTTTCCCATCAAATGGTAAAAGATTTCTTTCTCTAATATTCCATAATTAGAACTCCTGAAATTCCGCTATCAACTAAAAGCGACAAAGGCGTAGTTTCTTTGAAAAGAGATTAGTAGACTGAATTTAAGATCAGGGATTGTGTAAAAGACTGGACAATCACGTAGTTATGCAAGATAATATGGCTATCACGTTTTGAAACATTGAAGCTAATAAGGTTAAACTTATATTATTAATTTTTGAATGTTATTTACTTTAACCAAATCATTTATTCGCTTTAATCCCAGCATTGAGTAGATAGTCAAAATCCCCAAATATGAATATGAAAGTCAATATGTGTAAATATTAATAATAATAATTGATAACAATTCATCTAATAAAAGTTGAAAGTAATTACGTATTAACAGTTAATAATAATGGTTGACAAATATCTCATCTAATAAAAGATGACATTAATACGAGTCAACAATTAATAATTTACATTGCTTTATCTAATAAAATTTGGAAACACATACAAGTCAACACTTAATAATAATGGCTGACAATATTTCATCTAATAATAGTTGAAAGTAAATACGCGTTAACAATTAATAATAATATTTGATAAAGCTTCAGCTAATAAAAGTGACAAAGTAAATTCGAATCAACAATTAATAATAATGATTGACAATTCTTCATCAAATAGAACAAAACCATTAAGATGAAAGTAAATATCTGCCCCCTACCCAATCCGCTCTTTATTTCGAGGTCCTCGACGAAATCCAGATATGCAATGTAATAGGTCTTGATCTGGCATCTCGTCTACAGTCACTTTCTCATAGACGTGCAGTGGCTTCCCTCTGCCTTTTCTATAGATATTCTAACAACAACTGCTCTAACGAGCTACTTTTACTGGTACCCAAACTTCATAAATTGAAGCGGGCTACTAGGTTGGCATGTCGGTCCCACGCTTTCATAGTCAAAACGGATAAATGTAACCGACTCTTCTACTCCAAAAGCTTCTTCTCTCGCACTTCCCGTTAGTGGAACTTCCTTCTTCCTACTTGCTTCTCTGCTGGCTCTAATCTTCAAATATTCAAATGTAATGTCCATCGACATCTTCTAATGCCTTGATCCTGATCCCCATCCTTCTCTATATCCTTTCCTCAAACACCCCTCTTTACTCTTACTTTCACTCTCTGTAACCCCTTGCGTGTTAGTTCCACTCTCGCTTTGCTTGTGGTGAAATGCTTAAAAAAAGTATTAAATTTATAATATAGATAATTCATCCTGTGATAAAATAAAATTCAGTTGAAAGTAAATACACGTAAAATAACAATATTTGACAATGATTTATCTAATAAAAGATAAAAGTAAATATGAGTCAAGACTTAATAAAAATGAGTGAATCCCACAAAGAATAAAACGTAATGTGAAAATAAATATTAATGAAAAATTAAAGATGGTTGGGTGTTGTGTTGAGTGGTTGTTTTGTTTTATGGCCTATCAATCTCAGTGAGTCATTTAAAGCCATCAATTTTTTTTTAAATAGATTCATATCGAGAGTTTGAAAAAAAAAAAAAAAAAAAGGTGTGTATGTATTCATATATGTTTGAACCATTTTTCATTTACTCATATTTTTTAGAATAATCCAACTTCTTTTAGGATATTTACAACCTTGGATGGTTTTATTTTCGTAAATTTTTTTTTCTATATTAGGTAATAATTTTTTCTTCAAAGATTTATTGCTGGTAATAATTTTTTACAAAGTATTTCTAGTATTAAAACCTATTTTTATATTTTCATAGATTTTTTTACCCCAGTTTCAGGATTAACTCTTTGCCCATAACTGGGACCCTAACAGGTGCTACCACCTCTGGTCAGGGTGGACCTGGGAGCACCAGCAATTAAGAGGTGGTTCCACGCTCCTCAAAACCTCCTGATCAAAAACCTTGCTGCTGAACGTAATTTATCATCTTACCAAGGACGCGGATGTATTTTATCGTCATACCAGGACGGGAAAAATTAAAGATGTTTGATAATGTTTATCTAATAAAAAATAATACCGTTAAAACATTTTCAAGGAACATGAAAAAGTATCGAAATAACTGTGTGTTTAGTCTATTGTCCTTGGGCGAAAAGTAAGCTACGCTTCAGATAAGGCAAATGAAGATCAGGATGAAGAAGAGTTAGAAGTGATAATCTAATATGAAAATAATTCATTTTCCTTTTGTGAGTGTATGCAAATTTTTATGTAATAGCGATTTAGTAAGCGTAGCTTTCACGTGGCAAAAGACCGTATGTACGTAGCCGGCAGTGGGGTTCGAACTCACTACTCAGTCGTATTTGATCTAATGAGATAAACTTTCTAACCGTTACACCGTATGTACTCCTTTTTCCCCCTTCCGGATCCTCTAGCTTGTGATATTTGAAAGACTGTCTAACTCTTCACTGGGTTGCTTTTTATATACCTAATTTTGTCATGCTGCTCATTCGCACGCTTGCAAAATCAGCTGCTGATGTGACGTTATATGATTCTGCATTCGCCTGCCGCGCGTTCACCATTGCATCTGACTCCTTTGAAGGTCTAATCCGATAGTTAGTGCAAATTTTCAATTCTTCTATGTGTCTTCAGGATGTAGGCGATCATGGCTCTCCACAACTTCATGTCTTTTGTAGCCTTGTTTATCTTTTTGTTATCTCTCCTAACACTTGTTCCACCATCCATTTACTCAAATCTGCTCGGTAGGTTATGTGTTGTTTGCATCTGTGCCTCTTGTCTTCAATCTTTCCTGTGAGTATCAAATTTTACAAACCCTCTTTCCTCAATATAAACCCTATAAATTTCAATTGATATTAAGTATAAGTGTTCCTTTTGTTACCATTTCCTCTAAAACTTCGTCTTGCTCACATGTTCAGTCCATGGTATCCTCAGCATCCTACTGTAGAACCACATTTCTGTTGCTTCAAGTCTTTTTTTCATTTGTGAGGAGAGTTATCCATCATTCATTGCCATCTACAACTGATATCACGTGACAATTCAGTTACTTTTTCTTTGTTTCTAACGATATTTTCTGTTTCTTACTTTGCTAAGCTTTTGGAAGGTATCTTTCGCTATCCCAATGTGACGCTTCAATTCTATTTCACAATATACAAAAATCTCTCAAAGAAAGGGCAATGTAGCTCAACGGACAAAAAAAAAAGAAAAATAAAGAAAAAGATATCTTTTTTTTTCTTGGGCTACGACGCAATTGCATTTTAAAATGTTCTTGTGCGTATGTGTGTTTATATTCTGAATATTCTAACCACGCCATGTCAGATTTCGAAAGCAAAATTGTCTATAGCACGTAAAATTGCTACATTATTATGACCCAAATTTGCTTTTAGAAATCACAGCGTGAATTTTGGCTGATTTAAGATATATTGGCTTCAATAATTTTGTCTGTTGTTATCTGTTTTATAGAAAAAAGTTCCGGCATTTCTGAAATTCGACATGTTTTAATCGCTTTATCGAATGTTAGAGTTAATTCACGAGTTTCCGTCTATATGTAAAAAAAATTCGCAAAATATTTTCTGATTTGGTATTGGTTTCTGGAATGGTCGAGTGCGGAAGAGATCTGGTTTCTTTTGTCACTACTTAGTCAATATTAACCCCCCCACACACACATATATATATATATATATATATATATATATATATATATATATATATATATATATATATATATATAGGCATGTCAGACTGAATAAATTACAACAATCATGCCTGCTAATTTTAGCAAAATTCGTTCATTCTCACGAATAACCTTCTGTGTATTGATGTTAAAGGATGAAAGAAATGTGCTATAGTTGTTTAAATTTCCTTTTATTTTTATTTCCCAAGGACTTTCGATCGTCTTCCAAGATCATCTTCAGGGGTACAGGTAATAATAAAAAAAAGTATATGTTGTTCATTAATATAAGTATTTATACAAAGTTGGGCGTTGTTATCCATTACTGCAACTTTTTCATTGTGCTTTTAAATGCAGAACGGTAGACAATGTGCTGCGCGTTCATTATAACGTGAACAAATTATCCATTAAGGAATTTGTCGTCTTTATCTGACGATGATCTTTGAAAAAGATCGAAAGTACTTGGGAAATGAAAATAAAGAAATTTAAACAGCTATAGCACATTTCTCTCATTCATTAACATCAATACACGGAAGGTTATTCGTGAGTATGAACGGATTTTGTTAAAAATTAGCAGACATAATGCCTAAAAGTGAATTTACTGCCTAAATACACAAATATATATATATATATATATATATATATATATATATATATATATATATATGAACCAAATGGGCAAATATAGGTAGATATACGAGCGAGCGATCGTATACACATACATATAAATATTCTATAATGTAAGAAAACACAATGCACAATGTAAAATAACAGAGCTATTTAATATATCTATTAAGCAATATACATAATATCTTACATTAATTGAATTTTCAAGTGCTGGAATTATTTTTAAATATAACAATAATAATAATACTAGCACTTGAAAATTGCTTCGGCATGAAACTTGAGTTGTGCAATTAATGTAATATATATATATATATATATATATATATATATATATATATATATATATATTGTATATTTGTGCAGTAACCCCTCTTTTCCTACAAGTTCAATTAAAGACAATTATTCTTGTCTGAGCGTAAGATGTTTAAAAATTGTTCGAATGTTTTGTATGCCCGAGGATTTTTTTGCCTATTTATTTAGCCATGTGAAACAGGTGGGTGTCGAACACACCTTAATGTGACTGAACAGGCGTTTGTACCAAATATTGGTTAGCCACATTAGCAAACGGTTGTGCTCGAAAGCGAGTCACCGGCCTTTACTTTTCGTTTTGAAGTTGAGTATATTAGTGTTGATGTAATATTTAGCGAAAGATTTTTTTGAAACCAGCGGAAAATATTTTTAGCACATAGGACATTTGATTATTTTTTTATTCAGTTATTCCCAAAGCACCTTAAACAAATATATAATGACAGCTAAAACAAAATGTGTCGGATTGCGGAGATGTCGACCATTTTTACATTCTGGCTTAGCTTTTCGAATACTTCATTAGACTAGCAAAAGAAGCATTACAAAGATAAGCTAGGTGCTAAGAAACTGAAAAAAGTCGTTAGAAACAGTGTTGGATTGCTTTTGTTAGTCTGTAGATGCACGGATGAGGAGAAATCCAAAGTCTGTAGAAAT
The DNA here is from genome assembly GCA_903632075.3 of Acanthosepion pharaonis. Taxonomy (NCBI): domain Eukaryota; kingdom Metazoa; phylum Mollusca; class Cephalopoda; order Sepiida; family Sepiidae; genus Acanthosepion; species Acanthosepion pharaonis. Next base: position 938,739 of record CAHIKZ030000569.1, read on the forward strand.
GATGTTCTACAGAAGTATATTGAAAATTCTATGGACATCATGAGAAAAGAGGACTTGGGAAACTTTACCCTCATAGGGCATATTGAGGGCAAGGTAGATAGGGGAAGGCAGTGAACCACCTACCTGACGGGCTTGTGTAAATGGATAGCAGAAGCGGGGACCGTAACAAAGAGAGAAAACCTGCGAAGAGCCACAAGGGATAAGGAGTTGTGGAGAGCCATGATCGCCCATGCCCTGAAGGGATGCGGCATATAGAAGGAAGGCTTTTTTTGCTGACTTCTGTACCGAATGATCTACATGTCACAATTATTAATCATGGCGATGAGGCTGACAACCTAACCGTTTTCAGCCAACTGAAATGTATTTTCTAATATATTTTCTTTATTTTTGTCTTTTTAATCTTACAATTTTCCTGCTTCTTATTTTCTTTCTGTCGCCATTCTACAGTTTTCTTTCACTCTTCAGCGTTTTTTTCTTCTTCTGTCCTGCCGCCCACTCTATCGGTTGCCAGCTGCGAGTCTCAAATTACCTTGTTTGGCCACCGTCAACTAAAATCTAAAAGACAACATCGACATGCTAATATTATCCACCGTGTGTTTATTACTCGTGGACACTGCCTCTTCACACCGAGTGATGGATACTTTTCCGCACATAATTACACGCGTATACACAATAACATACACTCAGCTACCCTTTGCTTGGTTTAGGTTAACTTTAAGTCGAGGGTCATTATAAGGTGAGGAGTGTGAAGTCTTGTAACCTATTTGTATACAATCAATTCAATAACTTCATGCGATAAAAAAAGACAATCCTTCGCCAACATGGTGTCAGTTGTTTAAAAATATAAAGACAGGTAAATAGATGAGAAAGAAGTGAATATCAAATTTTGGAGTCTAGTAAATTAAAATAGGGTACAACTTTTGCTGATACAGATTTTAGCAATTATAGAAAGTAACTTTATATTCATTTCGCTTTTTTTTCCTCTTTCATTTGTTTAGCGTCCGACGCGTGGTCGAGTGGTTGCCCCGTTTACGTTCCAACCATAAAACGCGTGTTCGAACCTTGCTGGAGCAGATATGTCAATAAGTTAAGGTCATGATACCATCGAGCCAGGGGAGACGATTCCAGCATGTGGCAGCCCCGTTATGCAAAATAAATTCCTTCTTCCCTTCGTCGTCATGTGTGATTTACGCTTGGACGATCATGTCTCTTTTCGATTCATGAGTTAGCAGAAGATTTTCCGCAGTAGACTGCCGTTAGTAGACTGATTACCAACCAATGCTATTTAACCCATAGCTGGGAGGGGGAGAAGAAATGAATTTATACCATGTAAATCAATGTAATGAACTCAAGTCGAATTCGGCTTTTCGATTTTTCATTATCCATTACAACACGTTCTAACTCACAGCACCTGGTACTCCCAAACGGTCATCTATTTAGGTACTGACCAGACTCAACGTTGCTTAACTTTGTTGATCGGACGAGAAGCGATTTTATAATGTAACATAGCCGTAGATGAAATTGTTCGGAAGCCTTCCGTATCTGTCTATATTTCTGAGATCTCTGTCGCCATATTTATTACGTTTCAAAGAAAGCCGGAGCGTACAACGGCCGAAACGTTGTAATAATTATGCAGTAATTATGAATATTTTTCGATTACACTATTTACATTATTCAGACTATTGTCCTCCTCTTTGTTGCCATATTTATCACAACGTTTCGACCGTTTACGCTCCAGATTTCTTCAGGTGGCTGAAATATCGAAATGAACCCTTTATTTCTCTAACTGGGGTAGATTGTTCTTGTTCCAGGGGCGTGAGTAATGGATGTCAGTTATCAGTTACCTCTTGTTACTTCCCCTTTCCAAGTTCTTCACCGCCATAACCAGGTATTGAACTTACATTGTTTGGGTCCCGTCACTGGATCTAACCAACGCCTGTATCCACTGTGTCCTTGAGGAACTAGAACAGTCTATCCCAGTGAGCGAAATAAAAGGTTCAGTTCGACATTCCAACCACCTGAAGAAGGCCGGAGCGTACAACGGCCGAAACGTTGTGACAAATATGGCAACAAAGATGAGAACAATAGTCCGAATAATGTAAATAGTGTACATAATACATCTCAGAAATATAGACAGATATTGAAGAAACCTGATGTTATTTTTTTTATTTATTTTAAATCATTTTCACCCATTTCCCCCAATACAAGGAGAGGAAACCCCTAAGACGCAAGGGGTTACTGAGACTGGATATTACTGAGGAGAAAGGACAATAAAAAGAACCGGATTCTCGGAGACAACAGATGACGATTGACATTGTATTTAATTTTTTGAAGATTGTAATTGACAGATAAGTGAGAATAAGCAACACAATTTCATTAGAAACAAAGAAAAAAGTACTTAGCTCTTAGGTAATATCAGTCTTTCCTATATGATCGAGGATGCTGGACAAATTTCCTCACAGATGAAGAGACTTGCGGCAACAGACAGTAGGATGCTGAGAATACCATGGACTGAACATGTGAGCAATGACAAAGTTTTAGAGAAAATGAAAACAAAAGGACATTTATACTTAACATCAGAAAGATAACTAAAATTGCTGGGAGATATAATAAGAAAAGACGGCGTGGAAAATATGGCACTCAAAGGGCATACTGAAGGACAGTAGGAAAGGCTAAAGCAGTGTATAACGAACTTGTCTAAATGGTTGGCAGGACAAAAAGTGCTACAAAACAGAGGAAATTGTGGAGAGCCATTAATGCCCATGTTCTGAAGGGTTACGTCTCATAGAAGAAATGATTTACAAATGCCCCCTCATTTTGTTGAGATCTAAGAATTTATAGAAAACTTTGAAAGGACGACATACCTTTAACCCACCTTTACACTGCTTCAGCCATCGAGCTGAACCAGCAAAGCTCCGACATTAAAGTTATAACTGCTTCACCGTCTCGGCTTACAAGGCGCGTTACGATTTTCTTGATTTATATTGATTTGTTTGGCTCGATTATTATTCTGCTTGCTTCTGACCGACTTATAAAACACTTGTTAAGAATCCTGATATATTAGAGAATTAAAAGCGTGGATTTTTTATTATTATTTTTATTTTTTTTCTCTCCTCCTTGCTCTTCTCCTGTGGAGAGCAGCGGGTTTCTCGGCTAGCTAGCGTGACTGCCCTATCAAATAAAACACATTTCTGATTGGTCCGCTCGGAAGTGAGTGTGATTTAAAAAAAAAAAAAAAAAAAAAAATAGGTCATTAAAAATAGGATAACGTAAGCAAGAACGCGAAACTTTCAATTCAATTGTCATTATTTTAGTATATTTGTACTCCCCTACCAAACCTTCGTCTTCATGTTCAGCCACCTCTTCTTCGTTCTATTTTTTTTTTCAACATTTGCTTGCTCTTTCTCTTTTTGTCTTGCCATCTTTTATTTACGGATTGCTTGTAGTTCCCAGTTTAACATTCTATTGACATATAGATTTCTATTTCCTTTAGATTCTTCTTTTCTCTCTTCGTTTATTTATCTTTCTTTTTTTCTGTTACGTTTAGATACCAAAGAGGAAAGCTCATCAGAACAATTACCGTGAAAATATTTATAGAATAGGCACAGAGAATATACGTTACAATACCAATAACTTTTCAGATTTCATTTGGATTTTTTTTTTCAATAATCTCTAGATATATAGCAGAAGCACAAGACCGAATGTGCCAGTAATATTCGAAGCGAAATTAGGTAATAATTGTACAGGTATTAATAGCACGGGAAAATGGCACCGGTCGATATGGCACAAGTAGAAATAAAGAAGAAAATGACACAACTGGAAAAAAAAAAAAAGAAATATAGCACAAGTGATAAAAAAGAAAAATGGCACAATTGGTAAAAGAAAGAAAAAATGGCACAAGTAGTAAAAAAAAAAAGAAAAAATGGCACAAGTGGAAAAATAAGAAAAAAGAAGCTTATTGAAATATACATTATTAACAAAAAAAATTGATTTTGAATGAAATTTAATTTTAAAAGTACATACTGTATTTTCCAGCTGCGGCTTGAAAGACGCACCCTAATAATGGAAAGAAATTTCTAAGAAAAACAAAAGTCATTCTCATACAACACATTCACCATGCATCCCTAACATACTGGCGCCACATATTGTTTACATTAATCACTTGTTCGATTTTATTTGTATGGCAATGACATACTAGTCAAGTGCAGATAGGCTTCCGCCGCTACCAGTAAACAGAGCATATTTAAGCATGTGGCTCAGCTCCTGGAAGGTTTATAGTCTTGGAAATACTTGTAACAACTAATTACTAGGGTTAAATCATATAAAAGGCTGAATTAAATAGATAGCTAACATTATAGTGTAATGACCCAACAAATTAAGTGACTGTACAAGCATATTTGAAGCTAGGCCTTACATTCGTCTTCAAAGACGCCACGTATTTTTCAGGGTAGTTTTTAGGGAAAAAATGCGCCTTGTGAACTGGAAAATACGGTATATCGTATATAACCTTTATATATTCTTTTAATATTAGCAAAAAAGTAGAATTGTTTTACCTCCATTTGTTAATATATATTTATACCTGTCTATATTTCTGAGATGAGGTATTGTAATTATTTACATTGTTCGGACTCATCTTTATTGCCATATTCACAATGTTTTGTTCGTTGTACGCTCCAACCTTCTTCAGGTGATTGGAATTTCGAACTGAGCCCTTTCTTTCGTCCACCGGGGTATATTGACTTGGTACATAAAATAAAGGGTTCAGTTTGAAATTCCAAATACCTGACGAAGTCCGGAGCGTACAACGACCGAAACGTGAATATGGTAGTAAAGATGCGGACAACAGTCCGAACAATGTAAATACATTTATACGTTTAAAATTTATGAAAAAAACAATTATAATAAATTCAAATATATTTATACATGAGCACACCGTTTTAGACCAACCTTTAAAAACACAATTAAAAATAACTAGAATCTTAAGAAATTTAACTTTTTAATAGCTTAAAATTAAACAACTACTCGTGTTTAATTGTAAGCTGTTGAAAGAATCTGTTTTCCACTTGTGCCATTTTTTCCTATTTTTCCACTTGTGCCATTTTTTCCTATTTTTCCACTTGTGCCATTTTTTCCTATTTTTCCACTTGTGCCATTTTTCCTATTTTTCCACTTGTGCCATTTTTTCCTATTTTTCCACTTGTGCCATTTTTTCCTATTTTTCCACTTGTGCCATTTTTCCTATTTTTTCACTTATACCATTTTTTCCTATTTTTTCTTTTATACCATTTTTTCCTATTTTTTCTCTTGTACCATTTTTTCCTATTTTTTTCACTTGTGCCATATTACTGTGCCATTATTATTTGCGCCATTATTACCGTTCGCCATTCGTTTCACGGAATAATATTAGACTTATAAATATGTAAGATAGATTCTGACAAGTACACATGTCCAGCACAACATTGTGAACTAACATTCCGAGCAGCAAACTTCGTAATTGATTCTCTATAACCGTTCCAATTAATATCAGTGGAAAACGTGAAACCACAGCAAGTTGCTCCACTGGGGGTTGGCATCAGCCAGTGTGGATAAAAAAGTTTTTTTTTTCTTTCTTAGACGAATAAAAGAGCGCAGTTTCGTTTTGAAGAGATGTTAAGGTTAACAAGCCATTAGCATTCTTATTACTATTGTCCATTTCATTCTTCCATCTTTATATCAGCCTCAAAGAATTCTGTCCCCGCCCCAACAAGTTTGTGTGCCTATCTATTTCTCTTTAAGCGACATCTCCCTGTCTCTTTCTAAACTCAAGGAAGCGTGGTCTCAGTGGATCGTGTTTTACAACCAACCATAACGACTACTTCAGCATTAAACTTCTAACGTCTCCGCCTTAACTTTGAAATTGTACTTACTATTTATTTATTTTTTCTTCTGAATAGGACTAGATAGATTCGCCTATTACCCGGTTCAGACTCCTCCCCAGTCATTTGAACAGGAATAAAATTTTTACCTGTTTAGGATTGGGTTGCCGGTTCCTTCTAAAGTATTTCCATTCTTTTCACTCCCAGTAGCCTCTTGCGTTTTAGTGGCATTATCGCCATGCTTCGTGTGAAATTATTAAAAAACAAAACAAAAAAGCACAATCTCAATTAGTAACAGTAAAGAAATTCTTTTAAACTTGTAGATAAGCTTTATTAAAAGAAATTTGGCTACGGCCCATGAGTGAGGTTTGATAATTTCTTTTATAGTTGTGTAGTTCGGAGGGGAGACAACTATGTTTGTCTTCATCACTGTAACTCTCCAGCTTAATTGATTCAAAGGCTTTGCTTCGAGTAAACAATAGTTTAGATAAAGCTGTTATTACTCTTTTTTAAAACGTTTTTCCCGCTTTAAAATTTTCTCCTACTTCATGTTACTCGAGACGTGAATAACTCTTCTCTCATCCTCGTTGTTTCTTAATCATTCAGCCGCTTTTTTCAACTAGATTCCAGTCATCTCGTCTGTTCGGGTTTTCACTGTCAATTTATTGGGTTAGAAAATCGTCAGCCATCAGCTGCTTTTTCTTTCTTTTGTTCTTTATTCACTGCTACTTACATTCATTCTCGTTCACAATTCCATCAAATAAGCACATCTTCCTTCCTGTTAGCTAGAATCTCTTATGTTTGTAACAACTCGAAAAGCTGAAAAATATACTTTAAGCTCAAACCGTATACATCTTGCTATGGGATCGGCTCTTGTGAAGGACTGTTCAAAATCAAAGACCCGGTCCTTCGTGTATAGAAGCAAACGGTCGAATGAGAGTCTAGTAGCGGTCGGTGGGGATGTCGTGTCTTTAAACGCTATTCACCGGTACCTGATCCTCTTTCATAATACGAAGGAGCGCGTTTTATTTTAATTTATTTTTTTGTTGTTGTTTTATCACGCTTGGGCGGTTTCTAGTACTGCTTGGTCCTTCACCGTCCTTTCTTGCCCCTCTTCTTGCTTTGTCTTTTTCTCCATTGCTAGCCAGTTTGTTTCTTTTTGCTTCCGATTTGTTCCCACTTTTTTTCTTTTTTTTTATCGCTCTTTACTTGCTTATTGCTTTTAAGTCTGTCTTTATCTACAACCTTCTCCCTTTGTTTTCCATATCCCTCTCTATCTCCCTCTCACAGTTTACTTATATTACCATCCCGACTATTATCAACATACACAAATACATATATATATATATATATATATATATATATATATATATATATATATATATATATATATATATATATATATATATTTAATTTTTTTTAGCTCGCTTATTCTCTCAAATCCCCTACTCTTCTGGTCTTTGATGTCCCAATACTCGATCTCCAGCTTCAATTCCAAAAGCTGCCCTTGTTTCCTCACTACCCCCTGATTTTCTCCCTCTCGACTATTCGGGTGTTTACAGCCGCAGGCTCCTCCACCTATCAGCTGGGCCTTCTATTGTCGGCATAACACAACACAACGCAGAAAAAATAATCTCCATTCTTTTTCTTTCTCTTTACTGGCGAACTTTCCTCGGGCTCTTATTCATTGCTTTTTCATTATTCAAACCGATATTTGTTTTTTTTTTATTTCTTCTTCTTCTTAAACATCTTTTATTCGACATCCTTCACCCTCTTATCTGCCGGTTTCACGCTATAAACCCCATTTGCCCGTTTTGCATACCGTTAGATACACCAGCCGCTCTCCGTTGTTTGGATTGTAGAAACGGCTACTAACGCCATCTTTTATTTGCTACTGTTTGCGTTTTCATTTTTACCCTCGAGACCATAACCTTAAATTTTTATCGTAAAGGATATGATTGACGGAGCTACCAACAATACAGTTCTTATCAGATATGCTTATTTGGGACCCTGACCACAACGGACATGCTTATCCTTACTCACAATAGCGTTCGAGTTGTTTACGTTTTCTGTTTTGGCTAATCTACACTTGGAGAGAGACAAGGTGACGTAACAGTTATTAATTTGGAAAATGAAAAAAACGATCAGAGTTCGAGTTTCAGTAGGAGTTATTTATGGTTGCCACGCACTCATGACCTTCGGAATACTTTTGAAAGATTTCAGTCCGTTTTTAGGGGTTTAGACTAAACTTTTATTTAATGACGTGTAATAATAGTTAAAAAAAAGAAACTTTGGATTACTGCGCGCTTGACGAAATCTCACTCGCTATACGATAGTATTCAAAAATGAATCCACCATAAAATCATCGCTGTTAAAATGATGCTAACTAATTTTAGTGTGTTAATATTTTCTATATAAACCACTCATCAAAACGCTTGATGTTACTTCACTTTCCCAAGTACATGTTAGACAAGAAAAATATTTTATCTCAAAAAAAGCATATTCATTTCCTATTTATTGTTTTTTTCCAGTCTTGGAACCAGTCCTTGTACCCTTCCCGTACAAAGTAGCGAAATTCACCTATATAAATAATGATTTTCTAAGCCCGGCTTAGATGTAGCACAAGGCCGAAAGTATGGGGCACCCAGTGAGGATCGAACTCACTACTCAGTCGTAATTGATCAAGCAAGACACTCTTTCTAACCATGTATATCTACTTGACCCCCACCTCCCGACTGAGTCAGGTTGTGACACAATGTCAGTTTTTAACGTGGAGACCCGAGTGTTTTCACTCGGGCCGCTGGTATTAGCTAGTCATAGCGTGTCCAAGCTAGTCAGAGCTGGTCTAAAAAATCGGTATCCAACTCTACATTATATGGAATTTCTAAGCCCGGCTTAGATGTGGCACAAGGCCGAAAGTATGGGGCACCCTGTGAGATTCGAATTCACTACTTAGTCGTAATTGATCTAGCAAGACAAGCTTTCTAACCATGTATATTTACTTGACCCCCCACTGAGTCAGGTTGTGATACAAGGTCAGTTTTTAATGTGGAGACCCGAATGTTTTCACTCGAGCCGCTGGTCCAAGAAATCGGTATCCAACTATGCATTATACGGATTTTCTAAGCCTGGCTTAGATGTGCCATAAGGCCGAAAGTATGGGGCACCCAGTGAGGATCGAACTCACTACTTAGTCGTAATTGATCTAGCAAGACAAGATTTCTAACCATTACACCACGTCGAGGTTCCCTTCCTAAATATATAAATATCTCGACTTTTTAACCTGAGAGATGAACGTTAACACTTTAAATCTATTTTTAGAGAGTTCATCTACTCCAGGCAATAATTCTTCTTAACTAGATCCTCAGCTGTCACCAAAATGGAATGTGCCGATAGGGCACGACTATGTTTAGACTCTGGTCACGTGAAAACCCCTCATTGAAATCTGCCTTGTGCCTTCCATTTGAGTGGTTTTTGGGATAAATATTCATTTACTCTCGCACCTCTTGCACAAAGCACGGTCTCTCATTCAAAACACGATGGTAAGCGGACCCCAAGCAATTGCAACAGAAAAATATGTTTGACTTCACAATAAGGATTGCCAGTTACCAATTATGATTTTACAGAAGCAGCCAATGTAGTGCGGTTTTGAGTTCAAATACCTGATATATATAAATATTCTATCACAATTTTGAGGAAAAGCTGTCTATCTACTTTCGTGTGAGAGGGTATTTCTTTCTTTTATTAATTCAGTAATTGCTGATCTTGTTTTGAAAGAAACGAAATCATATTTGAAACGGAAATGTCTCATTTTCAAAACTATTTTTTGCGACCATCTTGCAGAGATAGTCTTTCATTACGTAATTGCAATTGCATTTATTGTCAATACTTTTTTCATATTAAGTTTAGAAAACTTACGATAAAAAGCTTATATCAACTCAGACTTGTTTATCCCTATGGTCATTTACAGAAGACTAAATCGTAAATCTGTTTTCTCTCCTCTTATTTATCAGATTTGAAATATTAAATCAAATTGTTACTAACTTCCACAGGATTTTACCGAAGAAAACATTCAAATTGTAGTTTTAAAACGAATGACGTTACTCTATTCATATGTTTTCGATTTATATAAAATGCTTTCATTATTATTATTAAATTAATATTAGATCATTATTAGTATTGTATTTCTTTGCAAATATTAAATGGACATTGTTGAGTAAAGTAAAACTTGTATTGAAAAGTTTTTTTTTTCTTATTAATTTTGGTAATTCAAATAATTGCTTTTTTTTCAACATAATTTCCCCCTTAAATTAACCTTTCACGGCAAAATACACTGATCGAAATAGTAAAGTGAAATTTTAAGATAAAACATTACTTAATAATAATACATCTTTCTTTTTTTATATATATATATATATATATATATATATATATATATATATATATATATATATATAAATGGGTTAAACTGCTCAATATCAGCGATACACCATATGTAAATATAAAAAGAGGGACATTGAGTTCAACACGCAGCGGCAACTGCTTCATTCTTAAACACAATCTTCATGCAATGTTTTTGCCTTATACCCATAATGCACAATTGAACAGCATATATAAACAGTCGGACCAAAAGACAACACAAATAGCCTGAAGATTGCGTTTAAGCATGAACCAGATTGTCACCGCTGGTTATCCACTTTTACATATAAATATATATATATATATATATGTATATATATATATATATATTTTCTCTTGATGCATAGACAAATTTATGGTTAAAGCCAATAAATGATTGATTGTCGTTCCTTGATGCTTTGTTCATTCGCAGTATTAAAAAAGGGGACTTATCAGCCGAAATGTATAATCAACATTAGATTTCTCACCATTTTACTTGATTTTGTGGAGGAAGATTTTCTCGCCTTTCCCAGTGTTTCTATTAGAATCATTTGTACACGTTTCACTTGTTGACGATGGAACTTTGACATAAGTGACCCTATCATTACCTCCACCACCACTTCCTTGCATTGATCATAGTCACATGACAATTCGCTCTAATAAACATTATTTTCTTGCTTTTCTCTCAACTTTCTACCAAACAATTCTCCTTCATTTCACTTTTTTTCCCTCTTTTATTATCAATGCATCCTCCAACCTCTATTTTATCTTTTCTCACTTTTACTGTCTTAGCTTTATGCAACGAACAAAACCATCGCTAATAAAACCTTTTTTCCAACTGCACTCAAGATGTCGGCATTGATTAAAGTGTATGGAAAATGGCCGAGAAGCCGTTTGCTTGTTAACATTTACCGAACCAATAGCAGATTTTGAATTCTACTCGTGTCCATTTATTCTGTCACATCACCAAACTAGTTTCTACTTTTCCTGTATGACTTTTGCAAACTATTTGTTTTTCTGTTTCTTTATTGACCTAAAATCAAACAAGTTTAGTTCATCTTGATAAAAATAAGCAAAATTATTTATTTCAATGTCCATTTAATCCACTGAAAATAATTGATACAACTTCTGACATGAAATATCCGAACAAAGCATGTAAAATGGGATATATAAAAACCAGATGGAAATTTAACACTTTTTCTTCTGTTAACTTTTCGTTCAGTAAGAACATCATCAGATCAACTGAAAAATTGATCAAAAATCGTTACCATGTCAAACTTGCTACTTAGAAATCGTACGGTTATTCGAAGCATTTTTTTTTATAATTTAATAATTAATATTGATTGATCTGTTTTTATGACTTATCAACCTTTTGCGGGTTATTTCAATCCAGTGACTATTTTTAGATTGTAAGATTGTTCTTTGGAGATAATAATGATTTTCTGATAATAGTCTTACAAATTAATCCATAGCTAGGAAGAGAAGAGTTAGAGCCATACATTTCTCACGCGTATTTGGGCATAAGTTAATATAACAAACACGACACTGAATTAGAACTCGGCTCACCGATTTCCAATTCTGAGCCATTATGAATTGCACCATCCGCATATCCAAGCTTAGAGCACTTGGTATTCCCAAATGGTTACCGATGTAAGTACTATCCAGATTTGTTAAACATTGGTGATCGTGCGAAAGCATGTTTTCAATTTGCAACAATAAGGTTTAAAAATTAATAAAATAAATAAATGAAATAAAATTTGAAAAATCAATAATATTTGGAAAAGATTTAAAATGTAAATTACAGAGATTTGATATAAGAAATAACTGTAATCTTCGACGCCTTTATTTTTTTATCATTTCACCCCATGCAACGCAGTAAAGCCACTAAGACACAAAGGTCTACCGAGTGAACAATAAGTAAAAAAAAAAAAAAAAGGAACCTTATTAAGGCGCGACAACAATAGAAGAGTAGTCAGAAAGACAGTAGATAACAACTGACATTACATTTAAATTTATGAAGATCAATTTTTGCTGGAAAACATGGAACCGGAAGAGAGTTCCTCAAGCGAGAAGTGCGACAGAAGAAACTGTCAGAATAGAACTTACGGTCACATCTAGCCAATTTGACTGTAAATTTCAAAACTTGTTTAATAAGTAATCTAATTAATCTGTCAAATTGCAGAAATATTCTAATTTAAAAAAATAAATATGCAGTAATAGAAAAATATTGTAGATTTCCATGGAACTTAGCGTGCACGTCACTCAGTTTATTGATAGATTTTTGAATAATAAGTCATTTAGTCTAAAGAGCGAACAAGAGTGTTATTTTGATGCCTCTTAAAATTTCTGGACAAAGCTCACAAGTGTATTCTTCTGGGTCTCCCACAGTGCTGTGGCCACTTGATCTCACTCTCTTTACAGGTTTCCTGCATCTCCTCAGGATTACCCACGGTGTTAGCCTTAAAAGCTAAACTAGAAGAGGAAGACTTTTTCCAAGGAGCCTGTTATTTATTTCGTTTTAGTTTACAGTAACCAAGTTACGCACATCGAAAAGAAAATCGGACAAAATCGGTACTTCTTCTCCCTACCCCGGGGTACTGAGGGTGTTAAGGGGCATAACTAGTCTGAATTGAGGGTTGCTTTGTGTGTAAGTGTAGGCGTTAAGGGAGACATTACTGCTACTTTTGACAATGTGCACCCTGGGGTGTACTGCCGGCAATGATGGCTGGAGACAGCCCTCTAAAGGCTGAATCCTGTTCGAAAACAAGAGAGAATTTTTAAAATATGAGGCCGCAATCTTCGGTAACCCTCTATTAAGGATTTTCTTTTTTTTATGTTACGTTTTTCTTGCAATGTTGTGAAGAAGGGCGTTGCCCGGAAGAACGCATATTAACGAACAAATAAAACAATTGAATTGAATAAAAATAGGTGTTGTTCAACCAAGGAGTGTAAAATGTAAATAGGACAGTTTTCAATGAAGCCTTGCGTCCACAACTCATTGACCGTTATTTTAAAAAATTGATTGTTGTAATGTTATAAAGGAAAGTTTCCTTACCTGCTTTGTGTAAGAAAGGAACATCGAATCAAATGTGGAGCCTGATTCAGCAGAAACTACAATGCATTGTTAAAATTCAAGAATTTTAATTATAAAATACAGCTGTGAGTTTCTGGGGAAATAAATAAGATTAAAAAGCAGGATAAATCATTTATAATTCGGTGAGAAATTGAAATAAAAGCAATGAATTGCAGTAACTGAAAGTATAAACAAAACACAATCATTAGTGCACTTTTGATCGCTTTTAACATCAACAGAAAAATACCCGCCCTGGGCATGACGATAAACTACATCCGTCAGCAAGGCATCTGATCATGGGATTTTGAGGAGCTTGGGACCACCACGTAATTACTGGTAATCCCAGGACCACCCTGAACCGAGGTTGTAGCACCTGTTAGGGTCCCAGCTATGGGCAAAGAGTTAACCCCTAAACTGGGGTCAAAACATTATGAAAGTGTAAAAATAGCTTTTTAATAACGAAATACTTCCTTGCAAAAATATTACCAGAAATAAATTGTGTTTCATATGCTCTTCTCGTCGAGTAAGTAAAATGTAACAAAAAAAGGGTTGGAATCTACAAGAGATAGGCGAAATCTTAATGTTACTATGTGTCAATGCCTATTCATGGGGATCTTAATTATGGGTGCGAATTTTTCTCAATATGCACTTACACACACACACACATGTATGTATGTATGTATATATATATATATATATATATATATATATATATATATAGAGAGAGAGAGAGAGAGATGGATAGATATCTTGATTAAAGGAGTAAATAATTCACTACGACGTAAATATCTAGAGAGTGACTTAATCGCAAGGTCATCTACATTCCTGGCAGATTTTCCAGTAGCACAGTGAGGAATACCTACTTACAAATGAAATGTAAAGGAAAAAAACGCTAAATGAATTTGGCTGAAAAAGTATACAAATTTCCAGCAACCTATCTGTGTTGTCATAACTACATAACAAAATTAGTTCGATGATCTCATAAAATTTTCCATACATATATATATATATATATATATATATATATATATATATATATATAATCTGTATATTTGATTTTACGGTTCAATTAATTTCTTATAAAATGGGTACTTTGTATTTAACAAAACAAATTGATGTTGTATAGTCATGCATCTCGAATAAACGGGGCGGGTTCGATTCAAGGCTACCCTTCGTCTGCGCATCGAAACATTGCTGCAATATCTGCTACGTTATTTCTGGGCTAGAAATCTAGAGATTCTGGCCGAAATACAAAGAAATATCTCCGGCTTTAGCATCTCAACTTCAATCACTTTCCCACCACCATCAAGTATCCCCCCCCTGTTCCTTTTCTATAAATATGTTCATGGTAATTCTTCTCATGTACTGTCCTTCGTTGGTACATAGAATTCAGAAATTTGAGAACAATATTACATTGGCAGGTAAGTCTCATAATTTCACTTTTGAAACTTTCTTCTCTCACACTTCTTGCTTGAGGAAATCTCTCTCGACTTCTAGCTTTTTAACCAACTACGATCTTCAAATATTTAAATACAGTGTCAATCGTCAGTTTTTCTCTCTTTGCATCACCTACGTTTTATTGTTCTCTCTGTTTATTTCTATCTCAGAAACCCTTTACGTCATATTGTCTTTTACTGCCTTTCTTCAGATAGTAAGAAAATTAAACAAATAAAATATAACCATTTATTTCAATATATTGATAGCAAACAATGCATCTCGTAAAAAAATGATTTTCGTTTGCTTTTGATAGTTTATACTAGTGTTGTAATGTGTCTATTAGTTGAGTTCAGATACTCTCAGAGTAAGTCCAGCTGCAGATTACTACAGTATTTTCTCAGACGACCGATAAACACGGCTTTTGTTGTCTCGGTATTTACATAAGACATGCCCACAAGGCGGTTTGTGCCACAAGACCGGTTATTTTATGTGGGGCGATTCCGAGCCGGAATGCTCGAGCAAAAATTGTCTATAGACCCCGCATACACGGGATCGGGTAGCTATCTACTTTCCCAGACGAGACTCTGCCCTTCGACATAGCCTCGCCTGAATTCGTCTCTGCCCGAAGGCAGAGAGGTCGATAAGCCAAGCACTCCCCTAATCACATGTTCCGTTCTCTCATTTTAAGCCCCACGAGCGTATCCACCTCGTCGCTCGTGGTATAACAAGCAACATATTTTATTTGATTACCCCTTCGTTTATAGATCCGTTTATTCTTATTTTTGAAATAAATAATTATTATTAAATAATGTTTGTGCATGTTCTTCTGATAAAAATAGCCACAAAAGTTTAAAAAATTCAGAATCTTTTTTAAACATGCTGTTGTCGAGTAGTTTTCACAGTGGAGGCTTGTATTTCACTAAGTCGGTCCTAAAAAAGGTTCGACGTACAAAACGTTAGGAACTTGTTATAATAGTTAATGACGCAGCAATCTAGTTGTGGTGGTTGATACATTAATGTCCGACATCGACTGACTCACCAACTCACTGAGCTCACTGGCGACTGCTACTACTACTACTACTTATTATATGTGGGAGAGTCTATTACAATAGAATAGGTATGTTCTAGTATAACACATGCATATATTAATGACATTTGTAAATAACAGATTAAGACTAGATAGGTCTGTTAGAATTCAGATCGATTTATGGCTATATTATTAACACGACCCCTATAAATATCGATAAACTTTGAGTATTATTCGATTCTGACAAATGCCGTGGCTTAAAGAACGTCAAATAAATGATTATCTACAATATTTTTTAATCGAAATTTTTTTTTCTTATTTTTACTAGTGGACCAATCAATTTAAGCATCGCCTGATATCAAGCATTTCAATGTGAAGGAACGATAGTTGAGAGATATTTTGTGTTCGTGCAAATGGCCATGTGTGCCTAAATGCTTATGAAATCTTGACAAAGTCTTTTTCTCGTCCATTGGTTAGTTCCTCTAATATATCCAACAAATCCATTTTGTATAAAGTGCTGAATGAAAAACTTTCTTGTTAATATCAACATGAGTGGCTTAGTCAGTAACACGTAATGTTAATAATTTGACATGTTTAATAGAAATAACAAATCCCACTTTTTTGATACATTCAATTGCTGCAGCGTTTTTAGGCTTCTGAACAGTTACTGCAACAGTTTGATCACTGTTCCATATATCAGCTTCTTGAATGTTACAGCGGTAAATCACATCACCTAATTTAGTGCAAAACGGAACAACAGTGGGTGGATTTAATCTTTTAAGGCTAACCAAACTTGTGAAATCAGGCGCACGTATTTAGATGTTGTTTCATGAACGCCACAGACCATTCTAAACTTGTACATCCGTTTTCTACCCATAATTAAGGGGTTTCAATCAAAAGCTCTTTTGGCACACTGAATGGAGAGATTCCTCGTTTCTTCTGGTGATAAGCCAAAGTATATTTTAGAGGCTACACGGATGTACTTCTCTAATTCCTCTTGTTTATCAGTGAAAACAAGACGCGTTTTAATGTAACAAAGTCATTTCCTCTTCCCATTTCTTCTTTTGAACATATCTCCAAAGCGTGTTGAAGGGTATCTTAATTTCAGATGCTACTGATTTTGGGTTTCTCTTTTCACACCCATTGCTTCATTATCTCACCAGGCATATTTAGATGATGGAAGGATTTTCTTTTATATGTTCGGAATATGTTTGAACGATCTGAAAAAATAAAATTAATATGAGGTGCTATTCCTGGATCATTTGCCAAATAATACTTCTGGGGTTATTAAATATATATTTTGTATTAGCGAGAGTTTTATAACGGTAATTATGAAAAGAATTTGCTTTCTTTGGGTAAAATGTTTCTTCAAATATTGCATTTAAGTAGTGCGTAAATTTCGCAAAATATACTGCTGAAATTTTTATTGCTGGATACCATATTTCAGCGTTAATTTTGGGATCAAATACATTATTTTTAGAGTTTAAGTAATGCTAACTCGAATGAGAAGGTTTTTTTTTGTTTTCATTTGATATCGTCTGTGCAGCGATAGTCCAAATAATATTGAAGGTATAACCTTTTGAAAATACTATGATTTTCCTCGTGTTGGTAAGCCTCTTGTCGAAAATCGGTTTATTTTGATTCTTAAACATAATAATAAAATTTATTAATCAGTTTCAATAATTAGTTATGAGTTTTAAATCAATGGGAATATCAAAGTAGTCACCTTCAATATAGGTAACAGGGTTCACATTTGAGCCGATAATACAAGGAAAAAATCGACTCTTCCAACATTGATTATGAGTCACATAAGTTACATTAAAATTTTGTATATTATCTCATATTATTTTTGACTGAGATCATTTGGTACTATTGATACTCTCGACTTCACCCTTGTCTATCTGTCTGTCTCTCTTATATATATATATATATATATATATATATATATATATATATATATATATATATATATATATATATATATATATAACGAAAAACTATGACAAATAGAATTAACCCGTTGTGTGATGTATTTCATCCATTAAGATTCAATCGGTCTAAAGGTGAAATCATCACAAGTAAACTAATACTTTTCATAGTTTTATCCAAAATTATTCTTTATTCATAGATACATGTTGATATCTATTGATATATATATATATATATATATATATATATATATATATATATTAGTTATGAAGTAACATAGCTTTAAGTATGATATATTTATGTATAAAAGTGGTCTTTTATACATAAAATATCAGGGATAGAACATATATAAATATGAAAGTAGAGTACACTGAGGTCAATACAAAGCGACATTGTTTCTTGCTTGAATGCCATCTTGCATTCACGTATGAAAAAGACAGTCGCCACACGGTGTTGACCTCAGTTTACTCATGTGTGTGTGTGTGTGTGTGTGTAAACAATCTCTTTTTTATTTTTATTTTGGTCTGCCCTATGATATATTACCGTTTTTTCCTCTTTTCTCCACTTCTGTTTTCAAAGTTTCCAGACGTGTATTTTACCTTGGATTTTTGTCTTGCAAAAGCTCTTCCCTCACCTTCCCAACCTAGTTAATTCTTACGGATACTTTCCACCCGCGGTGTCTTGTTCTCACGGGTTTCTCGCCCTTTTTTTTGGTGGGTGGGGGTGAATTACGGGCAAAAGCAAAGCTT
This sequence comes from Acanthosepion pharaonis, assembly GCA_903632075.3. NCBI lineage: Eukaryota > Metazoa > Mollusca > Cephalopoda > Sepiida > Sepiidae > Acanthosepion > Acanthosepion pharaonis. The sequence goes on from CAHIKZ030000569.1 coordinate 957,207, forward strand.
TGTTGAACAGGGTAGAGAAAAAAATTCTTACCCACCCGACAGAAGAATGGATTCAATTTCACATGGCATTATTTTTTTTTTCGTAAGTTATCCACTTCGAATGAAAAATCGACGGTTTTGTTCTCGATTCTATGCACCGTCTTACGTTTCTCTCCCACTGTCAGTTATAGATATATAACCAGAGTTGATACCATTATTAATCACAGGAGTGCGGATGTATTGACTATCCGGAAAGCGCAACATTGTGGTTTGGCTAGGTAGCCGCGTTAGAGTCAACAACAAACTTCCTATTTGGGGAGATCGCTACATTGCTTTGTTTCCATTTTTTAAAATGAAAATCTCACTTAGTACAAGGCTCCTGAGTTACTCAAGGTCGAGGGTTACGTTTAAATTTGTTAAGATGAAAGTGGTGTAATATAAGTCAAAGAAGTGAAGATTATGAGGACATGGAGGATAGATAACGATTGACTCATGACTTGAAATTGTAGTTTTCAAGGAAGCATTTCCGTCGTGGTCTGTTCTCTAAAGTAACAGTTCGTTGGGAGAAAAAATACTCACTGAGTTTAACTATGTCCTTATGTTTTAAACACGGAGGAAATACGAATGACTTGACTCAATAAAATGATTATAAAGACGGGAATCAGGTAGCTGCAGTCCATTATGAAAATCAAAAGTGTTTCAGATTTATTGCAACTAGAATATTCCTTATATTCCAAATAAGGTAAAATTACTGATATAAAACTATTTGTACATCTTAATTGGCATCTGGTCACTTCGACGTGGTGTATGTTTAGCAAGCTTGTCTCAGTAGATCAATCATGACTGAATAGTGAGTTTGATTCTCACTGGTTTTTGGGTTTTGTTTTAAGGCATATCAACCTCAATGTGTTATTTTATGCCGACAAAATTTTTATTGCTGGTAATATTTTTTTCCTTCAAAAATCAATTTCCGGTAATATATTTTCCTTCAAATATCTATTTCTGGTAATATTTTTTTTTTCCAAAAATGTATAGCTGGTTATATTTTTTCCTTCAAAAATCTATTTCTGCGAATATTTTTTCTTCAAGAAAATCTATTTCTGGTAATTTTTTTTTTCAAAATATATAGCTGGTAATTTTTTTATTAAATTTATTGCTGGTAATTTTTTTCCTTCAAAAAATTATTGCTGGTAATAATTTTTTACAAAGAAGTATTTCTGGTATTAAAACCTATTTTTACACTTTCATAGTGTTTTGACACCAGTTTGTGGGTTAACTATTTGCCCATAGCTGGGACCCTAGCAGATGCTACCACCCCGGGTCAGGGTGGACCTGGGAACACCAGCAATTAAGAGGTGGTTCCACGCTCCTCAAAACCTCCTGATCAGAGGCCTTGCTGTTGGACGTAATTTATCGTCTTACTCCGAACGTGGATGTAGTTTATCGTCTTACTCCGAACGTGGATGTAGTTTATCGTCATATCCAGGACGAGAATGTAGTTTATCGTCTTCCCCAGGACGCGGATGTAGGTTATCGTCTTACCCAGGACGTCATCCTAACTGGTTGCTCTATACTTTCGACCTTGTGTCACATGTAAGCTACGCTTAGAAAATAACTTGACTAGCAAGTTTGTCTTGCTAGATCAATTACGATTGAGTAATGAGTTCGATGTTCGCCAGGTGCTCCAAACTTTCGGCCTTGTGCCACATCACTCTACGTTTACAAAATCAAGGGCACTGAGGCGTGGTGTAATGGTTAGAAAGCTTGTCTCGTTATATAAATTACGACTGAATAGTGAGTTCGATCCTCAGTAGGCACGCCATATTTTCGGCCTTGTGCCACATCTAAGCTACGTTTAGAAAATCAAGGGCACTTCGGCGTTGTTCAATGGTTAGGTAGCTTGACTACGTAGATAAATTATGACTGAATAGTGAGTTCGATCCCTACTGCGTGCCCCATCCTTTTGGCCTTGTGCCACATCTAAGCTACGCTTAGAAAATCACCATATTCATTGGCACCTGGAGAAGAGAGGTTGCCCTGAATGTATTTGCGAGTGTGGTTAGTTTTCATTGATATCTTCCCCACGGCCTTGTACTAGACTTGGTTAAGCCTAGTAAATATCTACAGAAGAGTAGATAGCTAGAAAGGTAATGTTTGAGGCTAGATTTAAGAAAACGAAAGAAATGGGTAAACAAGAAAGTCAGATTAAAAACGTAGTTTAAATAAATTGCCAAAATAAATCGTGTACGCGAACAAGTTCTTTCCCTGTTGACTGATAAGATTTCTAAAGTCCAGCAAAAGACTACACCCATAATTATTCCGCTTTTTACTTGTCCACTCCTTTCCTAGCACCTTATTCTATTTGATATTTCTCGACTATACACTTACCCTTCCTCTTCCGCAAGCTGATAAAATAATTTTTAGAAGCCTTGCACTTAAAACGTATTTTCCTCATATCTATCCACTAACTACAGTTAGAAACAACGCTCGCTCGACTTGGATGAATAGGTATTTATTAATATTATCAGTCAGTTATGTGATACACACTTAGGCGATAATGTGTCTTTCGATACATGACTGATGAGGCAGATTTTTCAGTATGCTGCCATTTCTTTCTGCGGTAGACCAGTGGTCATCCAAGGCTATAGAAACCGGTAGTCTTAAAAAATCCATTGGGGTATTCAGAAAATAAAGCTCTGCATGAAGAACCCTTTAAGGACTTCTTTTCTTTTTATGTGCCGTGTCCTTTCAGGGCGTAGGCGATCATGGCTCTCCCACTATCCATTGTGGCCCTCAATAAGTTTCGTCCCTCTGCCACCTCTCCCAGACCACGCTCTGTCATCCACTTGTTTAAGCACGCCACGTATATCATGCATTGCTTTCTCTTATCTCTCTATTTGACCTGTGAGTATCAGATTCTCCAGGTTCTCCTTTCTCATTTCGTGTCGTAGAAATTCCAGCTGCCTCTTCCTAATGTTAATTATAAGGTTCCTCCTTTTTTCGATCCTCTCCAAAACCTCATTGTTGCTAACATGTTCGGTTCATGATATCCTTAGCATCCTTCCGCAGAACCATACCTCCGTTGCCTCGAGTTTCTTCTTCATCTTTGAGGAGACCGTCCAACATTCACTGCCGTAAAGGAGAACAGATACTATGTAGCAGTTCAGTATTCTTTTCTTTGTTACCAATGAAATCCTCCTGTCTCGTAATACACTGCCAAGCTTTTGGAATGTGTCTTTGGCCAGAAAATCTTTAGCATTCTTCTGTTGCTTCGAGTCTTTTCTTCATCTTTGAGGAGACTGTGCAACATTTGCTGCCGTATATGAGGACAGACGTCACGTAGCAACTCAATACTATTTTCTTTGTTACTAAAGAAACCCTCCCGTCTCGCAGTCTTCACGGTAAAAGAATATACAATCCTTCACAAGTATATTTTTTAGTAACTAAGTTTAATTTACAAATAAAATTATATACAGTGTGATAAAATAGTAACTTCTTATTTTATGTATGAGTAGCCAGCCAAGAGTTGTGACTTAAAACCCTGTGACTTTTTTTTATTTAGGGTTTATTAAAGAATCAAGTCTACTCCAGGGGTTGTACAAAATAATTGGAGCACTTGCTAAATTCAAAGAAAATTTATTTAATATGGAGTTGGTCCTCCTCTAGCCTCACAGACAGCTTTAATACGTCTAGGAATGGAATCATACAGCTTCCCGACTTTATCCAGAGGAATTTTCAGCCATTCTTCCATTAAAACCTTCTCCAGCTCTTTACGACACGACGGTGGAGGATAGCGGCTCCTAACTTGTTGCTCCAAAATGCACCACAAATGTTGAATAATATTGATATCTTGAGATTGGGGAGGCCACTCCATGTGTTCTAGCTCACTTTTATGCTCTTCATACCAATTCTTAACCACTCGATCGATATGTATTGGAACATTATCGTCTTGGGAGATGCAGTCACCATCAGGGAATAAAGTCTTGGCCATAGGATGAACATGATCTCCCAAAATGTTCAGATAATCTTTACTGTTGATTCTACCATGCAGGGCAACTATTGGACTGAGACATTTCCATGATATGGCGGCCCAAATTATCGCTGATCCACCTCCATGCTTCACTGGTGGAAGCATCTTTGGGCTGCCTCCACACATAAACTCACCCTGAAGTTGGGAAATTGAGAATCTGACTTGCTTCCATTGGTCTGCAGACCAGGCATTGTGATCTCTGCACCACTTCAACTTCGTTTGAATGCTGCGAGTGGAGAGAAGAGGTTTCCTCACAGCGGCTCTTCCATGATGTGGAGCATTATGGAGCTCACGGTGAACAGTTTTAGTAGAAACTGAACTATTCAGATGGTTATTCAACTCAGCAGTCACTTTGGCCACATTTGTCCGATGATTTTTTGCCACATTGCGTTTCAATGCACGTCAGTCTCTGTCAGTAAGTTTACAAGTCCGGCCCGAATTGCTACGGTTGCTAGAAGTCTTGCCCTGTTTGCCCTGTTTCTTCAATTGCATCAGTGTTCTTGATATGGTCGCTCTTGAAAAAACAAACAGTTCAGCAACCTTAGTGATCGAGGCTCCTGCCGTCCGAGCTTCAACAATTTGCTCTTTTTCGAACTCTGAGAGGTCATGCATTTAGCTTAAATTTTATTAAATTTTAAAAATAAATAAGACAAAGACAGTAAATTACATAAACGTATTTACAATAGATATAACCTGCAATTACAAAGTTTTAGTTAAATTTCTTAATATAATAGGTCTTTGAAATATAGGAGTGGATTTTGCAACTGTTCCAATTATTTTGTCCAACCACTGTATAACAAACCATGACTTTGGAAGAATTTGAAGCACGAGTACAAAAAGTTGTCTTTCATACCACAAGATTTCCTTGTGAAATTAATTGACGCGATTCCTTGATGGTTCGAGAAGCTGGTAGCGAAATTTGGTGCCCATATCGAATTTTAAATAAAACCTCATGCTAAATACTTTTCTTTTATATCTATTTCTTTTAAAAATTATAGTTAATAAATAAATTATAAGTATTTTAAAATGGGGAGTTACTTTTCACTCACCTTGTACATGAGGTCGACAACTAAGAAGAGATGATTAAGAAATTTTTGCTGCTTTGTGGTGAGATGGTCAAAAGTATATCTTTAAAAAAGAAAAAGCAAAACTTACAGACACAAATCTCTTCCGCGCAAAGCGTAAAAATTAGAAATTTGGTTTAGACGAGAGCAAATCCCAAAGTGTGGCGAAACCAGTGATGATCTTCTTCCAGATCATTTTACTAAGCAGCGCCGCAAATGAGTGGCTTCTGCTGAACAGAGTTTAATCTACGCCATTTCAATGTATCATCAACGATGCGACAAATAATCATAATATTTAAGGACATCCTTTATTGTCCGGATAAAAATGTCAATAGAAACTTGAAAGACCCACAACTGCTTCATTTATTCTTATAACACCCTCAGATATCGCTAATGATCTATTCATTTTACGTGTCAATGAATTTATAGACTCTAAAAATATAAACACGGGTTTATGTTAAGTGAGAATGGAAACAGTAAGAATAATTAAGTTTCTCTTTTTATAAGGAAAACACAGAATTAAAACACGTAATTAAAAAAAATGTAACCCCCCCAAACTTTGCAGATGATGTAACCTAACATTACATATGCACTTGTTCATGTTTGTCATATTTATCATACAATTAATATACAATAATATACCCATTTTTTTAATGTACACTTAAATTACGCTAATATTTTAATAATGAGAAACTCGTAAGAGCCACACGACAAAAACCATAAAATGAACACGTGACATCTACCAAACTAATTAAAAATAAATTAAGATAAAACCATAACATTTAAAAAATTGAAACAACTCCATATTATCCACTTAAAAACTCTTTTCTGATTAAGTTAAATCAATAACTGAACACGGTAAATTTATAAAATTCCGATTGATTTTTATTTAATCATATATATATATATATATATATATATATATATATATATATATATATATATATATATATATATTATAAATTAATTGATTTAAAATTTTTTTCTTTACACAGTTCTAACCATGTTTCAAAAATGGAAGCTAAATGGCCCGAACTTAACCTAGTTTAAAATAAATAAGACAAAGACTGCAACCAAAAACGACCAGGTCTTTGTAACTTCTAATTTTACGCTCTCCCCACATTTAACATTATTAACAGGAAAGACAATGTCAGTAAAATGTAATGAAATTTTGTCCTGTTCCTGATCTATCTATCTCTCTCTCTCTCTCTCTCTCTCTCTCTCTATATATATATATATATATATATATATATATATATATATATAATATTGAAATAATAAAAAGTAGACAATAAAGTCACCAGCAAGCGGCGAACGTCTCTTTAATGGTTCACCGCCATCTTCACACATGGGCGGAAGATTGCAATCAAGTATGAAACGGATTGTCACAGCTTGCTGTTGACTTTAGTATCCACTTCTATATATATATATATATATATATATATATATATATATATATATGTATGTATAGACCAGGAGCACTAGAAAATTCATATTTTATTGACATTTTTTTCCTGCAAATATTGTTAAGCGCGTGGCTGAGCGTATAATTAGAATGGTCAAAGAACCGGTAGTTTTCGATCCCAGTCTTTGTCTTATTTATTTGACCGCAGTGTTGAATTGTACATTTTATATTTACATATATTCTATCTCTGATACTGGTTATTTTTATCCTGTACATATTGCATAACTATATTTTATCATATATATATATATATATATATATATATATATATATATATATATATATATATATATATATATATATATATATATATATATATATATATATATATATATTTAAATGATTTGAAATATGTTTTTTTTTCGCTACACAGTTCTAACCATGATTCAAAATTGAAGCTAAAAGCTGAATTTAATTTTGTAATTAAATTAAAGACATTATTTCCATTTCATCCTCAAGCGAATTTTGGAGTATTTTATATACATACATACATACATGTATTTGAAATCTAGAATTACTATGTAATTCATCAGTTTTATGATTGTAATTCCATAGTTGTCTATGTTGCATACTTTCATGTGATACACACAATTAGTACGTTGAACGGTGCACCACATGGCAAACTTGTATTACGCGAATATCTGGATAAAGAGCTGGACTATTTGCCAAGAAAATCAGCATTCGCAATCCTGTTTTGTACACGAGAACAATGAACACCGACCTCAAACACTGTGCGAAATACATAACTATTTTAGCCACGAAACAGCCAACTCTCTTTACCAACTTTCTCAAAACAAAAAAAAAACAAATTGTCTGCTAATCTCTTAAAAGGAACCGCCACCCCTTTTTATCTCGTAACTTCAATTCCGCCATCAGCTAAAGTGTCTCTAAACACGGTACATTTTGGTAAATGTTTATAAAGTCCCACTGTTTGGCATCCATTATGTCACTGGACCGATGACAAAGCTAGTGACCCGTGCCCATGAGCAGAGTAAAGAGGAAAAGCTTCTTTCCACCTCTTTTCTTATTCCTTTTGGGAATATTAGCTCAAGCTAAAGGATATAGAGAAGAAACGTGGTTTTTCTTGATTCTAACAATGGAAGTGGATATTGTAAAAGAAATGAATATTCCTTCAGTTAAAAAATAAAATAAAAAAAAAAAAACATGAACGGTTTAAATATTAGCCTTCATTTTCTGATCAACCTTTTTCTGTCTCTTTAATTTCATTCCTTAGTTTTTCATTTGGATTAATTTTCATTTTCTAGACATCTTTCCGTTATTATTTTTCTGTTTCTTCTTTGACGCGGTTTCTTTCATTCTTTCGTTGTAATTATGTCTTCTTTTATTTTCTTTTTTTCTTTTTTTCTTTTCATTCGTTTTGTTTATTTCTTATTTTTATTCATTTTCTTTGTTACTTTCATTCTTTTTTCGCTTTTCTTATTTTCATACATTTTGCTTCTTTCTCTCTTTCATTCATTCTTACTTTTTTCTTTCATTCTTTTTAGCTTCAGTCTTACTTTTATTCAGTCTTGCTTCTTTATTTCATTCAGTCTTGCTTCTTTATTTCATTCAGTCTTGCTTCTTTCTTTCATTTATTCTTGCTTCTTTCTTTCATTTATTCTTGCTTCTTTTTGTCTTTCATTCATTCTTGCTTCTTTCTTTCATTTATTCTTGCTTCTTTCACTCATTCATTCATTCTCGCTTCTTTCTTTCTCACTTTCATTCATTCTTGCTTCTTTCTTTCTCACTTTCATTCATCCTCGCTTCTTTCTCACTTTCATTCATTTTGCTTGTTTCTTTCATTCTTTTTGCTCCTTTCTTCTTGCTTCTTTCATTCTCCTAGCTTCTTCTTACTTTACACTTCCTTCGTACATCTTTTTGTTCTTCCTTTCCATTTCTTTATCCTTTTCTATCTATTCTCCTTTTCTTTCTCTTTCTATTATGCCTTTTCCCTTCTTTTCTATCTATTCTTCCCTCTCTCTCTTTTCCTCACTTCCTATCTTTTCCCCCCTCCTTCTTTCCGTTACACTCTGCTTCTTCCGTCTGAGGTTCACTTGATACAAATATTGTTTTTCCTCCAACCAATTTTTCATTTTTTTCCCTTCCAGTTACGCACCTCCTTTTAGCTTTTCAACTTACCACTCACCATTTTATTCTTTTCCGAGGTTGCCTGATTCAAAACCACATTACATTTCTCTTTGCGCATCATCAGTTAAGTTCCTCCTTCTCCTGCACGCAGCTAAGTTGATTTCAACATGTCTTCACCTCTAAGTTCTGTTGCCTCACCCCTCCTGTAAACTCATCCACGTATCATATACTAAACACGCTCCAAGAGTTTAGCGCTTAATTTTGACCCAAGAACAGCTTTTGAAATTATATGTTTGAAACAATAATTAAGCATCAATTGTAAGACAGAATGTATGTTTGTTAGCAAAGGGACAACCTAACAAGCAAAAAACATGTTAAAATCAAGCAAATACAAAAATTTAAATATCTGGGAAATATTTTAACAGATAACGGAAAATGCGACATCGAAATCCGAAAGCGCATTTGGATAGCGAAACTTGCCTTATAGAAGCTAAGTAATGTATTAAGACATAGGAAAATTTCGTTAGAAAGTAAGAAAATAGCACTGAACTATTATATAATATTGGACCTTCTATGTGGCAGTGGATGCTGGATAATCTCACTGATGAAGAAAAGACTTGAAACAACAGCAATATGTTTCTACGGATGGATGCTGAGAAAATAATGGACTAGATATGTGAGCAACGACAAAGTTTTAGAGAAAAAATAAAGCACACTTAAATTTAACATCAGAAATAGACAGTTGGAATTTCTAGGTCGTATAATGAGGAAAAAGCTCATAGAAATATTGACACCCACCCACATGGCATGCTGGATGGAAGAGAGACAGAGGAATCCAGTGAATGACGTACCTGGGTAAAGGTTTGGTAGAAAAGAGATTAGGAGTGATGACAAAAAGACAAATTTTACTAAGAGCTACAAAGGAAATTGAGAAGAGTCATGATCGCCAACGTCCTGAAGGGACAAAGTATATAGAAGAAGCAGAAGCAAAATTTAAGAATAAATAAATAGGATTAAGTAAGAAACAATTCCATTTTGATTTTACATCTCGAGAAAACCTTTTGATTTCGAGTACCTTTCTTCTCCATAAGTATGAAAAAGACTAACCTGGGAAACAAGATCGCCATTTTTTTTTATTTATTCAGTTTTATATATTTTCTCTAGGAAGTTAAAAAGTAGAAGTATTAGGTACATTATTTACATTATTCGGACTATTGTCCTGATCTTTGTCGCCATATTTATTACTCCGGCCTTCTTCAGGTGGTTGGAATGTTGAACTGAACCCTTTATTTCGCTCACTGGGGTAGATTGTTCTAGTTCCACGTGCCATGTTTTTAATGGATGTCAGTTATCAGTTATCTCCTGCTTATTCCCCTCTCCAAGGTCTCCACTGCCTTAACCGGGTATTAAACCCACTCTTTGGGTCCTGTCACTGGATCTAACTAACGCCTTTATCCACTGTGCCATGTGTCGTTGACGAAATCTGTGTATGAATTTCTGGGTATTATAAAACTAATGTCTTCAGCAACATTTTTTACCAGTGCTCATATTTCAGAATTGACGGGTTGGGTCGCTGAGTACCTGACTAGATCCCTCCACGCATTTGGGTTGAAAGCCAAATTCATTCATGCGTAGCGTTTATTTTGTAAATAGACATAGTGGATCTCATCCCTTTGCAGGTCAAACCACAGCAGTTTTCCTCTCACTTGAACGCTCACCTTTGACATGGTCACGTGTCCATTGATTCTATCTTGCCCTGGCTAGTGACTGCAGTCTAGGTCATCCAAGCGATGCCTTGTCAACAACGCTAACCCCTTGTCGTAATTTCTAACAGGAAGTAAGCCCTTGCGTCATAGTTGTTTTATTGCCTTGCTTGGGGTGAAATGATTAAAAAAGTACAATTCTAACAAAAAAATTCTTGACTTTTAATGTTGTCTATGTTTTGGAAGACAATTTTCACTATTATTTTAGTATGTAAAAGCTCAGTAGACCCGATTCCCAAGAGAATGTTACCCCTATGACTACAATTTTAACCTGTTCAAGCCTAGCCTTAACCGTCATCTTCCCTCCCTCTATGCATACACTACCACTTAACGTAACCCTCTACTTCGCACCTTGTACAGGGTGGATAAAAAAAACAGAAGAAAAATTCTGTTTAGAAATGGGTTTTTGGTTCTTCCTAAAGGCTTCTCATTCTCTTTCACTCCCAGTAACCACTTACGGCTTAGTGGAATTATCACCTTTCTTGGATTCAAAAGATATATATATAAACATTCCACCCCAACAATAATCTCGCGTGAACCAGGAAATAAAAAAAAATAAAGTGTCAACACAAAATATAAATGAAAATAAATATAATATTTCCAGCATTTGAAAACTCGGAGTTCTGCAATTAATGCCAAATATGTATATTTCTTATATATGCGTGTGTGTGTGTGTGTGTGTGTGAAATTTCTCAGAATAAATCTGTAGAGAAGACAAACTGAAAAAATAGGCTATCGGAAAATAGTGGCGATAAACAAAAGCGTCTTTTAAAAAAAAAAAAAATTGACCTCATGTAACTACAAAAACTTCGCGTTGTTTAACATCTCTTACCTTGATAAAGTCAAATGACGAAAAGGGTCGGCACGTATTAAGTACTATTTTCCGAATGTCTATTTCATATATATATATATATATATATATATATATATATATATACCTAAAGAGCCAGGTAAACCTACCTAGGTTTCACCTATACGGATCGTCAGGGTCAACGTCAGGGTTCACCTGGCTCTTTAGGTTCATATTTAGGTTTGCTCTACTTAGCGTATTAAGCAATTTACGTAGTTACTTTTGTTTTACTCGTTTTGGAGGATTTTTTCTTTGGACTCTGAGCTTGAATTCTGGACGATTGTTTTCGCCTCAATTTCATGTTCTTAGTTCTTTCTTTTTTATCCCTTATTTTTCCTTGGACATTGGTGGTTTGTTCAATTACAAGCCAAAATAAATACCTAAGTTTTTTTTCCAAACGAGTATAACTATATATATACACACATATATATATATATATATATATATATATATATATATATATATCAAATATTGCTGCTTTTCCACGACTTAAAATTCTTGTAGACGTTCATTTTTATACGGTGATGTCACAATCTTCTGGAGATTCAAGAACAAGATGCTCAATTCTATATTTTCGAATATTCTATCTTATTTCTCAAAATATAGAATTGAGTATGTTGTCCTTGAAACGTTGTGATAATAACAAGAAAGTTGAGAACATTAGTCCGAATGTAAATAGGTAACTGTTGATGCCTTACCGTAGAAATTCAGTCATAACATGATCTGAAGTTGTAACTGTATCACGTTTTATCTATAAGCTTAATATTTGTCATTGAATTAAGAATATTGTCACAGAAAGATATTAAGTTGAGAAACAAATATTATCCTACAGAATGAATGCAATTTTAATGATTAAGTAACATAATAATCAATCTATAGTCTTAAGGCAATACCACGTTGAAACATTCTTGTACGATCAAGAATGTTAATCAACGACGAGACTGGTGAGTAGTTTGGTGAGTGACCCTTTGGTAATACGAAATGCTGAAAGCTTGGAGATTCAAGTGGTGTAATGGATAATGGCTCAGAAATTAAAAGTGGAGATAGGAGTCTCAATTCCAGTCGAGGTCGTTGTAGTCAATTACGCACAAATACATTTAGGAAAGGTATGAATCCACTTCTTCTACCTTCAGCTATGGATTAATTAGTAGCACCTGTATCAGTATATCATTATTATCTCAAAAAGAATCTTAAAGTCTGAAAATATAATCTGGCTTTAAATAACCTGCAAAAGGTTTATAAGACGTAAAAAAAACTAATCAATCAAAACCTACATATGCACATCACATTATTACGTTCAACTGTTTATTATTTTTCACGAAAGCATATACATAGAGGGAAGCGTGCATAGTGAAATCAATAATCGGTTACCTTGGAAACATTTTAAATCTGTCTTCATTATCGATACGTAGAAAGGAAACTTGCGTGAACGAATTCTCTTTTTCAAATCTGGAGTAGAGTAGCTTTGTATATACAAAAACAGAAATATCTAACGCTATACTTCTGTGTGTGTGTGTGTGTGTGTGTGTGTGTGTGTGTGTGTGTGTGTGTGTGTGTGTGTCATTTATGATTGGCTACAGAGAAAGAACGAGATGAATAGCATTTGTATCTTCTGGGGGTCTTCTGGTATTTTGGCAAGGCGAGACGGGACTATCTTTGTAGTTGCTGTGTGAAGGAGATAACATGAGCTTACCTGATAGAAGCGGGAACTTTTATTATTTATTTATTTAGATATAATCCTTATAAAATAGGAAATACAGCAAACTGTATATAGTGGATAAATGAAAGAAATTTAGCCCTGTGGAAAAAGCGGAATAAAAAAAAAGGGTATAAAGGGAACGTTAATGAAAAATAGTCCATTCTCCATATATATATATATATATATATATATATATATATATATATATATACATATATATATATATATATATATATATATATATATATATATATATATATATATATATATATATATATATATATATATATATATATATATATATATATATATATATATATATATATATATATATATATATATATATATATATATATATACATATATATATATATATATATATATATATATATATATATATATATACATACATATATATATATATATATATATACATATATATAATATATATATATATATATATATATATACATATATATATATATATATATATATATATATATATATATATATATATATATATATATACATATATACATATATATATATATATACATATATATATATATATATATATATACATATATACATATATATACATATATATATATATATATATATATACATATATATATATATATATATATATATACATATATATATATATATATATATATATATACATATATATATATATATATATATATATATATATATATATATTATACATATATATATATATACATATATATATATATATATATATATATATAAATATATAATATTTCTGAAACTATATAAATCTTTCTTTATCTCTTGTATACACACAAATAAATATAAAAAATATTTCTGTATATAAATATTTTTATGTATCAAATAGAATTATTACAAATACACATGCTTATATTTAAATTTATATGTATGCATAACTAAGACGCACCAGCGCATTGAGATATATATCTACATGTATATTAAAAAATACAATTAAATGAAAACATATCTTGTCACTACACTGATGTTTGCAAAAATGCTATACACTCTTCAAGAGAATTTATGAAAAAAATTGATCTCAGATTTGTTATATAATATATATATATATACACACACAAACACACACACACACACACATATATATATATATATATATATATATATATATATATATATATATATTGTTAATTTGAAAGACGGTTTTTTGAAACCAAAATTTCTTGTTTTAAGTGATTTACTGATAAGAAGGCATTTAAGACAAACAGACATTGTTGTTGAGTGTTCATTATCGTAGAGACATAGAGCGCGAACCGAATTATTATGGGAACGATATTTTCACTTAACCTCCGATTACTATGAATTTTTTGGCCATATAGGTATAACCACACTTCAGAAATTCGATTCTCCTGTACTTTTATTGTGGTAGGAGTGTGTTATTTTGTTTCCGCTTGATGAATATTGATTTATTGCTGACTTTACTTCTCCTTTCCTCTTTTTATTTTCCTGTATTATTTTTTTTATTATATATATATATATATATATATATATATATATATATATATATATATATATATATATATGGAGAAAGACAGAGAGAGAGATAAACATACATTATACATGCATACATATATATATATATATGTGTGTGTGTGTGTCTATCTATCTATATGTGTCTCTCTCTCTCTCTCTCTCTCTCACTCTGTATATATATCTCAATCATAATATCAGTTTTCAGATTTGTATTTACTGTAATATAAATTACATCTTAAACAGCCTGAGGGGCCAATAACAGCGAAACTATAGTAGCTTTTCTCCGAATTTTACTATTTTCTCACATTTTATTTTAAATATATATTATATTTTCAGTAATATATGCATATGTAAACGTGTACTATATTTTCAATTATACATATATTCTATGCACGTCCTTTTATTTGCGTACATTTATGTATATTTCTATTCGCAAATAGAGGCACATACATAAATTAGAAACTATGAACAATAAAGAAAAACGCTCGGCCCCTCTCGATGTAAAATGGAAGCAAGAATAACAAATCGCAAGTATAATATGATGAAACATAATCCTGTCAAAATGCAAGTTACAAAGAGGATCAGATAATTAACTTGAGAAAAGGTTTGTAATTCGAAAGACGAGCGGCAAAGGAAGACAGGATGGTTCGGGGAATATGTCGGCTGGGTGAAGAAGAAGAATAAAGCTTCCAAACAGAAAACAAAAAAAAAAACACAAAAAAAAAAACAAAAAAAAATTAAAAAAAACAAACGGAAACATTTCGGCAACCGACAAAATAGAAAATACATCCCCACCCCGCGCTTTACTCACGCACACACATTTTTCTATTTTTCAAAAATGAATTAGCGATGCTTTTTAAGTTCATATATTTTTCTTTAACAATGATTAATGGTATATGTCTGCTTGTGGAAAAAGTTGTTTTAAATATTTTTGTGGCTGTATTTTCATATATATGCATACGTGTTATTATGAATTATCTTGAAATATCTCGGATCAAACAACCTCCAGGATAGGTGTTGTGGGGATGATCTTTCTGTAAATTTATTTCGCAATTCTGATATATATATATATGATCTGTAGAAATGTGCATATATATATATATATGTAAGTGCAGATATGTGTATATATATATATATATATATATATATATATATATATATATATATATATATATATATATATATATATATGTATATATATATAAACTGTAGATATGTGCATATATACTTGAAGATATTTTCATATATAACTGTAGATATGTATATATATATTCATCTATCTATCTATCTATCTATATATATATATATATAGAGAGAGACAGATAGAAAGATAGATGGATGCATATATATACAGATAGATATTTTCATATATATAACAGTAGATATGTCCATATATATATATATATATATATATATATAATACAAATGAATGAGAAAGTAGAAAAATGTATGTCACGTGTTCAACCTCTAGAAGGAATTCACGGGATCAGGTTGGTTAGATCCAGTGACGAGCCCCAAAGAGCTGTGAGTTCAATACCTGCTTAAGGCAATGGAGAACTTGGAGAGGTGAATTAACAGGAGATAACTGATAACTGACATCCATTAGACATGGCACGTGGAACTAGAACAGTCTATCCCAGCGAGCGAAATAAAGGGTTGGTTTCGGCATTCTAAGAAACTGAAGAAGGCCGGAGCGTACAACGGCCGAAGCGTTGTGATAAATATGGCAACAAAGATGAGGGTAATAGTCCGAATAATGTAAATAGTTTACATAAGACATCACCTCTGAAATATTGACAGATTCTGATAATATATCCATACTTTTAAATATAAGATATATAAACCCGACTTAGATAGAGACACTGCTTTAAAATTACATATACGCTACTATAACATCTGTGTGAATTTATTTTGATAAAAATATACGCGGGTGTACTGCAAAGTTATTTCTCTTACCAAGAAGCCTCACCCCAAATTCTGATGTTTACTGATCTGGTCAGATTTATGGAAGTGGGAAGCCCCATGAATCTTTGCAGCACACCTACTATATATAACCATCATTTGCGTGATGTTTTCACAAGCATATTTTTCTCAACCGACTTGCAATGGTATATTGTTCGATTATATGTTCCTCCTATTCCACCATCTCTGCAACATTGGAGGGCTGAAGTTTTTCCGTCTTCTCAGTATCTCCACTCCTTGCATAAAAGTGGGTTGCTGAAAATTTCTCGGGCCGACCCTTTTCTCAGAATAATTATTTTGATATTTAATCATGATAATCTTGGTTTGAGGGACTAGTTCTGCTTGAGAGCTTTTCAACATCCACTTTGCATAATAAAGTTTGTTGAAAGGTTCTCGGACTGAACCATTTCCCAAAAACAGTATTTTGATGTTTGGTCTTGGAAATATTGATTTTTCTTTCTTTGTTTGGGAACTGAGTCTGGCCAACTATTTGTCAGAAGCCAGTTTGTGTCAGAGAGAGTTGCTGAAAAGTTCTCAACCCGACCCATTTCCCAAAATCAGTATATTTTTGATCATTGACATATTGATTTTTAGGAAGTCGTTCTGTCCGAGAACATTTTATTACCATTTTCTATATTAAAGGCTTGTTCTTCTCGAAGGTGTCTTTCGAATTTTTTTTTTATTTTCAGATTATCGGAATTTGATTGGGCCGAAAAAATTTTCACTTTATATCTGTATTCATATATACATATTCACCGTAATATATCCTCAATATTTTTTCTACGTATCGATCTGCGATTTTGTCTACTTTTTTCTAATCTTGGAACATACGGTCCTTCAAGAGGGTTTATTTGTAGGATTATTAAATTAGTCAGAATAATAATTTTCTGTCTTTTTCTTTATTTAATATTCTCGAGAGATAAGAAAAATGAAAGTGTGACAAACATTATTTCTCTAAAATAATTCCGTGGTAACTAGACCAAAAAACAAAGATAATAATGTTTTTGTTCGTTACTCTTCTTTTTTCAACACGCGTAAATGACTGAATTTGAAATTTCAACCTGCATAAAAAATATTTAATGAAATGAAGCTGCATTTCTCCTTATTCTGCGCTCTCCGTTACAAAGTCTGGAATCCTAAGCATTCTCTGGAAAATTGAGTGGAGATGACTTGGTGAGGCCAGGAATGGGAGTGCTAATTTATTGGGATGAAAATGTGTGTAGCGGAAAGGGTGACAAAGGTTACGAGATTAAAATAAAGAGTGAAAGAAAGTTAACAAGATAAGGGGGAACAGCAAGAAGATGATTTTTTTATGAAGAATTAAAAGGAAAAAAATAAAAAAATAAACGAGTTAACGCAAAATGAGAAAGAAATGGATAAAGTTATATAGGCCGAGAAAAGCCGGGTAAACATTTCAATGAGAAGTGAAGAGGTTAAAATAAAGTTAAGGAAATAGAATTAAAATAGAGAAAAGGATCTTTGTAGAGGGAGGGGTAAAGTATCTTCGGAAGAAGTTTTGGGAGAAAGATGGAGAAACGGAAAACTGATATTATATTCGAATGTGATGGAATGGAGTTGAAGAGAGGAACAGATTAGGGGCAAGTAAGGAGTGAAAAGACACGAATTAATGGCCGACACAAACAGAAAAGAAAATTGTTTTAAATGAAGAGAATTGCACGCTGAAATAAGATGAAAGATTAAAAGAAGCAACAAACAAAATGAAAATAATGTGGAAAAGTGAACCGTGTGAGATGGAGCGAGACGAAGAGGAGAAGAAAAACTAAGAAGTAAAAAAAACAAAAAAAGAAAATGGCTGAAGATAAGTGAAAGAGAGAATTAACCGCCGCAAGAGATTTTGTGTTGCACAAGAATGTAAGGTTAACGGCATGGCGGGAAATGTTGGATCTGAGTCGGATTTTTGCCGTAAGCAGTAATTCCCATTATTGATTCTAAATTTTATTATTATTAGTCATTATTTTTATTATTAGTCATTCTTTTTCTTCTTCTTCTTCTTCTTCTTATTATTATTATTTTCTGTTTTATAATCACGCTCTCATTCTCTCTTTCTCCTCTCACCCAATGATTAGCTTTCTTCCATCTCTTATTGAGAAGCGAGAATTGTGTCAAATGAAGGGGAATTCTCTTGGATCGAGCATTAACGTTAATGGCTGGGAACTGTGGGAAAATGTGTCTGTGAGCATGTACGTCACTTCCTGCCGAAACGCTTCGCACATGTAAAGGCTTAACGGGCGCAATTGTAAGGAATTCAATAATAAAAAATAAAAATATTAATGTTAAAGAAAGTAATTTTAACGCAAAACGATAATTTGGTAAAAAAGAAAAAAAAAATGAAATAGAGAATAAATGCAAAAATATGTAACTGAATGTCATCTCAATTCTTCGAAACCCAAAGGGAAATAAAAGAGAGTTAAAGAATGTGGAATTGCGAATTAACGAAGAAGCTTGGGTAAATAAGAAAATTAGACTATAAAATGAAATCAAAGGAAATAATATTATAGTTGGGAATAACAGCAATATCTATTATTGTTATGGCGATTAATATTGTTGTGATAATTATTTTATTATTACTACTATTAATATTATTATGACAATTATTATTATTATTATCAATGTTATTCACTATTTCATCATTGATTCTGTCAATATTATAATAGTCATTATTTTCTTTTTGTTACTGTTGTGGTATTATTATCATTATTTATTCGTGCACCTCGAGGCAGTGTAATGGTTAGCAAGCTTGTCTCGCTAGAACAATTATGACTGATAGGTGAGTTCGATACTCAGTGTGTATCACCTACTTTCAGCCTTGTGCCACATCTAAGCTACGCTTGGAAAATCACTATCATTATTCTTTAAGACATCAAAACTATGTTATTTTGATAATGGAAAATAAATATATGGTCAGGTAGATTAAAAGGAACTCAGAACATCGAGAAGGGAAATGGGTTAATAAAATCCTGAGGAAACAAATTCGATAAATCAGAATGAAATAATAAATTGAAGTAAATGTTGGCGATAAATGAGTCAAAAATGAATGAGAAATCCGGAGTAGATTAAGCAGAAGAGAAAAAAAGGAAACGGAAAAAAAAAATTGAAAGATTAAAAAGAAAGAAAGAAAAGAAATAGATTAAAAGCATTACAATAGAAAATAAAAGAGGAATATAAATGGAAATATAATGAAAGAATAAAAAAAAATCAACAGATGTTAGAGAAAAAATTTTTACGAGGATGCTTCTTAAAACGTCTTTCCGGTTGTGTCTCGGAAAAAAAGACATTGTAGAGTGGTGAAGGAAACGGTAGAAAATGAAATGCCAAGTAAAAAAACACAAAACATCAATAAAAAAAGTAATATACAAAAGATGTTGCAATGAATATATATATATATATATATATATATATATATATATATATATATAAAAGAAAAGAGTTTGTTAAAAGTGGACGCGAGAAAAGCTGTTTTAAAAATCTCGCCTGGTTGATGCACTTCATGTGGGTGTGGATCGTTGGTGGGTTGCTTGATAAACAAGGACGTTAATTTTGCACAGAATTATGGCGACTGGTTTTCTCCTACGCACATGCGCAATATGTCTTCTTTTTTTTTTTTTTGTTCCAACACAGAAACTTTTACATCGTGATATTTTTTCAAATCTTTGATTTCTATTAAAGGATTAACACATAAACAAGATGCAAATATCTGAAACTTGTTTTAATTCAACTGAATAATTTATTTTATTTGATATAAATACTGTCTTTGTCTTAACGAGTAAGGAATCTGGATAAAAAATGTAAATTTGCGAGTTATCAGTATTTTCTTGCTAGGTTTAAAAAAACAAACGGATAAAGAAAGGAGTA
>CAHIKZ030000569.1:982500-985000 GCA_903632075.3 Acanthosepion pharaonis
CGCCACCATTATCATTAACACAGAAAAAAATGTCCGCTTCTAAATCTCGTGAGATACAACGATAATTCAGCATTAATAACTGTCACAACAGGTGTACACTCTAGTGTACACGGTACAGTCCTTTCGGTACATTAAAAGAATCGTTGATTTAATTATGGGATGTAATGAGATCTCGCGAGAACAGAGCTCCCACATACAGAATCAGTTGAAATCGTTATTATTATCGCAGTCGTCTCGATTATCTGTGGTGTCAGATAATGAAAAGCGGAAGAGCTATTTCTGATATAGTCGTACTTCTAATTTTGTTACTCTTACAATGATTATTGTAGATATACGTACGTATCTTTAAGCTTTATCGTTAGGCTTAGATTAAGTTCGCTAATGTGTAACAGATTTTCTTTGCTTTTGCTTTAAACACATGACATTGAAGTAAAAATAGATAATGGCAAATGCGCGGTTATGCATAAAATCCTTCATGCCCTCACTCTTTCTCTTATTCTCTTTCTCTCTCTCCATATATATATATATATAGAGAGATATATATATATATATATATATATATATAATCTGATATTTGAAGATCTTTCCCTTTTGTTCATCGTCTAAATTTCTCTTATGGCATACCAAATGTTCAGTTAGGTTAATTAAAAATAAACTATAGTTACACTATATACACCAATCATTGGCAAACTGCGGCCTGCGGGTCAAATGCGGCCATATTGGCTTTTCTGAATTGCACACATCATTTCTGGAGGAAAATAATGTTTATTAAAATTTTGTTTGTTTGATTTCTTTCTCACATGTTCACGAACACACTCTCTCTCATATATAATCATTATTTATGTACACCCTTGTGCAAATTAATTGAAACAAAACGAATAATTCTGTTATTATTTACTTTTTTTTTTCGTATTTTTCCAATGAAACATGTCCCAGTGCACATGTTAGTACTTCGTATGTCCATTCTATGAAATCGTTTCTTGTAGAATGACCACAGATTCTCGCCTGGATTTAAATCAGAAGAGTTTCCGGGCTAGTCTATAGTACTTTGATTTGTTCACTGGTAACGCTTGTCAGTGTGTTCGTGCAGCGTTACAATTTTCGTACGCTTCCTTGGAATAACGTCCATCGCAGACAATGGCCGTAGGAAAACTAATCGCCAGTCGAGACAATTGTGTCTAGGCGTGATGAAAATATGTTACAATCACGGATGACGCAATATTATTCAAGGCCAAACAAATTTCATCATACACCCCGAAAATAGATTCATATTACTGCACGTCACTGCAAATGACCTAACCTGAGGAAAAATAAAAATCGATTACACCCTGGCACTCCAGGGGGTCTAAAACTGACGCTATGGTGAATGAAAGGAAACTAAATCGGTTGTTTCAATTAATTTGAACGAGGGTGTATGTGGTTATGTACAATGTTTCTTCAATTTTGTAAACTTTTGTTGAAAATAACTTTTTAATAATTTTAAATCATTGGCCATTTTTCTTAAAGAATATCACATGTGTGAACATCAATTGATGTAGAATGCTGTAGATGGCGCCACCCACATCTTCTTTTCTAAGGCTAATGTTGTTCATATAATGTATATAATTTTTGTGTGGCTATCCAAGGATCATTGTTTATAATCCTGCATTTGTTGGCGAAATATAGCAAGATTTTATGGCGATGGATCACGTGTTGCCTCATCATGTACAATACATTTTGAAGTGAGACTGGACTGGCGATGGGTTGACTGGTGACACTGTCGAGCATCTTGCATAAGCTCTTGTACGAACATCATATGGGGGTGTAATATCCTAATGGAACAACACATCAAATCTGCTTTGGCAGGAATTATAACAGCTCCGTTCGAACAATGTACTGATTGTTCCCTCAACACAAACAAAAGGTGAGCGAATAAAAATAATTCTTCCGATGCTTTCAAATTTGGTAGGCGTCAAATACGTATCGAAAATTGTAATATATAGCACTCCACACGTTGATGCTAAATGTTTGGATATGTTTCATAGCGAGGTGCCCTCCAGAGGACATCGCTCCCGATGTAAATGTATCACACGCCGGTAGACATCATTCTGTCACTATTGAACTGTACAGACACCATTTGTTCCCTCAGATTATACTTTCACGCCACCACCGAAAACACGAAAGACGATGTTGTAGCTAAATGTTAAGCCTACTAAGAGACACTCTCATGCGTAATCATTGCTTCAAATAAAAGAATTCCAGTTTTCCACGTTCATATTCCTGGGACTATATTCGCGTAAAACAAAGCGTGTATCTATAACAGAAGCCTGTCAGGGACTTGATGTACGGGAACAGGACTGTTGTCAACATCGAGGCACCACTGTCATAACAGACACGTTCAGCATGCAGAGTAGAGCAGTTCTGTTCTGATTTTCGAGGGAAGACAGTTCGACTCGTAGGGAATGGCTGGAATTGAACAAAAGATTCATGTGTGCGTTTTTGTGTGATGACACCTGCTCTC
>CAHIKZ030000569.1:990000-1000000 GCA_903632075.3 Acanthosepion pharaonis
AAGTTTTATTCTTGCCCATATTTGTAGTGGCTGCTAAGAGTCATTTTACTTACTGCCAAACTGCAGCTCGGAGATCTACCTCACGATAAGCGACAATCTATTTTATGATGAGTTGACAAAACATATCAACTGTTTGATACTAAGATACTGCTGGTTAAACATCTTAGCGAATTAAATCTATTGTTAAATAAGCTACTCTTCCAATGGTGGTATTAGATTAAGAAAACAACGATGGTGACAAAAGCAGCCCCTCCCATTCGTCAGCTGTGCAGCGGGAATTCCTTCCTCGTATGACGAAACAAAGTGTAGACAAACAAAGACGCGCCATTCTGCTTTACTTAGTCAGAGAAGCCAATTATTATTTCGTATTCAGTTCTTTGCATTTTTCCTTCATTCCCAGTTGGATATTCTTCTTTTCTGTAACCTTGTCTCTTCACAAATCTTTCCCCCATCCTTTCTTGGGTTTTAATTTTTACATCATTTTAACGGCTATCTCTGAATTCGCCTTAAACAAGGCGTTCGCTTGGATACCGACTTGAACTTTTGATTGACGTGTTAATTTTTGTGTTTTCGTCGAATGTTGTTGCCTTTTATTGGACGTCAACCGTCCCCACCACCACAAGTCTCCGAGATACTAAAGAAGTGCTTGATTTGACACTTCTTCGCCTTTTCGTCTCCGCTGACAAGAAGGCGTGGCTTGGTGTATATGGGACGCAAAACTCGATTTAATAGTGCGTTCTTTTTTTTCCTCGCAGTTTCTCTTTTTTTTTTCTTTTCTGTTTTATTTGTTTATGCATTTATGTTCATTGAAAGTTGTTTTTCATTTACTTCCAAAGCACTGCATTTTCCTCATCATTTGCCCTCAATAATTCTAAGCTTAACGATTTCTCTCTTTTCTTTTCCTTTTTGCCTTATTTATTGGATTCTTTCTCATATTTAAGACCATTCTAGTCTACATTTACATAGTCTAGTTTATTGGCGTGAAAATACTTAGCTTTCCCTCACACTTTGTCGACCTTTTCGTTCAGTTTGGATCGCCATCGTTCTTTTTCGCCATCATTCGTTCTTTTTCGACATGTCTGTTCTTTCTTTCTTTCTCTCTTTCTTTCTTTCTCTCTTTCTTTCTTTCTTTCTTTTTTTTTTAACTCTTTTATCTGTTTTCTCCGGTTTCTCTTTTTTCATTTTCTCCTTTTCCTCTTCCTTTTTACCTTTCTCTTTCCTCTTTCTTTCGTTCACCTTCTCATTTTCACCTTTCTTTCGCTCTCTGTTTCCTCTTTCTTTCGATCTCTCTCATTCTTCGCTCTTTCGCTTTTCTTTTTACCATCTCTTTTTCCTCTCTCTTTCGCTTTCCCCTCTTTTTGCTTGCTTTCTCACTCACTTATATCGTTTTCTTCAACTCTCTTTTTTTCTCTCTAAAGTCCATTGTCTCTTTCCTTTATTTTTCCTGCTCACTCCTTTTCATTCTGTCTCATTTCGACTTCTCTTTTTTCCTCTATCATTTCTCTAATTTTATGGCTTCGCATTTCTCCCAATTCTTTCTTTTTCGTTTTTCATAATCTTCGTTCTTATTGTTGCCTTTTTTAGTCATTTTCCTTTTTTTTCCCAGATTTTATCTCTTTCTTTATACATTCGACTCTACATAATCTTTACATTCCTACCCGCCTGTAATTTTCTTGACTCACACATAACTAATATTTAGTATTATTTTCTTTTCCTCCTCTTTACATTCTTCCTGACCACTTCCTTTTCTTTTTTTTTTGACACTAATCGAATTTTTCCACCATGCCACAATTTAACTTATCCATATAGATATGCATTCCTTAAGAATCAGATAAAATTATTCTCACAAATGCAATTCAATACTCCATTTTTTTTCTATTCCTCTATTCCTGATATTTAATCTGGCATAAGGCCATATAGGAAGAGAGCAAATATACAAAAGGCTGAAAATATGATCCCCGAGTTTGGGATTGAATATCGATCTTAACAGTAGGAGAAAATAATAAATTTAATTTTTCCCATATCAGATATTCGTTCATTTTTGTTTTTGTATTGCAAATTTCCGGCTGTTTTTGTTGAATTTGTCTTCCGCAGACGAATTCGAGAAATATATTTGGTAATACAGAGCAAGATATAAAAAACCAACAACCTGCATTTTACAGTTTTCCTGCATTGCATCTTATTGTAGTTTTTTCGATTTCAGGGATTTTAAATCGCATAGAAGATCAAAATGATATCTCGTATAATCTTCCTACGAGTCTAGCAAAGAAAGGTTCCTGTTGTAAAAATGATAACTAACAGATTAATTTCACAGCTCATGAGAAAGCTTTTGAGCTCCATTGCTTGTCCGTACCCCCGATACTCACTAGCATCAGGGTTGAATATTGAATAAAACTTTTGTTTATATTTCTGAGATGAGGTATTGTAACTATTTACACTATTTACTTTCTTTGAACTGCTATTCTCATTTTTATTGTCATATTCACGACGTTTCGACAGTTGTACGCTCCGACCTTCTTCAGATGATATACATTGGAATTTCAAACTGAACCCATTATTTTGTTCACTAGGGTATATTGTTCTAGTTCCATGTGCCATGCCTTTTCTGGATATCTTATTGAATATATAATCTACATAGTATACTTATATAACAAAAGTGTGGAATCTATGGTATTTTTTTCTTTGGAATTAAAATCTATTCATATTTCGAATTTTATCTCATTTTTGAAATCCGTTGCTTGGAATTAAGTCTAAGTAAAGTTTAAATGCACTAGTTTTGTCTGTCTCGTAGAAGTTATAATAGATGTACGCTTTCCGTAGTGGTTGTCAGCAATGAAAATGAGATCGGCGTGCGGAGTTCAAATGCAGGCATAGTCAGTTGTATGCACTTTTGCACAAATCGTTTTAGGAAATGCATTTTTTCTTATAACAACTATCGGTTAAATTGCAGATTACAGTATACTCCCTAGCGGTCGTCTTGGATATCAATCCTGGGCTGAAAACGGCGGAGAATGTGATAGGAAACCACTCCACTAACATCTCTAAGACTGCATGACAATTCGCAGATAATAACGAAAAGGAACATGTGGAGAGCCATGCTCGCTCTTTACACCAAGAAGAGATATGGCATTTAAAAATCTTACTATTAGTTAATATTATTATATATTATGGTAGGATATGTGTGTAATTAACGGATGTCAATGCAGAATATCGACTTGCTGAGCTGAGTTTAAATTCCGTGCTTGTCTGTTTCGTTTAGATTCGCACTACTGCCCTTGGGAAAGACGCGAATCTGCCCTTTCTCTCCCTGTTTAAATCGTAGGGTTATAAGAGGAAAATTCTGAATCTAAAACCAGTTCACGCGAGACTAACAAGTCCACTCCGTAAAATCTAATTGTTGCAGTAACCACCTAGCGTGGTTTATATAATCCAGAGGAACAGCAATTTCAATCGAACGAATAATTAACCATGTCTGAGATAGACTTTGCTTTATCAACACTACCAAGGGTCGCACTTCGTAGCTCCTTCAAAAGCCAGGATTAAAAAAAAAATAATTTCAGACCAAGAAAACCTCAGCATTTAGACGCTTAGAGCAATATGGAATAGACTTCGATGTAGTTTTTTGTAATCGTAGACGAAGCTTGTTAATATATTTTAGGCATCATTGCGAAGTGAACTTCATTTTTATTTAAATAAATCTAACAAGTATATTAAATGATTAGAACTCATTTAACGTTTAATCTACTAACACAACCATTTGAGATGCACAATTTATTACTTGACTATATTATAATTGGTTATAATTTTGACAACCGCATGACAAGTATGATATATATATATATATACATAAACAAACTAATCACAGTTTAAGCAATATTTATAACCAGTGACATCTTTGTTCTTCTATATAAACACGTGCAACAAAATAAATCCAAATTCGCATTAAAAATGCCCTTTAGAAGACGAAACGCATCGGTTATGAATAGTTTTTCCTCTTGTTTTTTTTTTTAATTAACACACACACACACACATATGACAAAATCGAAAATGTTTGCATGTGACGCGTTTCGTCTTTCAGGTCTTCATCCGATGAATTGTGTTCCACTTTGTCATACAATTTCCCCAATGCTATTCTTCATATATAAAATATTTATCATTATCTGATATATATTTTTATATATAGAATGTTATATATATATATATATATATATATATATATATATATATATATATACACACACACATATAGTAGAACCTCGGTTAACGAATTTCATTCGTTCCTGAAGGCCGTTCGTAACCCGAAATGTTCGTAAACCGAAACTATTTTATCAATAGGAATCAATGTAGAGAAAAAAGTCACAGTACAATAAAATTGGAAAAGAGAAGCACGCCACTATACACGAATGTATACAACACGGAAGTCGAGTCAGCGATTATTCCGTTCGGGTTAATTCGGTTCGGCAATGTTGTTCGAGAACTGAAATTTTGTTCGATGACCGAAGCAGTTTCATCTCGAATTTTCTGTTCGAAAACCGATTTGTTCGACAAGTGAGACGTTCCAGAACCGAAGTTGCAATGTATATATGCACAGTCCAAAGTATTAAATAAATACATTTTTTTTACTTAATTCTCTCTCTCTCTCTCTCTTCCATACACACACACACACTTATATATGTATGTGTATGGGGAGGTATGTTCTTTTTGAGAATAAGGTCGTCCTTTACGGAGATTTTGTTATTTGCTAGTTCTTGTTGCGTGTTGAAATTGATTAACATTCGTGGACAATAAAGCGACATTTCATCCTTTACACTAACAGGTGTTGATTCACGATAAGTTATAAATTCTCTCCTATATTCTCCCTCTTTCTTTCTTTCTCTCTTTGTTGCTTTTTCTTCCATGCTTTTTACAAAACCAATCGAGGTGGAAAAGCGAAACGAAAGCGAGAAAGAACAGCCAAGTTAAATAGAAACGCGATCTCCTGATCAAATGTCAGGGCGTATGTAAAGTTTTTGCTCTTTAGCACCTATAAATCATTTCGTCCAGTTTTTAGCTAAATGGTCTGGTAAGTAAGTTTTGCATGGATGTATTTGGCTATGTAAGAAGCAAGTGTCAGTGCAGGCTTATGTAGAGTAAATTAACTTAGCGCTTTTCACGAATTGTAAGAAAAAGATGAAAAAATATATTCATTCTTTCTCATTATTTTACTGTATTGATTTTATATGATTACTATTCTTAAAATAATTATTATTAATATGAGGAATTGTACATTATGGGATTCGTAACTAAGTTCAGAATATGAATAACATTTTATTGGCAAGAACTCTTAGTAATATTATTCCTAATTCCATGGAATATATTCCGAGGTTTTTGTGAAAAGACTTATTGAAACAAGGTAATAAAACAGAATCTTTTTTTGGTTCCTTTTATATTTGAAGACATCTTTGGTAAGTTTAGAATTTGAAGCAGAACCTCAGTTTTTATATTCTGAGTTGTTTCCAAATTGATTAAGTTCTTTCATGTTAATTTTCATTTTCCGTCACTTTTCTTACTTTTTGCTATCTCACTCCATTTCTTGCTTTCTAATCTACATCTCTCATTTATTTCATTCTTATCCAGTCTCTCTCGACTGACTTGATGGAGAAGTAGTGGATGCGCACTTTTGATGAGTCCTAAAATAGGACGAAATGACCGTCCAGTGCTGTCTGCATTCTGTTGTGAATTCTTCTATTCTCTATCAGGCTGTAAGAAAGCTTTATTTAACTGGGAATACAAGGTTCGCGTATAGTGTCCTTTTATAGTCCCAGTAAACAGAAATAGCTATCTCAAAGAGGAGAGTAACAAAACAAGGGGAGACTACTCTTGATTATTCATAATATACATCTCGACTACATTTTTCTTCTATAAAAGCTACCTTTTCTATCGAGCTTATAAACGTGTGCCCTAAAATGGTATTATCAAAACAATTCAGTTCTATATTTACACCATTATATCCATGTCGTCTCTTTCATTGTTTATGACCATAAAACCTGTTTATATTCATATGCCTTTTTTATGTTTGAGAATGTTCAGTTGAATATATGATTTGTCGACAGATTTCTCTATTAATAACATTTGGCTATCTTATCCCCCTTCAAATACCTCTGAGTGCTAGAACACCTTTACATGGCACATTTTTAAGATCACTCTTTGACAATGTGTAACACCTGTCTTAATTTTGCAAGCGCTGCAAAAATTAAAGCACAACAGACAATCAATACAAAATGGGTGTTTCTGATGAAAAATAAATACATTTTCTGATACACATTTCATCAATATAGAGGAGTTACTAACATATAGTTCGAAATTCTCATTCTGGTCATGACTGCAGATGTCACTTGTATGTTAATGCTCCGCCTATCGTCAGTTACGCTGGCATAATCTTAAAAATAACACGTAACAGTTGCAGATCGGTAAGAAATAGGACGGGAAAATACAATAAACTTTTTATATGCAAGGAAATAGCAAACAAAAATGATGATATGATATGCTCGATTAGTGACGACTGACGGAATAATGGGATATATATATATATATATATATATATATATATATATATATATATATATATATATATATATATATTTGATTCATAGTGTCTGTATTCCTTCTCTAAATGTGGTGGGCAAAAGTTATTTTCAGAATATGTTACTGTTAATGTTGTTACGCGAGTAAATAATAATAATAAGAAGAAGAATTTCTTATTGACATGACAATCTCTGCAGATTATGATGTATCTTTGAAGATCTTAAAAAAAAGAATTATCAAAATACAAGGATCTTGAAGTGGAAATCTAAAAAATGTGGCACATGAGGGCATTAATATTTCCAGTTGAAGTCCTCAGATTGATGGGAAAATGTTCCAATAGACTTAATGAAGGGATTCCTGGTCGGCCATTTCTTAAAGAAATGCAAAAAAGTGTACACACAAGCACAACTTACACATTACAAAGAGATTCATCTATGCAAAATATGGGTTATCTTTGCTTTGCTATTTTTTTTTTCAAAAAATGACCAATGGAAATTGTCATGAAGTCATTTATGACCTTAGGTCTCTGGTTGGAATTCAGAAGGAAATGTGTAGAAAACAGGACCCCCAGGAAATAATAATAATAATAATAATAATAATAATAATAAATCCTCAGGAAAGTTTTGATCGCCTATTTATCCTGATCCTTTAATTATGAATTTTATTTGCATAAAATCCATAATTTAATTATCTAAGATCCAAATAGTAACAACCACAACCGGTGCAACCTAAATTCTTTTACTATCACACAAATTCACCAATCAACATTCGAACACTTAATAGACACAAAATAAAAAACGGATTTGCTATGATGTTAAGTTTTAAATATCCTATATTCTAAATTTATTTTATCTCATCGTTTTATAAAATGAATATATTTTTAAATATCTTATCCTATTCCAAATATATTTTATTTAAAATTGAAATATATTTTTTACAGTGTATAGATTTAAAATTAACATTTAAATAGATTTGACTTTTTATATGAAATTTCTAGAAGCTAATGTTTTGAAAACAACAACTAAAGATGTAGCTTTATTATTTAATTTGAAAATTCATGTCAATAATGATTTTAGACAAATGATATAGTTCAGCTCAGTAGCATTGTCATAGATTGACGCCAATATTCGGTTTTTGTTTTTTTCAATTCAGGCAAAAACTGACGTGGGAGATAATGTCGACCATAGCCCTTCCTATAGCGCCGGGAATGATTTAGTATCACTTTTTGTTTATATTTACGTTTTTTTGTTTTGTTTTTTTTGTTTATTTCATTTCATTTCTTTTTTTTTTTCTTTTCGGGCATCTTAAGCCAGAATGATGTCAACAGTAGAGTGGGTTAAGAAACTTAAGATTCAATAAAATCTGAAGTAAAGTTGCATATAAAAGAGTTGTATATTTTTTTTTAAAATCTACTTTTTCATTTAAGATTTTAAAAATAGTTCTCTGATACTCGCTTGGATGAGTTCTATTCGTTATCAAGTATTTTACACTGTATTATGTCTATGATATCAATGTATAGAAAATACATACGTGTTTCTATCAGCTGAATCAGATAGTCTATTAAAAATCTGGCTCGATATCTAACCGACTGAGTCGCTGTTTATACAGAAGGCAAAACGAAACAAAAACTCTTTTTACTTATTTTTCGATTAATGTTTCCTTTTTATCATATATTTTCATCGTCTCTCTCTTTCTCTCTCTCTCTTTCTCTCTCTCTCTCTTTCTCTCTCTCTTTCTCTCTCTCTCTTTCTCTCTCTCTCTTTCTCATTCTCTGTCCTTGGGATTTTCTTGTTGTTTCTACATATCTATCTCATTCTTATATCGTCTCCTTGTGTTATTATTATCTACTACATACTCCATCTTTCGTTCTCTTTTCTTTGTTTCATATTCTGCCTCTCCCCTATTTCGATCTTTCTTTCTTTTGAAGTCACTCTCACTCTCTCTCTCTCTCGTTTTCTCTCGCTTTCTCTCGCAGTCACTCTCCCACTCTTTCTTTCCCATTCTCCTTTCCTCATTCTTTTCCAGATACTACCCCTCTCACTTTCATTCCCAGTAACTCTTTCCTTTTTTTTTTTTACCAGTTATTAACTCTCACTTTTCCCCGTCACTCGCTCGTTTTCTGTCTCTTCTTCGCCACTCATTCGCTGGTTTTCACTCGTTATTTTCCCCGTCACTCACTCATTCTCTCACTCTCTCTCTCACTTCACTCACGCTATCTCTCTCTTTTTCTCGCCACTCGCTCTCTTTCTCTCCTTTTCTCTTCTTAACTTGCGCTCTCTCTCTCTCTCTTTCTCACTCTCCCCACTTCAATTTCATGCCCTCTCGCTTTCCTGCCACAAACATGCTCTCTCTCTCTCTATCTATCTCTCTCTATCTCTATCTCTATCTCTCTCTCTATCTCTATCTCTCTATCTCTCTCTCTCTCATCTCCCGTTTTAACTGACATACTTGGCCGTCATTCACTCACTTCACTCGCTCCCTCTCTCTCCCTTTTTCTTCTTAACCCCTCCCCCCACTCTCTCCCTTCAATCTCGTGTCCTTTCGCTTTCCGGCCACAAGAACGCTCTCTCACTCTCATCACCCGTTATTCACTATCTGACTTTACCGTCATTCACTCGCTTCATCGTCACTCTCTCTCTCTGTCTGTCTGTCTCTCTCTCTCTCTCTCTCTCACTCTCTTTCTTCTGTTGTTCCCTTTCTTTTCTCGTATTTACCCTCTCTCTTAGTCCGAGGTATACGAATGATGGCACGTATAGTAACTTGTCCGTACCAAAAATGATCACCTACGTTTTTTGCAGTTATACATGTAGTGATTTTTCCCACACTTCGGTCACACAAAACGCACACCTCGTGAATCACCATTTCTTCTCTACCCTTATATCCCACCCATAAACAGTAACAGCACGCATTTGTAGAGAGACAGTGAAAGAGGAAGAGAAAGAGCAAGATTCTGAGTTTTGTAAGCAGGAACCTCATTTCCCTCATAATGTTTAAGTATGTCCTCTTTCTGTCGTGCTTACACTTAACAAACTCCTGAAAATCCCTGTCAACCACATTTGAAACCCTTTTCAGATATCTCGTCTCAGATAATTATTCTATGTCCTCTTTTTCGAACAAACCCTCTTTTGTGTATTTAACATGCGTACATACGTACCTTCTATAAATGGAGCTTCTGGGGGGATCACCTTCCTTAGCTATTTCTCCACCCTTAGGTCTCTTCATTTGTAAGAGAAGAGAGAGAGAGAGAGAGAGAGAGAGAGAGAGAGAGAGAGAGAGAGAGTTTTTGTTTGTATTTTTTTATCACTGTAACACACTTTGAATGCGATGTTTTTAACCTCGGGTATTTACCAGCTGACGGAAAACTATTTGGAAAGAGTTGCCGAAAGTCTACACGACCTTTGTGTTCCTTGTATTTCTCAAAAACATCAAGCACACT
>CAHIKZ030000569.1:1015000-1020000 GCA_903632075.3 Acanthosepion pharaonis
TTTTTGCATGGTTTGGGGAACTAAATGCAGGAGACTGGAACTAGTCGTGTCATGTTGATTCTTATGTCCGTCTATAAAACTAAACATTTAAAACAATGAAAATACATATAAAACTATATATTAGATGTGTATATTCGTATTTAATTTATAAAACTACATATTAGTGTTTCCCGCCTCAACACACGTGTCCTTCGCTTCGGAATTCAATGTGGCCAATATTCATTTAGAATCATCATTGTCTTGATGTGCCATACAGAAATTTCCACCAACAAACGATATTTTGAACTTTATTTTCTGAGAATTAAAGTGAAGAAGTGAATGCTATAAAACAAAGACACTGCTGTAAACATTTACTTGATATATCACGCCCTTCCTCTAGCCTATATTATTACAGCACTAGGTATTTACTCTTTCTCCCCACTAAGAAGAGTTTTGACACAGTCTTTTTCCAAGGCCGGGACCCGAGCGCGTATACCCGGACCAGGCACAAAAATTTCCCGCAGCCACCGCAACCGTTGATTGCGCAGGCCTCGGTGCGAGCACTAATCCCTCTCTCGGGTGCAATGAGAAGGTGCGGCCTCGGGCAGCTGTTCGCCAGATCTGGGCACCTCTCAGTATAATTTTTTTTCAGTTGCGACTCTATCCATTGATAGAGTCGTCCCCGAGTGCATTCTACCCAAAGACAGAGACGCGTGAGAGATGATAAATAAAGGTGTTACAAACTCCTTCAAGGTGGGGTTTACACACTAAATCTTATTACAGCACTAATGCAGTACACCAGATATCTATACATTTAAACACAAGCAATATACAATCCTCTCCCCCTAAAGACACAAACACATCCACTTATATATTTGTGTGTGTTCTTGTGAAGATGTAATGTGATTTTTTCCTGTTTATCTCCATACAGCTCAATCTTTGCAATAAAGAGAATTTCCACCCTTGACCAGAAAGGCGGAGAAAAAGGTTAATTACTATTGAATCAATAAATAATGCCTGGGACAACCTTTCTCAAGAGCAACAACCATGTATATATCATTAAAGATAGTCTTTGGTTTAAGTTCACTTTACTTTTATTGTCGTGGCTTTATAATTGTCTCTTTGTTTAATTTCACGAAATCAGCATTATATTTTTTGCAGACTTTCATTTTATTTTAATTTGTACATGTCTTCAGACTATGTTACCGAGAGTAAAAAATAATAAAGATATAATTTTTTTTATATCTGTTTTATTAGTATCTGTCTATATTTCTGAGATGAGATATTATAACTGTTTACACTATTTACATTTTTCGGAATAGTGTCCTCATCTTTGTCATATTCACGATGTTTCGTCCGT
This sequence comes from Acanthosepion pharaonis, assembly GCA_903632075.3. NCBI lineage: Eukaryota > Metazoa > Mollusca > Cephalopoda > Sepiida > Sepiidae > Acanthosepion > Acanthosepion pharaonis. The sequence goes on from CAHIKZ030000569.1 coordinate 1,016,340, forward strand.
CGTGCACTCCGGGCTTCTTCAGATGGTATACGTATATCTCCTGAAGAAGGGCGGAGCGTACAATGGCCGAAACATCGTGAATATGGCAATAAAGATGTGGACCATAATCCGAACAATGTAAATAAATTAAGTTTTATTAGCGATACACACTGTTCAGTAATAAATATTTATTGCCGAAATCCAGCTGCCTCTTTTCATTGACTTTTTTATTAGAATGATATATATGACGTTTTATTAAAATAATATATGTAAATTATCATAGATACTTTGCAAACCTCTTTTTATACAAATTTTTATTTTTGATGGCTGCATGATTTTTCTGATGAGAAACTTTGAAATGAGGTTGAAGTTGCTTCAAGAATTTTGTCTTTGAAAATTCCGTTAGTCTTCCTAATATAACTAGTGAAGAAATTGAAGTCTTCGATGAATTCGCGTTTGCTAACGTTTGACATTCAATGACTTCTGCATTTCTCTCGCATGATTTGCACGCAGCGCAGCAAAATAAATAATTTGAAAGAATTTTAAATGGGATAATATCTAATACACTTGGAATAACAGATTCGAAAGACGTTTACTGGAATAATGAAGTCTGTATCTATTATTACACATACTGTTGAACACGTTTCAAATCTTAGAATAATGGAAACTAACAGTTGCAATTTACAGTTTGAACGGGAATGTCGAAGTAGCTTGCTAGAGTAGAGTTGTGACGTGACAATTATCGGTGAATATGTAGGCTCGACAACAAGCGAAAGAATTTCATCATATTTTTCGATTCTATTCGCTTCCTTCTTTGGCGGAAACCATCTTGATTCTTGCTTTGGGGGCCAAAAGCAAATTTTTAATCAATTCCGGTTATTAGATTTTTTGATTACTGATATCTGATAATCGTATACGCTCTCCTTTGTCAGGAGGAAGGAAATTAGGTAAAGGAGAATAATTTAATTTTCAGCGTTAGGCTTTTAGTGATTTAATTGTTTAATCGCTATTGAACAAAAATGTACGGATATGTAATGGGGTTTCTATATTTATGCTACGGATAAATTAGATATTTTTCATCATCTTCACTCTCCCTTACCCTCTCTACTCCACACACACACACACACACACACACACACACACACACACACACACACACACTCTCTCTCTCTCTCTCTCTCTCTCTCTCTCTCTCTCTCTCTCTCTCTCTATTACTTCATTCTTCCACTCTCCAACCATCCTCTCTTTCTGCCCTACTCTTCCTTTTCCTCTACTCTACTCTCCCTGTCTACACTCTTCCAGTCTCTTCTCATTCTGTTATAATTTACCTTTTTACTCTTCTCAATACTTCTTTACTCTCTTCTTTACATCTCCTTTTTTTTATTCCACTCTCCATTTTTTTCTGCTTAGTACTCCATTCACCTACACTTTCCATCTGCTTATATTTTTGTCTTGCCGACTACTTGAAAATAGTCATATAGTCTTGAAGTGATATCTATCTATCTATCTATCAAGAAGTTATTCTTTTTATCTATCTATACAGAAGCTATTCATTTTATCTATCTAAATTAAAGGGGAACTATGTCATTTAGAATAATGTATTCCTGACGTATATTTTGATATTCCTACATTGTTTTGTATGTATAAAGAAACTAAAATGTGTTGCACCCCAATAAATACATATACACACACACACAATATATATATATATATATATATATATATATATATATATATATATATATATATATATATATATAATATAATTATGACAAGTTGTTCGTATGACCTGTGTCGTCCTTTTGAAAATTAAAATTTCAGCGCCTCCTTCATGCGTATATGTAATCACATCAATGTTTACCTTTAGTCCGATGAAATCCTAAACATCGAAACGCATCAAACTAAAATGTTTTCCACATTATTCATGATTTTCTTAAAACTGTTTTTGATATATAATAACTTATATATCATTTTCCCATATATATATATGATGTAATTATTAGCTTGACCCAAAAACTTTTCAGCAGCCCTCGTACATCGATACGGACAGAAACAATAAGATCTATTAGATTAATTTTGTTATATTTTGCACTTTATATACTGGTACAAATTATACAGGGAATCATATTGTTGCTGTCGAGACATGGTAAACTGAATTTCAAATATTGTATTAGCATTACTATTAGTATAAAATATCGCTATTATAATGCAACTTCATGGTTTTCAAAATCTAAATTTCATCGCTAACACATCTCCATGTAAAATAATAGAGACAGCATTTCGTCGCGTTTCTACAGATTGTTACTCCTCCAGGAAATAATACTTTCTCCACATTTTCTTTTCGGGTTATTATGGAATAAACAATCCACCTAACAAATATATAAAGAAAAATAAATGTTCTCAGATTTAAGAGAGGCTAGTTTTCTATGTAAATCAATTGTAAATTAACTCCACCTACGACACAAGTAAAAATAATAATAATAATAACAGGTAAGTAATAGAAATAAGTAATAATAAAACTAAAGGTAAAAGGTAATTAAGAATATGCTTTAAATTTATATCAGGTGGTTGTTCTGAAATTGTTTGAAATTTCATATTGACCATTTATTTAAATGAACACCGAGAAAAATTAAGAATATGATTTAAACAATATTTTAATATTTTTATTTGTAATTTTTTTATTTGAAAGTTTTTTTTTTGTTTTTTTTTGTTTTTTTTAAATAAAATTTAATCACGTGGTAAGAGTATATTTGTTCTTGCTTTTGACTTGTTTGGGTTGGAGAATAAAATTACAATTAATTTACATAGCAAATTGAATCCCACTCTTAAAATTTAAAAACATTACAAATTTAGACGTTATTCATGATTTCGACTGTTTATTCGCCAGAAATATGATAAAAAAAATGTTATGGAGGAATGCTTTTCTGTAGAAGAATGCAATTTCATTACTTTTTTACTTTGTTATGTACTATATCAGGTATGGGCAACCTTTTCCGACTAGTTGGCCGTATCAAATATGGCTCATCGTACGGCGAGCCGCACTGCTAAAAGATTCGAGCTAATTTTCCGTTGAAGCTGTCTCAGCCATTTTCACTACAGAGGGCTATATGCGTAAGCATCTGCAATAGAAATGGTGAAAGGTTGATTGGTTTTGGAGAAAAGATTTCTCAATAATTAAAAAAAAAATGAAGTCCCTGTCTAATTTTATCACAGATGACAGTGGTTAACACACATTGTTACATGTGATTTGTTTCTTATTTATTCATTTGAAAAAAAAAATGTTTTAATTTAAAAAAATGTTTCTTTTCCAGAAAATATATTTCTTCTCCACACAAAAAAATTACTATGAACGTCCTGGTTCTAAAGTAAATGATATTTACATTCATGGTCTTCTTTAGTGAAAATCACAAATCGTTTCAAATGATAAAAACGTTACCTTCAACAAAAAGTTAGAAAATTCAAAAAACGTCGTGCTTAATCATTGTTTATCTATATCGTTATGCATGAGAAAATGTAAGTGAAGACGAAACGAAATAAACAAAATTTTAATAAATCTTATTTTCCTCATTTTCCGTGCCATTCAAAAAGCGAAAGGGGTGACATATAACTTACTGGTCGCATTAGACCATGACTGTTCTAGATAATAAGCAGAGGAGTTAAAAGATCAAACGCAGATCAAATA
>CAHIKZ030000569.1:1025000-1032500 GCA_903632075.3 Acanthosepion pharaonis
AGATACAAATATTTAAAGTAAATGTTATGTTTATAATAAACCGTATTAATAACATTTACCGGCCTGAATATCCGAGAGATTTTCATAGAAAATATGCGTCCTCCAACAGGAATCGAACTTGTATCCTATACGGAACCGTCATAAAGCCTGACGTGCCTTAACCGATTGAACCACAGAGGATCGTTCGATTAGCAAGGTCGATTTTACTGCTTTTAAACTACAAACTTGCTAATCGAACCATCCTCTGTGGCTCAATCGGTTAAGGTACGTCAATTTCCTATGATGGTTCCGTATAGGATACAGGTTCGATTCCTGTCGGAGGACGAATATTTCTCGGTCATTCAAGCCGGTAAATGTTATTAATACGGTTAATTATAAACAGAGCATTATTTTAAATATTTAAAAAAAAATGTAAAATAAAAATGTCTTAGAAATAATTGTCGGACTTTATCCATTTCATATATATATATATATATATATATATATATATATATATATATATATATATATATATATATATATATATTTGTGTATTTAGGCAGTAATCTTTCTTTCATGCACATGAAAATGGCTAAATTATAGCCAAAAGCACTCGGATAAAAAGAACAATCGGACAATTTTTTATATAATTTATCATCCGAAAAGAAAAGAAATTATTAGAACACATGAGAAATTGTATAAAACACTAAATAAAAACACCTTGGCTGTCGTTTTTAATGAAATGTGCATATATGTGCATGTCGGAGAGCCGAGTTCAAATTCATTATTATTCACTTACGTGCTAATACCATTGGCAAAGGTATTAATCCTCCCTCTAGCTATAGGTAAATAGCAGGACAGACTGGGTTCTATAGCCTTGGATGGCAACTGGTCTAGGAGAAGGACAACCTGCGGAAGGGCTATATTTAGCCCTTCAAAAAGTGTGGTTGGTTCTGCACAAAGCCTTCACTACTATATTCAAATCATATGTGATGGTGTCTGGGCTGTTGGTTCCTAGGAACTGAGCTGCTTGACCCTCATACATCGAATATGACGGGAGAATCCACCATGTTCATTGTAAATTATTAAGTTTAGCAGATATCAAATGAGTACCTGAGATAGCGATGAGCAAAGCTAGTCGTGTAGAGTATAATTCTTTAATGTGTCTCATATGAATTGGACACCATACTTTTGAAAATGTTGATGTGTCTATAAATAACAATGTCTTTTGCTTTATTTTCTTTTCGTTTTTTCACTCTTTTATTTCTGTTTTTTATTCGTCTCTTTCACTTTCAATTGCCGTTCCTGATCACAGATTTTTTGTTTTATCTCGTTTTTATTTTATTTCTTTTCTCTTTCTATTCAGTGTTTTTCAGTCCTTTCCAAATATTTTGCATTAATGAGAGAGATAAAATAGATGGCGAACCATATTTTCTATCCCTACCATTTTCCCAACTCTTCTCTTTCTACTCATTTTTCTTCTTCTTCTTCTTCTTCTTCTTCTTCTTCTTCTTCTTCTTCTTGTCTTCCTCTTCTCTTTCTCTCATTTGCCAAACTATTCTCTTTCTCTCATTTGTCTTCCTCTACTTGCTCTCTTGTCTGTCTCCCTCTTTTTGTTCACTCATATCTCTCCTTCTTCAGTTCATCTAATTTGTCCTCCTCTTCCCTTTATTTGTCCCCTCTCTTTTTTCACAACTCTCTCTCTTTTCTCTTCCTCTCAGCTTTCTCACTTGCTATCTTTTTTATCACTCCCCTTCACCGATCACGTTTTTCTTCTTTTCATGCATTTCTTTTCTATCCCTCTTTCTTCCCCCTCCCTATGTTTTTCGCTCATGTCCCCATTTCCTTCCCCTTCTCCTGCTTTCGCCTATTTTCACATTTTCTCTTCTCCCCACCCGACCTTCCTTTCATTTTTTTTTTATCGCATTCACTGATATTGGTTTAGCATCTTGATCATGTTCTCTCTCTAGATTTTCCTATGTGTTTCTGTTTTTTCCCCCCGCCCTCTCGAAATACCATAATCTTTTAATCATTCTTTCGCCGCCACCTCCCCGACCATATCTACAGATTTATCTTCATCTTTCGTGTCTTTAAAGTCTGTCTTTATTTCATCTGCTCAAATTCCATTGGCTATCGTACAGTGTGTTTAATCTCACCTACCCGGTTAACCTACATCTTACTTTTTTCCTTTCTATTCTTCACATAACACCCCCCCCCTTTCAAGTTCTCTCCACCTCTTTTGCATACGGCTCGACTCCCACACACACACACACACACACACACACACATATATATATATATATATATATATATATATATATATAAGACTTAACATAAACAAGCGACTGAATGAGAATGGGTAAGCTGTAACTCTAAGTCAGCATTACCACTTCACTCTTGAAGCCGTACGTCTTTTCTTTCTTTTCGTTGTTATTCTTATTAATTTCTCGCGAGACATTTTATTATTCTGTATTTTTTTCTTGTTGTCTATTTCTTTACGCCGCCATCTTCAACCTTTTCTTTTTCGTTTGGTCTTACTCACTACACATTTTTATCAGATTATTAAATTCGTTTTCTTGTAAGATGCAGTCAATGCGTCTCCGGGATTAATAACAACTGCTCCACCACCTCAGCGTTCGTCTTTTCTAATTTGTGTTGTACGCATTTTTGTACAAGCACTACACACGCACACACACACACGCACTATCTATCTATCTATCTATCTCACTCTATAAACAGACGCACACATACCACACATACATACATACACGCACGCACACACACACACACACAAAGGTATGAATAAATCTCACCTTCCCCTACCAGCTCTGTGTTACACACATATATATAATCATAATGTTCAAGAAACCTACCTCTTGACCCATTTATTAATTCTTAAACATTTATTAATTGATTATTCTGCTCTAGTTATCTATTGAGCACTTCGTTAAAAAAATCTGCTGAGTTTAGAGTATGTTAAATTCTCGAAGTCTTTTCGTAATTCAATAGGTCGTGTATATATATATATATATATATATATATATATTGGGGGAACAATATTGGGAAAAAATGTATGAGAAAATGAAAAAAGTTTTCTTGTGACGCGTTTCGTCCGATGAAGACGAAAAGGACGAAACGTGTCACAAGAAAGCTTTTTGCACTTTGTCATACATTTTTACCCAATATTGTTCGTGATATATAAAAATATTTATCGTTATACCACACACACACACACACACACACACATATATATATATATATATATATATATGTCAAGAAATATAGTTTTAAGGTGTGCTATATTTATGGGATAAAGTGCTTAATATCAAAGATATATATAAAAGTGAGCATTGAATCAACACTCAGAAGCGACAGGCAGTTTCATGCTAGACGCACTCGTTAGCATTTAGCATGAAACAGCCTATCACCTTATTAACCAATCGAGGAAGCGTACGGACATGGAATTAAGTAAAACTAAACAAACAGCAAAATCGAACCCGATGCTAATATTTACAACACAGAGATTGGAGAGGATCACCTTAGATAAAGACATTTGTTTGCAATGAGGGTTTTCGTGATCTAAAGATCTATTGAGGGCATTTCAGTATTTTTAAAAGAGACTGTGTCACTTTTCTTATAAATATGTGGCAATGTTCGTGTATTGAACACATTAAAACATCGTTAGTAAATACAAATCATTTGCATAGGTCTTGATAGTGAAACTGATTTCGTCAAATAAAAAAAAAGACATAACAAAATAAAATATTACTATACAATAGTGAATGCATTTCTAGGATAATTCCTTGGACCTGCATACATCTTTGCGTGTATGTGAGGTGAATATGCATGTGTAAATGAGCGCGTTCGAGAGTGTGTGAGGACATCAATTGATTATGATGTAGGAAAGCCTAATAATACAGCCTAATAATAAAGCTATACATAGTAATGATGATGATGTTGGTGATTATGATGATGATGTTGGTGATTATGATAATGATGTTAATGTTGATGATGATAGCGTTTGTTTTTCATGGTCACCCGTAATATAGCGGTGACGATAATAATGTTGATGTGGTGCCAGACAAATAAAGGCACCGCCAGATTACCAACACATATGATTTGATAATGATCATGAAGGTTTTCTGTTAATCCAGACAATCTTTGAGGAAGAAGTGATAATAAAATCAGGGTATACAGTGTGAGGCAAAGTGACTAAACAGATCTTCTCGCGATTTGAATTCAGAGTTTGTCTTCTACTAAACTATTTGAAATTCAAAACTAGTGAGTTCAATATGTCATGTCATTTAACACAGAGCTGGTAGGGGAAGGTGAGATTTATTCATACCTTTCTCATGTGTGAAATACCACACGCAACGAACTCGACCGGAATTTGATTTATCCTTCTGATACACACACACACACACACACACACACACACACACACATATATATATATATATATATATATATATATATATATATATATATATATATATATATATATATCGGCTCCCAACTGAAATATATATATGTAATTTATTTCAGTTGAGCTCTCTAGGGAGAAGTGTAGGTTTTGTAAACAGTGACTATTACGGCTAATAATGCAAGACTCTTCGGTAAATCGGATCGAGTTCACTCAATCACCTTGTGTTTATCTAAAAATAAATACGCTTAAATTCACGTTCATCCCTGCCGTGCTAAAACAGCTTAGTGGTAGAATCCCCGACTGACACCAATTCAGTTGGGTTTCTATCCTAGCTAGAGGCAACCGGATGTCTAGCCACGCTGATGCGTTGTGATACCGCGAAACAGTCTGTCTGTAGATTACTATATATATATATATATATATATATATATGGGAACCTAATTGAAATAATAAAGCAAAAAATCTTAATATAGAACCCAGCTTGTCTATCAATTTAAAATTTTTGATATTTGTTATTATTCCAAACATGGAGCCGGAATGGAGTTCCACAAGCGAGAATTGCGAGAAAGAAAATTTACAGATGCGTATCGCCAGCCCAAATGTGAATTGATGGGGCCCCGATGACATTCATATACTGAGCTTAAATTAAAAAATTTTAGGGACCACAGCGAAGAGCTCATCAAAACAATAACCATGGAAGTAATACACACACACACACACACACACACACACACATATATATATATATATATATATATATATATATATATAATATAAAATTTATAGAACAGAATTTCCTTGCCACAATTCCTCAGCAGTGTTATTTGTGAGCAAAGTGTTTTCTTCAAGAGGATAGTGGAAAATATCTACTAGACTATATATCAATTTTATATACAAAATTTTGAAATACTTATTACCACTTCTCTCTCTCCTCCCATATATATATATATATATATATATATATATATATATATATATATATATATATATATATTATCCTGACTGGCAAACTCCGGCTTTTGACATTTTTATATTCTGAACGAAATGATTTATAAAGAGTGTAAGTTCTATGAGAATAATTCTTTCTTGCTCTCGCACCACTTTTGATCACTAGCTTTGCGACATTTTTTTCGTGTCCCGAATGTAGAAAGAGTTAATTGGATCCCATATACCAAAAAGAACTAAAAAAAAAAGAGAAAGAAATAGTTCAGCATATCTGTATTCACACATAAACGGACGTGCACGCACTCACTGACACAAATTGAACACAACGAATTTTTTCTACAACCTTTTTCATTTTTTTTTTTTTTTTTTTTTCAACTCTTTTTCCCTGTTCATTCTCTTCTCAAATAATTCTCTTTGGAAGAAAGAAAAAAGATATTAAACCAAATATAAATCTGATTAAAAAACACAAAAAAAATGTCGTCTGTTCTATCAATTGTAAAGAATTTTAACCTCAAAACTACATGCACAAAAAAAAACATATATCTAACCAAATGATCTCTGGACTTTATCTTTTTATTCTTTTCTGGTTTTTAAAACTAAAAATCCTGACAGTTTTGCTTATATTTTAATTCGTGGAATGTTATTAAAAAAAATAAATGATGCAATTATTTTTCATTTTTGGCTTTCTTCCATTTAAAATCCTATTTTAATAGAAAATTTAAAGTAAAAAAAAACATACAACATCTTTCGGCGCAAATAATTTTCTGCTTCTTTAATAGAAAAAAAAAACTAACAAACCAAATCATTTTTCTCTTTTTGAAATAATAAAAGCAAAGGAATCAAAAACGACCCCTTTCTGTCTTTCCCACACATACAATACCGTATACGACTTACACCGTTTTTCCAATTACATACTCTTATGGTTAGGCAAGAAGACAGTTCTACCTTGTGTGCAGGTTTGGTAGCAATAGGAAACCAATAGTAATTATGCAGTAAATATATTGGGATCAGTTCTTTTGTAGACTGTTGCTGTAGATGTTACACACCAAAAGTTAAGGTAGCGTAGTCAGCGTTTCTTCTTGCAGCATCTCTCAGAATCATTTCAGCAGAAATAATGAATTTTTCCTGAACTTGGGGAAATCTTTTATTCACTTAGGTTTGTCTATCGTCCGGTTCGCACGCTTCGTCGGTCTTTTGAACAGGAATGGAGGTTTATCCCTTGTTTCCTGTTCAGGATTGGGTTTCCGTTTCATTCAAAACATTTTCCATTTCTTTCACTTCCGGTGGCACTTGAGTCTTAGTGATATTATGACCTTGTTGCATCTTACTCTGTAACCCTATACCTCGAGTGGCGCTTGAGCCTTGTACAGTGAGGAAGACATCATTGAAAAAGTAAAAGGGAAAATACGTTGATAGCATCGCGTATCTTAGTTCCAGGATTCTCAATTTGCATTTCTGATTAAATCAAAATTCACGAATCATGGGGGACACAAAATATAGTGCAATCTTCAAAATAAGAGGCAGTCAGTCTACCCTGCTACTTAACCGGTAGATGGAGGTAGATGGATTCGTGCTTTTTCCAATGGCATTACTGCAAAGGGAACGAAACGGACGCGGATAAATTTGAACGCTACAAACATACTGCACTATATATATATATATATATATATATATATATATATATATATATATATATATATATATTGCTTAAAACGTTATTATAGTGGACACTTCATATTTGAAATAGACGCTCCATTTTTATTTATGAAACAGCGCGTATTATAATTATCGAGCTTTGCATCCGAGGAATATTAATAAAGAAAATGTATCCTCTTCCCGTGTGTGTGAGTGAGTGAGTGAGTGAGTGAGTGTGTGTGTGAGTGAGTGAGTGTGTGTGTGAAAGTTCTCAGTACGACGAATAATTCTTGGTTCGAAGAAAACTGGATTCCAAATGTCCAGTCAGTTTGGTCGTTGTCTCAAACATAGAAAGTGAGTCTATATTTACTTAGGTACAAGAACAAATCCATAGACTCATGATGAAGAAGGTACTTATTTCAGCTGGATGTTTATTTTCATTGGAATCACCTTCTTTGCAAATACAGTTAATCGGACGCTCTTTTGTAAATCATAAGGCATCATAAAATGAAAAT
>CAHIKZ030000569.1:1040000-1042500 GCA_903632075.3 Acanthosepion pharaonis
TTCATGTCTAATCAATAAGTTCCCTCCATTATTTATATAAAACGTGGAATGAGACAAAATTTTGAATTTGCTCTCCACTTAGAAGAATGTCGTGGCGGGGAAATGTCTTCCTCTCCTTCATGAACCCCACTCCAACAATTTTAGCCGGTCTGACCATTCTAACATACAGTGAAGGAGAGGAGACATAAACAGAAGGAAGGGCGTAAAATTGGGAGGATAGAATAAAAAGAAGTCACTTAAAACGTTCAAAAGGTACACAAACTAAGAAAAAAACTAACGAAATCCAACATTTATCATTTCCAAAGATACGGTGCATAAGTAGAAATAATTTATATATATATATATTCTTTTAAAAAAGAGACGATCATGCACAATACGTAATCACAGAATATTTCATTAAAAATAAAATATAAAATTATTGCTTTCAAAGAGCTCAAAATATGTAAAGGACGTACATTTTTGTAAGAAAAAATGTTTCACTAATTTGACTTAAACAATGATGGTCATGCATTCGTGGACAAGACAAATAAAGAACAATATAATCAACGTGTGGAAAAACATTTTTTCAGTTTCCTAAAACACATTTTTTTATCAAAATCTTGTCTCTTCAGTGTTAATAACCAATATCTAATGAAAACACAAAATACGTTTTTTAGAGCTGAAATAATACCAAACCTTTCTCCTTTTAGCTAAAATATCAAGAGTCTTTTTCTTCATTTATTAACAGCAGGTAGTTAATAGTAGTTAAATGCCATTTGTAAATAAATCGAGAAACAAAGCGTTGTATTATGTATGGAAAAACATCCAATCCCTTTCAGATGATTTATAAACATCTGAATAAAATCAGTAGTTAAATATATATTGTTTTTACTTTTTAAAATAATAATTTTGAAATAGTCAAACAGAATGGCTGAAACCAATTTGAATATAATTCTGTTGTTGCCAACGATGAAAATTATCGTATTTCTGAAGTTAAAATGTTGAAAAATTCTATATTCATTTGTTAAAACAAACCTTCTGTAAGCTGAACGTCATTTTTCCAGTCATTGCTCAGGATCGAACTTTTCACAAAGGCTGATTAAATTAGATTCTTAAAAATTATACGATAAATAGCATACCTTGTATCTTTTAATGTTTAATTATAAAGTTTGTATCAATATATTATAACATTCAGTAAATTAAAACGTTATTAAACAGAATAAATTATGTCCTAAAAAACTTCGTTTTCAAAAAACCTCTAAGATCGATGAAATAGTTTGGCTTAATATTAAATACTATCTGAATTCAACAAAAGTAAGTATTTAAATGTACGCCCACTCGGGTGAGAACTGGGACCAGGTCGAGGTTAAAGTTGTTGAGAAGATACATGTCCGTGGACTGGGAACAAATATTATTCTAGTTCCTTCGCCGCGTCACCTTTTAGGGACGAGTCAGGTACCGTAGCTCCGTTCAGAAGGAGAAGTAAAATCCCAGAAATGACCTGCACGAGCTTATATTCAGCTTTACCGTCTTCCTCAGTACAGATAAAGCCTATTCCGGATAGGTCAGCCAAAATATATTTTGTTTCAAATGAGGATGATAATCGCTAATTATAGCAAGAGAATCTAGAAACATAATCTGAAAAAACAAGAAGGATTATTTGGATATGAGTCAAAAGTGGATGTATATTATTTTCATTGATCGACATTCAAAGGAAATTTACCCAAAATACAGTGTCATTAAATGATTAACATCGATAAATATTATTAATTTACTAATCTTACTTTAGTTAGATTTTGCTTGGATTGTTATGTTTTACGGTATATCAACCTTTGATATATTATTTAATGCGTAATTTTGTTATTTTTATAATGAACAACTATATATAGGGCGGTTTGCCCTAGAGAGTAAAAGACACACATAGGTTTGGTTTGCACGAATGTCTAAAAGATATGTTTGGTTTGCATGATATTCTGATAGGCTGACATAGGTTTTGTCTACTTTATTGTCTAAAAGATAGACATAGGTTTTGTGTAATTGAGTGTTTAAATGATACACATAGGTTCACATGAGTGTCCAAAATACACACATAGGATTGGTTTGCTCGAGTGTTTAAAAGCTGGGTATAGGTTAGGCTAGCTTGAGAGTCTAACAGATTAAAAACATGTAGTCACTTTTTGTTCGGTGGCTTGCTTGAGGGCCTAAAAGATAATCCTATGTTTCGCTCGCACGAGAGTCTGAAAGATACACGTAGATTAGCCTTGCTCGAAAGTGTAAAAGATGGTCATATATTAGGCTAAGCAAGAGCCTAAAAGATTGAAACACGTACAGTAAACAAGGGACCACTTTTTGTTGGATGGTTTAGCCATCTGTACGAGAATGCAGTCGGCGTATTATTGACCCCCAAACGACAAGGTTTACCCTAGCATAAGACCATAGACATCAAGCAATTAAAGACGAAGTCTATATCCAAGGGAATAAACTTACGATACGAACTTGCTAAAATTCGTAATACGGTGGG
>CAHIKZ030000569.1:1047500-1067500 GCA_903632075.3 Acanthosepion pharaonis
GCTTGTCTTTTCTTACGATGAAACTCTTGAGAATATTTTAGAACGTTTCGAAATTTGAAAAGTAAACGATATTTTAACACCTCTTTACATCTGTATGAGTTACAATATGAAAATTCTACGTTTACCTTGATAAAGTTCCGCCGGGGACGAGACAAGATGGTAAAAACGTATTCCTTTTGAATCTTACCTATATGAGTAGGATTGCCCATGTTCTAATATTTGAGAGATACACTATTATGTTATATATATATATATATATATATATATATATATATATATATATATATATTTACTTATGTATGTATGTATGTATATATATATAATGGAATCTCCACTTGGTTTCGACGGATGAGGATCTGACAGCTTAGTTGATGCAGTTATGAAATTTTGTTCGATAATCTTAAGTGGCATTTAAGAACAGCTAGTGATTTACAAAGGAGGCCACATACCGAACAAGAGTGAGGATTTTGAGATGAGATCATTGTTAGATTGGCTGACCTTTTAGTTTGTGCTCTCGCTTCTTGAAGATGATTCAGACACGTAGATTGAAATCTGCTGAGTCCACTATAACACTTTGTTCTCCATTCTACCCACTCCAAGGCTAAGCGCTCAAGGGTGATATGTGGTATATTGAGAGCTGAACACACACACACACACACACACACACACACACACACATATATATATATATATATATATATATATATATGCATCTCTATAAAATTATCTTTTCACAAGTTTGCTTTTAGTACTTTTCCTTAAATATCTACGAGTCCGTATGTACGCACGGGGAAGCATATACCATTGGTGGATGTATCATTTAGTAATTTAGTTTTTCAAATGTCTACAAATTTGTTGAACCGAATGAGGATCAGGCTCCAAACAGAACATTAACATTCATTCAGACTAGCCTGCTAAAAATCACCCCATCCTGAAGCAGCCTACAACATAAGTAAAAAATGAAAAAAAAATTAACCGATTTTAATTAGCCTAATTCCTGTATGAGCGTAGTGTTGTTTGGTAAAAGTGTTTTCACAAAATGATGCGCATTGTTTTCTTAAACATTTAAAAACAATGATTTTATCTCTGAAATTTTAAGAGGAGAATTTATTTGCGAAAAAAAAAGGTAAACCTTAAAAATGACATATATCGATGCATGAATTGAACTAAGGATTTCAAAGCCATATATGTTTGATATTTGTATTATCATGATAATATAGTAAATATCCAACATATAAATATATATATATATATGCAACCCCCTGAAGATGGACTCTTATGAGATTGAAAGCACTTGGGTAAAATAAAAAAAATTTGAATTTTTCTCAATCAATTTTCTACAGCCACCATGAAATTAATTCGCGGTCTTGAAAGGATTAAAACTAAAATAAATATACATAATGCGTCTAAATTATTTAACCAAACATGCTAGAATTAATATACACTGACTAAATATACACACACACACAGACAAACACACACTAACTCATACACACATATACGTATGTGTATACATAAATTTATATATGTATATATGTATATATGCATATCTTTATATACATATTTATATATGTATATATACATATCTTTATATACATATTTATATATGTATATTTATATATATTTATATATATATTTTTATATACAATCATATACGTATTGAGATATATATATATATATATATATATATATATATTTATATTTTTATATTTAAATATATACATATGTTTGTATACATACATATATATTTATACATATATGTATATTTATGTATATGTATAGAGATATTATATATGTGTATATATATATATATATATATATATATATACATAAATGTTTATGAAAATATGTATGAGTATATACATATATTTATATATATATATATATATATATATATATATATATATATATATATATATATATGTATGTGTATATATTCATCATATCGATAAAAATACGTGTATGTATGTATATATATATGTATGTGTATATATTCATCATATCGATAAGTACGTGTATGTATATATATATATATGTGTATGTATATATTCATCATATCGATAAGTACGTGTATGTGTATATATATATATATATATATATATATGTATGTGTATATATTCATCATATCGATAAGTACGTGTATGTATATATATATATATATATATATATATATATCTTTATGTGTATATACATATATATATATATATCTTGGATGCACCGTTCATTTTCCGGAAGAAGCTATGCACCACTTTTACTTACTATAATACTTGTTGGTTTTATTGAAAGATACAGGAATTTAATACCTGATACTTAATCATAATTTGTGTACCTTGGTAATTTTAAAACCTCCCTAATCCTGATAATATTTGTATCAACTTGATACGAGATTATAAGGATTTATAATGAAAATTAATATAGTGGGCCGTTGTTAATTTTATTTTCATGTCCGTGCCCACGCCGAGTTTAAGAAAAAGGAATTGGCCACATAACATCATATTGCAAAAGAAGCATCATCAAAAACGAATCTATTCACGACATACATGATCACGACTATGTAAAAAAGCAGAGGATTTATTTGAAGGAGAAAAATGTGAAAACAAATTTAAATTTAAAATATATATGTATACGGTGGAAAGAAAACCACTACTGCATGCACAAACTGATACCCAAGTCCTATACATTCGATACCCTGGGTAAGTTATTAACATCTCCACTCCAGCATCTAAACCGGCATATTCAAGTCTTCAGAATGAATATATATATATATATATATATATATATATATATATATATATATATATATAAAAAAAAGTAGAAAAGGTGTTGTGAAAAATTTAAATAAGAAAAGGTGCTGACCAAACAAAATGTCGGAAAAATTCAAGTTCGTAATGCGCATATGCACAGTTTAGTAACTGATTGCTGTATTGATGTGAAATATGGACGTACAAATTGTGTGTCCCTGGAGATCGGAGATGATCAGAGACTGTACAGGGCAGGTAGATTAACTAGTGCATGCTTGAAATAGGACTGGCTAAAGAAGGAGCCCGTGTAAAGAGCGTGTAGACCTTGGGCAATGTACCTTAAGGGAAGCAATGCCCTCCTCGGCCAGCTGTACAGTTGGGGGTTTATGTCCGAATTTACTGATGGAAGACAAAGGAGAACGTTTACGTTTGAAAACTGCTTCATCAGACGACTGAAATTTCAAAACAAAAAAAAGAAAAAATAATGAAGGAAGACAAAAGAAAAAATATGAATAAATTAATAGGCGAGGGTGGCATTGTTCAACAACAAAAAAATAAACTCTACAGAAACAAAAAAAAAAAAAAAAAAAAACGAAATAAAACAAAGAACTCATTGTGAAGTTACGGACTGTTTGACACATTATAACCGGAACAAATATGCTTCATAAATGAATTCACAAAGTAAATAAATGTTTAAAATAAAAATGAAAAAAAGAAAAAATAAAAACAAAAAAAAAATATTGTCCCATCCCTGTCCCCCATAGACAAACAAAAAAAAAATCTGTGAAGCCAAAAAAAAAAATAAATAAACAAAAAAAAACTGAGATTCACAAACTATTTTCCTCCTCCTCCTTGTTGATGTCGCCGCTCATGTATATTTTCTTCGATTTCATCTGATTGATTTTAAAAAGTTGCTGATCGATTGCCTGGAAACACCTACACAAAAAAGATATTGAAATAAATAAAAGAATGTAAAAAAAATAATAATTACAAAATATTATTTCATTGTTTTTGTGTGATCAATCTTTTGTATATTCTTTTGAAAAATATTGTTTTTTTTTTCAACTTTTATTTCCAAAATCGTTTAATTGTGAGTTTCTTGTATTTCATGTCCATTGTCACATTATCAAAAACGCATCATGCTTAATCAACTGATAGAGCACCAAAGTCAGTCTTGTCGACGATCAGAGACTTCTTATCAAATTCTCCTTACTTCATATTATCTGTGGCATAATGAAATAACCCTGCCTGCTGTATATATCAAGTTCAACATGTGTGCATGGATTTCTTTTCTATTTTAACTTCTTAATTTATTTTTCTTAAGATGGAAAAATAAAAGATTTAGTTGTGTAAATTTCATGAGCACCAGCCAAGACTCGTGAGGGATCCCGTAGCAGCACCAAATATACTGCAACTACAGCAGCAGTAGTGCGTCTTAAGCAAGGTAGCCTTTCCCACTTCAGTCTGGTTATGGATACAGAATTGTCCTTCTCCTGGACTGGTGACCAGCCAAGTCTAGAGAGTCCAAGTTATTATGCAGTGGTGAGAAGTGACGTTTTTATACCTTTCTAAGGTTAATTCTGCGAAAGCGAACACAACATCCTCTGTTGGAATTTGAACCTACCATTTTCTGTACGGATAACCACTAACGTACCCGCATATCCAGATGAGCCGATGTTCATTAGTCAAACATCCTTTTTCCATTAGAATGTGATATAACCTCTCAAATAGACCAATCTTTTTTATAACATTTAACTATTTTCATGGGGGCCAACTAAACATTTTATATTTTCTCTTGTTTTCTTTTGCAAACAAATATTTATAGTCAGACATTAGTTGGGTTCCATACAAAATTCCTGAAAATCAGTTTCATATTAAATTCTTCTTCTACTGCTAAAACGCGATCATGGCTCTCCACATGTTTCTGCCCTTCGTAGCTTTTATTAAATTTTGTCTTTTCGCTATCACTCGTTAGTCGGGGGTTATGGTCTGTTTTCCTTTGTCCCTTCAATCTGTGGGGTAAGCTTCAAATTTTCCAAGCGCGCTTCCCTCATTAAGTGCGCTAGAAATTTTAACTCTTTCTCATGTTAAGAATAAGTAGAGCTGGCCACTCTTATTCGAGGGTAACAAGGCGGATAGCCAATCACTATTGCAGACGCTTGCTTAGGCGCATTTGTGTTTGTTCAACACCCACAGAGCCCACCTGTGGTTTAAACTGCAACTATGCTGAGCAGACCTTCTTTACAGTGATCAACAATTTGAACAAGGCTACCACGCTCAAACACTTGGTCACAATGATTTGTTCACTCACAAGTCTTGGGTCAACCCGTGGTATGGTTTTCAGTCACTTTTCAAAGGTGCCGTGCGCTGATGATATCATTAGGAAGATTCCTTCCTGATAAATCGACCATGTTGAGATTCGAACCCGGATCTCGTGGTAAGAATGCGAAAGTTCTAACCACTCTGCCATGTTAAGGATAAGTCTCCTTTTTGAAAGATGTTTATTCTATATTTTTATATTCAGCAAAACACGTAACCTCCAAATTAAAAAAAAAAATCTTTGTGAAAATAAATCATAACACATGGAGTTTGTGCCCTAAATTGAACGAACTATATGAAGGTTTCATTTGTTTCCTAAAAATAAAATAAACACCTGATTTAGTATATCTTAGAAATTTACTAATTCTTTTTTATATTGTCCTTTTAATTTTATTTTTCAAAATAAGACATTTTAAAAATTTATTCTATAAAAATCTAAAAGAACCCACACAATATATAAGAAAGTTAAGGACTAATTAATATATCTATAATATTTTATATGGGATGTTCGAAATCCCTATAATATTCATAGTGTGAATGCCCTCAGTGCTAACGTAAAGATATACAGAACTATTAACAGTATTAACCATCCGTTAGTACTGTGGGGCATTCACAGCATTAGTATCATAGGAATTTTGGACAACTAATAAAAAATACGGTATATTATTTAGTTCTTAATTTTCTTTTTTTATATATTACTGTTAGTATTCTTTCTGGTTTTTATAGGATAAATAAAAATTAGAAAAAAATATTTTGAAAAAATCAAATGAAAATTCAAGTTAAAAAATAAGTGTGTATATTTCAATAGACCAAATGTGCAAAAATCAGGTTTCGTTATATTTTAAGTAAACTAGTAAAACTGATTGCAATTCACAAAAATATCATGACTAAAACCAGAAACTCCTGACAGTTACATAACAGAAGTATTAAGAAAGTTGTTTGCGTAAACATGAAAATTTGACTTGCCACTTGCTAATTATTATGAAAAAACATTTTGACGGAAATCCACCACCCCTGGCTACTGACAAAGGGTTAATGAATAAGAGTAATGATTTAATATCTGTCTATATCCCTGAAATGATGTATTATTATTATTTACATTATTCGGACTGTTATACTCATCTTCATTGCCATATTCACAACGTTTCGGCCATTGTATGCTCCGGCCTTCTTCAGGTGATTGGAATTTCAAATGAAACCCTTTATTTCGTCCACTGGAGTAGATTGTTTTAGTTCCACTTGCCATGACTCTTCCGGATGTCTCAGTTATTTCTCTTTAACTCAACTTCTCAAGATTTTTGGTCCAGCCCTGTTGTACCCTGTATTGAACTCACAACTCTTTGGGTCTCCTCACGGGATCTAACCAACCTCTTTATCCACTGGACCATGTGTTCTTGAAACGTTGTGAATATGGCAATGAAGATGAGGATAAAAGTCCGAATAATATAAATAGTAATGATTTAATTAAAGCAATAAATTCAATTCGCTTTTTAGTTGATTTCGATGTTGATTTAACCCAGCAATGAAATTTTTATTTCTGAATTAAAAAAAGAAAAGAAAATTCTGACGATTTTGATACATGAAGGCCCAACAGTGAAGTTTAGCACGAAATTGCTTGGGTAACTTCATAGACAATTTGTTTATAATGGTGAAAGCTAGCATCGGCTCAGCTTAATTTTCAATAGAACTGACAGTAGACATCGTGTCTCAAAGTCTTCAAACAACCGCCCAATGTTTTGTTGTCATAGTTGTCAGTTATTAAGAAAAATATCAAATATTTCCTTCTTCTTCTATTTAACATATAGAAAAAGATGGGCATATGACATTTACAGCGCCATTACCATCAAGTGAAGAAAGAATTACTGAGCTGCTACGTGACTTCAATCGTTCTTTACGGCAGCAAATGTTAGACGATTTTCTCGAAGATGAAGAAGTGATTCGAGGCGACGGAGATGTGGTTCTACTGAAGGATGCTGAGGATATCATGGACCGAGCGCTTGAGCAACGATGAGATATTAGCGAGGAAGCAAACAAGGAGGAGGTTTATATTTAACATCAGGAAGAGGCAGCTGAAGTTTCTGGGGCACATAGTGAGGGAGGAGGGCCTGGAGATCCTGATACTCACGAGTCGAATAGTGGGAAAGAGAGACAAGGGAAAACAACGCATGACATACCTAGAGGCCTTGAGTAGGTGGATGGTAGAACGTGGTCTGGCGGAGGTGACAGAAGGAAGGAACTTGTTGAGAGCTGCAAAGGATAGAGGGAGGTGGAGAGCCATGAACGTCTACGTACTGAAAGGATATGGCACATAGAAAGAAAGAAAAATGTACTTGAATCGGCTGGGATTTGAACTTGTCACACTCATTCCAATTTTAGAAACGATAAGCGTTACCCTACCCAAAAATAAATTCTTTAAGAAAGTATTTAATTATGTAAAATAAAATGAAAATATAATTCTTGCAGTATAGTTCAAGTTTTGTAACAGATTACAAGGATGTGAAAAGTGTATTTTCATGGGTCCTAGTAATCGTATATAAATGGATAGGTTACTGTGTGTTTGTGTGTGTGTGGTTTTAGTAAAACCAACAAATTGATTTTATAGGGTTAAATTCTTTGCAAAAATTTGTTTATATTAGTCGCTTTAATATGAGAATTACGCACAAGCGATAAAAACTACCTATTAAATATTCTTTGAAATAAATTGTGACAAGCGATGAACAGTGGATACTTATCAACAACGACACGCACAAACGGAAACATGTAAAAGTTATTTTGAAGATGACAAGAATTGATTGAAATGTGTCGCGCCAACTGACATTGTCTTTGTTTAAAAATTGACTTGGAATATCAACGGGTTTCACGAGAAGACCTTTGAATTGAGAAGAAGAATGCCCCCTCCACCACATCGTTGTCGGGATAAGTGTATTTGTTCATTCGTCTAAAATGTTTGACCCAAAGCTGTGTTTAACGAGGGAATCGCATGCGTTCATGAGATATATAACAGAAGTTGCTCAATCTTTTTTGACACTGGGATGAAAAGGCTATATATCTGCACGCCCAACTCAGAAGCAACATGTCACACGGCTGTGCTGGAAATGCGAATTTCAAGTGTGCATGTCAGTTTTAATAAAAATTGTACGATCTTCCTCAACATTTCTGTTCTCGGTTGACTATCATTAGGGATTACGAGTGACCTTCTTCTTAAGTGCAATGAGAGAGTCGCTGATTTGAAAAGCGAAAGATATTTTGCTTATTGCTTTTCATCCCGAGAAAGTGATTCGTCTAGATTATTTTTTTTATATACGAATTTATGACGTCATTGTAATGGCCGAAATATTATTCGTGGATTTTTTTAAAGACAGAAATCAATTACACTGATATGTAATACATGTTGGTCATAATTTCATCTCTAACTAAAGATTACATATTTACCTTGTAGATTTTTTAAGATCAAATTAGAGATAGCTGTCTATGAAAATCATTTACATCAAAATGTAAGTCACGTTAAAGTAAAAATAAAAAGTAATGGTAAATTTGCAGTTTAAGCCCGGCACAAAAATTGTAATTAAAATTTCCTGAAAATTTCCATTTCGGTGTAAATTTAAATGCTTATTCGAAAATAATAGTAAAAGTTTGCGGAAATCTACTGTTTTGGAGTTATCGACAATAAAATTTCGAACTCATTTGCGTCGCGCTACAGCCCGGCAGCCATTACTAGCGTTGTTTACATACGTTTGTCTTGAGTATTTATGCGCGAAAACTTTACTTGTCTTGTATTGCGCAAACTTTACGTGAAATTTTAAAAGAGCATAATTTTTGCAAAATTAAAAAAAAATTAATTAGAAATGAATTTATAATAACACGAACAATTATAAGGTTCAATTTTTTTAAAATTAAATTTGGGGCTTTAAAAAGTATGATTATTATTACATTATTATTACAGTTTCACTATAAAAAGCTTCATTATAAAAACAACACTTGTTATTGCTTTTCTAAATAACCTAAACAAATTAAAAAAAGAAAATTCAATAAAAGCTTCACTTTCAAATGTCTAAAGACTTTTTTTTAGTTTTACGCAATAATTAAAACGAGTAAGAAGTTAGAAAGAACAGTAAAAAAGCCGTGAAGTAAGTAAGCTTCCGCGCATAACTAATCGAGGCAAACATATGTAAACAACGCTAGTAATGGCGGACGGACTCGACGTAAATGGAGTTCGAATTTTATTGTCGATAACCCCAAAACGGTAGATTTCCGTAAACTTTTTTTCCTGTTATTTTCGAAATAAGCATGTAAATTTACACTGAAATGGAAATTATTAGAAAATTTTAATTTCAAATGGTGTGCCAGGCTTAAACTGAGGATTTACCAAAGAAATTCTTCTACAAAAGCATTTCTGTTCTTCTTTTTTTTTTTAATAAAAATTAGAAAAAAAAATTGAACCCGGTATACGGCTACAGGTAAGAATAATTTTAATTTTCGAAATATTAGGTTGGGTCATAATTTCTCTTATTGGCAAAAATTTGTAATGACGAATCTCTCATCCTAAATAACTGGTCCTTAAATATATCATAATAGGGGATGATTCAATGTACAACGCAAAAAAATCAATACTTAAGGAGCGACTCCAAAGTGAACTTTCATAGAATAAATTAAATGGTGGGCGTGTGGTGATTGTTGACGTACTTTTCATTTAGATTATTTAAACCGTAATGGAATATTAAATGCATATCTATACATTCAGCAGTGGCAATGCGTTTATAAAATTTTACTCGAAAGTTTCTCCTTGCTTGACAAGAGGATAAAAGGCTAACGAAAACAAGAATAACATAGGATACAAATTTGGAAGTTGTTCATCTGTTCTGTGCCAACCGACATATTCACCTGACAACTGGTGATCACTTATTTTTCGAGTGCTGCAAAATCCTTCGACAGGGAAAAGTTTCTCTCATGCGGACCAGACTGAAGAGATCGTCGAATGATTTTTCGTTTCAAAACATCCGGAATTTTACTTAAAATGAATCGAAGAGCTGTCTGCTTAGTAACAACATATTATTGTAAATAATGGCGAATACGTCATTGAATAAAAGGCAATTGTATTTTTATTTTTCGTGGAAGCAAAAAAAAAAAAAATGAATATTATTTATGGCTCACACCTAATTCTTTAACAGATAATGTTCTACAGGAATCCTAGAAGAGTATTGGGAAACGCATTTTCAGAAGTTAGAAGGTACATGGAGTGAGGCAAAAGTCGCGTACCGTATGGCTTAATGGGTAGCACGTAAAGGTCATGTTGTTTGGCCAATTGGAATTTTTTTGTGGCGCCATTTAAAATCAGTTGTTTATCAGACGTGGTCAAGAAATATCGAAGAACTTAAAGAAAGAATTAAATATGAATGTAGCAAAATGACAGAGGAAACTCTACGACGTGTTAATTATTCACATAGGCATATAGTTGAAATGTGTTTGGAAAAACAAAAGGCCATTTTGTACAGCACATATAACAATTAAATAACTAGTAAATAACATTTTCATGTGTAATTATACTTTTAATAAATTATTCCTATGGTGCGTGAGATTTTTTCACCCTATGTATTGGTATCGAATGAAGAAAATTTTTAAATAAGGATAATATTAAAATACATTAATAGATTTTTTGATGAGGAATTTATGGTACTTTTACAACAGCAGTCGGTAACCTTTTGAAAGGGAGAGGACCAGACAGCAATGCAATGTCCCGGAGGAAGACTATTGTAGCTATAGGGTACCATAATTGTTTGTTCCCGACGGAATCACCAATATATGTGATGGCTGTATTACCATTGTTGTTGTGAACGTTGAACGACGAACGTTGCGGTCATCAATATATATTGATATAGAGTTATCAATATTTAACTTTGGCTAAGAAAGATGAGATTAAGAACAATGCGTGAACGCAATGCAATTTATACTTGACGTAAATAGCACATAGAATAAAATACAAAACTGAAATGAATGATTCCAAAACATAACAGTTAGATTTATTAATGTTTGATATACATGCATGCGAACTGAAAAGGTAGGACAGAGTCGTGTCCCTTTGATTGCGAATATTTGTACCGGAATTCATATTAAGAAAGTTTGGAATTGTGAGGTAAAGTTCAGAAGTGATTTCAGAGTTCATGAATGTTGGTAATTGTCTTTAACGTCTGGCCAGCAATGACTAAGACGGGAGTTCCTGAAGGTTAAATCTTGGCACTTAGTAGCAAGGAATGAGACGTGCGAGAGAGATGAATGAAAAGAAAAACTCGAAGAAGTTTACACGTGTTGGGTTTATATAATGGTCGTGTACCACGTGGGAGTCTCAAACGGAGAACGCGGGAAAAACAGTTTGGTCGCGTGCAGGCGGTTTGATTGGATGGAACTGACCAATCAGCAAGCAAGATTGGAGGTGATTGACCAATGAATACTTGTTATAATGTATGGAAGTAGGCTGTTACTTACCAGATAGGAAGAGTGCATTTCCTAAAAAGAGGTAAGGCTGGTTTGTTGTGGAAGATCCCACACTATCATATCAAATGTATAATAATAAACTGTCTCACCTTCAGACCGCTGCATTCAGAAGGCTACCTTGATTTATAGGTTTAAAGAAGAACAATAAAGTTAATGTTAAATTATATAAAAAAGGTACTTTATTTTACTTCAGGAATGAGGATAACCACTAATGCGACAAAAAATGCAAATTCCTTACTACGGTTCAGTTGGCGGGCCGGAAAAAATCCTTCACGGGTGAGATGTGACCCGGAGACAGGGGGTCTCGATTCCTGTTTTACAACGATACTTCTCTTTTAAAATTCGGGAAATTGCGGAAATTTAAAAAGGCATAATATATTCACGAATCATTGCTAATCCATTTTAGGCATTTAACTTTACCTATTTTCAAAAAAGATTGTTTTTGAATATCTTTTAAGACATGTTTTATCGTCTTTCATTAAAAAAAAAAAAAAAAAAATCTTTGTGCATTTTTGTCTGTTGTATTATTTTTTATAGGGAAAGATGTCAAAAGAGAAGAAGCATTTTTTGGAATATTAAACATTTTTATTTACAAAAACTAAAATGTAACTCAGAATATAAAACAGTTTATGGAGAAGGTACTGTGAATAATCACACATGTCAAAAGTGGTTTGTCGAGATTTACGATGCTCTATAGTCAACGAGAACTGTTGAAGGTGAAAGTAAACAAATCAAAGCATTACTCACGTTGTGCCTATGTTATACAAAACAGAAGATAGACATCATATTCAAAATAATCATATGAAGCGTGGAAAATATTTTTGAAAAGCTTGTTCATATTAGTCTTTTTAATGTAAGTTTACACGTAAGTTAAGTGAAATATAACTATTAAATGTTGCGGATATTTGCAACAACGATAAGCAAAAGGTCGTGAATGAAGCGGAAAGAACTATTGTTCCCAACGCCGGTCATCAGGGGATACTTCGCATATATTGAGATTGAAAGAGAATCTATCTATATTTCTGAGATGAGGTATTATGTACACTATTTACATTATTCGAGCTATTGTCCTCATCTTTGTTGCCATATTTATTACAACGTTTCGGTCGTTATACGCTCCGGCCTTCTTAAGGTGGTTGGAATGTCGAACTGAACCCTTTATTTCGCTAATTGGGGTAGACTGTTCTAGTTCCAGATGCCATGTTTAATGGATGTCAGTTATCAGTTATCTCCTGTTATTTCCCCTATCCAAGTTCTCCGCTGCTTTAACCGGGTATTGAACTCACACTCATTGAGTCCTGTCATTTGAGGACACATGGCACAGTGGATAAATGCGTTAGTTAGATCCAGGACAGTGGATAAAGGCATTAGTTAGATCCAGTGACAGGACCCAAAGTGTGTGAGTTCAATACCCGATTAAGGCAGTGGAGAACATTCAGAGGGAAAATAACAAGAGATAACTGATAACTGACATCCATTAGACATGACACGTGGAACTAGAACAGTCTACCCCAGTGAGCGAAATAAACGGTTCAGTTCGACATTCCAACCACCTGAAGAAGGCCGGAGCGTATAACGGCCAAAACGCTGTAATAAATATGGCGACAAAGATCAGGACAATAGTCCGAATAATGTAAATAGTGAAAGAGAGTCCTATTCTATGATTTTCTCCTGGATATCCAAAAGATTGATTTGAACAAATACCGTTGCCAGTTATTCCAACTGAAGTTAGCAGTCGGCAAAAAGAAATTTAAAAAAATAGTCCGGTATTATTTACAATGAAGGATATGCTAATGCTCTATCAGGATAGTGACTACTTCTATTATTTGGTAAATGGATAAACATTGTTACAGTTTGGAAGCGAAGTTCTTATTCATCGTATTCAGCAGACACTGGACATCGGCATTATCATTTCTCGCTATCTTTATTGGAATTTTATGTTGATGAAACAGTTTCAATTGTTTGAATAACTGCAAAAGACACGTTCAACTGAACGCAAAGGAGAAAAAGAAATCTGAAATAATTTTTTTTTAATAACAATTGATTTAGAGCCGAATTGGCAAATAGCGTTTTTAATAAAGTTGAAATTATTTTTTCTTAATAAACTAAAAACAGTTTTTTTCTTTACGTCAATCATTAAAAAAAATAATTGAGGAAGTTTAGCATTAGCAAAGATGCATAAATTCCAAAATGAATTTAAAAAATAATGAACTTGATATAGTAAAAACGGGTCTTTATCCAAAGAATATGTTGTCTGTGGTGGAATTGGAAGGAAGTCACCTTTGATGAACTCCTGGAAAAATCTATTTAAAGAATCATTGTGATAATTTTTTTAAAACAAAATTAGTGTTTTAAAAATCCCATAGGTTAATTTTAGTAAGCGGTGGAAGATAATAAATCCCTAGGAACTTCTTAATAGTATAAAAACGAATAGATATAAACTCACAAGACATGAATAGCGATTTGACTTTGATTCTTAATAAAGTGTAACAAATCAGCACTAATTTCTAAAATATATAAAACTGGAAGAATTAAAATTGGTAAAATTGCCATATCCACTCTTCCAGTACAATATATATATATATATATATACATATATATATATATATATATATATATATCATTACAAATGTGTTAACAGTCATCCAACCGAAAATTATTTTTTCATCGAGAAAATCTAAATAGTTTTTAATTACAGTGTAACCCGGATATAAGAGAGTTGTCGGGACCGGAGAAGAAGTCTCTTATATCCGGGTTTCTCTTATATCCGGGTTTCTCTTATATCCGGGTTTGGTCTATTATATATACATTAACACAGGCTCTAATTTGGCACCAGAGAAAATCTCTCTTATATCCAGGTTTCTCTTATATCCGGGTCTCTTATATCCGGGTTACACTGTATATAAAAATTTATGAAGTCAGTTTAGTTACTGAAATTTTATTAATAGATTTTTTTTCTCCAAAAGAATAAAACCTTGGCAGTAATCAGTTACACCTGGGATTCTCAACCGGGGTCCACATGGGCCCTAGGGGTCCATGTAATATTTCTGAGAGTCCACAGGCAAAATATAATAAATTGAGGGTCCACAATGATATTTTGGTGGTCCATGAAGAAAATCAATGATATTGCTACAAAGTACCTTTTACTCTGGGATAAAGCACAGCTCTACGTTATTGCTTTTCCAATAACTTGTTGAATCGGGATTTAGTCGTGTTTCTCAACTGTTATCAAAAGTTCGCAATAAACTTGACATTGTGAAAAGATGAAACCAGATATAAAGAAACTCGCTGAGCAGCATAAACCAAAGTGATCTCATTGAATAAATATCCCTTTTTTTTTTCTAATCGCACACTTAACTTATATTGGTTTATTAAAATTTTTAACCAGTGTGCATAATTAAATGCTGCAGTGAATTCAATTACCTGAAGAGCTCTGCTCCCCATGGCTTTGACCATGGAAGAAACATTGTAATATTGTAACACAAGATATTGGTCAATAAAAATTAGTATTACTATATTAATTATTATTATTATTATTATTATTATTATTATTGTAGAATAATTTATTTGCATTAAATTAGCTTTCATTAAAAAATGAAGCTTAATTATATAATATTTCTGTCTTACGTTTAATTTAAACCACAAAATTTCTTACGTGGAACTAGAACAATCTACTCCGGTGAACGAAATAAAAGGTTCTGTTTGAAATTCCAGTCACCTGAAGGAGACTGGAGCGTACAACTGCCGAAATGTTATGAATATGGCAATGAAGATGGGTATAACAGTCCGAATAATGTAAATTGTGTAAATTTAAATTTTGAGGTTTTAATAAAACCTCAAAAATTTATTATTGAATAATAGAATATTGTTATCTTTATCAAATAGCTATTAAGGGGGACATCAAGAAAAAAAAAAGAAGGGAAAAGGGGGCCATGGGTAGAAAATGGTTGAGAACAACTGCGTTACACTGAACACAGATAAATATTTAGTCCAATGTAATTGTTTTGAATATAATTATAGATTTCGATCTCAAAATTGAAATCTCGCTAAAATAAAAAATAAAAATGTTTTCTACAAAATGTTTTCTATTTTGAATCAAAATTAGAAAACACATTTGAATCCGATGTACGAGGCAAAAAAGGTTGAGTTATAAGTAATTTCTGTTTTGGGGAACTAGTTATAATGGCGAATGTTTCGATTCGAAATAACTCCTGGTGGTGAATAATGCGTTACATACGACAATGTTCAACGTGAAAGGTAGCGGAATAACAAAGATAAATCTACACAACCGACACTTGATTTTTATGGAAGAAAGATAATGTTGTGCATGTGATATCTCTTTTCCGGAAGAGTTGTTTTGTAGGTGCATATTATGAGTATAAGTAGGAAAGAAAACAATTGACCCTAGACTTGAACAGATTAAGTGGGTAGTGATTGCGAAAGCATTCTCTCAGGAGTCTGTTTCACAACGTAACAATTTTGAGGAAGAAGCTGTCTGAGCAAGAGTAATAGAGAGAACAATTTTGGAACTCGGTTCGTCAGTTCTGAATATCACTCATATTAAAATGACCTTGTACCAACCGATTATTACTTTTTTAACCCCAACCGTAATTGGAATCCCACCGTAACTGTAGAAATTAGTATTAAATATAATTGTATGTTTTAAATAGACTTATGAATAGAACAGTTGTGTTAACGAAAAAAATTAGATTTTCTTCAGACTCGTGCATTGCTTATTTGAACGTTTGTCCAATACAAGACCCAAGAGCCACTCAAGTTTGAAGGTTACTGAATGACGTTGTTGTACGGAGGTAAGTGGGAGTAGGCGCATATTTTGACTATATGCTTATTATGATTATACGCAGCATAGAAAACAGTTGATCCTAGGCTTGAAGAGTTTACAGGGTAGTGATCGTGAAAGCATTCTCTCAGGAGTCTGTTGCACAACGTAACAATTTTGAGGAACAAGCTGAGTGGAAATTCATTTTTGCCAATGGAGTATGTATGGGATATGAATGATTTGATCCTGTGTACATGACATGTCGGATATTAGCTGTAAAGATCTGAACAGGTGGAACTAAGGAATGTAGTTCGCTTACACAGTTTCTATTGAAATAACGATAGAGTATCCAAAGGCTTGCGACATTTCCTAAACCACAATACAAAAGGATTCTGAAGATACCAGGACCGAATATGTGAGCAACGACGAAGTTTTGGAGAAAATGGAAACAAAAAAGAAAATATATCTGTCTATATTTCTGAGACGAGGTATTATAATTATTTACACAATTTACATTATTCGGACTGTCATACTCATCTTCATTGCCTTATTCATAAAATTTCGGCCGTTGTACGCCCCGGTCTTCTTCAGGTGACTGGAATTTCAAACAGAACCCTTTATTTCGTTCACCGGAGTAGATTGTTCTAGTTCCACGTGCTATGCCTCTTCCGAATAATTATCTTAAATATGACAACGAAGATGAAGACAGAGCTCTGAACAATGCAAATAGTGTAAAAGAAGCTAATACTGAACGTCAGGAAGAGAGAGTTGAGGTGTTTAAGTTATATGATGAGGAAGGAAGACTTGGAAAATATGATACACACAGGATAGCTAGAGATCAAGCGGGAAGGAGGAAAACAACGCAAAGCAGTAAGCTTGAGAATGGCGGAACAAGGCTTAGGTGAAGTAACGGAAAGACAAAATTTATTAAGAGTTAAAAGAGACAGTGTTGTATATGTCTATTGTATACACATATTAAGCAGCCACTTTTTGCATTGTCAGCTCCCTTTTTAACTTTATATAATTAACTCCCTTGGTGTAAAGAGTCCTACCAGACTGCACTTCCGGAAATGTGACAGAAAAAAAAAAGATGTAGTTAGCCACGCACACAAGTATTTTTAATCTATTCTACCTTACGTCTTAGTCTCTTTCTCACGGGTCAAACGTCCCACCTAGACTACGCTAAGCCTTTTTTTTCTTTTTATCTGGCAAGATGGATATCAGAAAAGAAGTTATGGAAAGCTATGATCTTCTACGCCATGAAAGAACACGGTGCATAAGACAAGAAGAAACCGCAATGAGACATTAATTGCACATTTATACATCCATCAGCTGCAAGGTGGCCGAAGATATTTGGCGAAAACGTACCCTGTACTGATCAAGCAGAAAAATAATTTTCTCCGTTATGACAGTGAAAGGCCCATAGAACAAGAATTATAGAGAGAACAATTTTGGAACTCGGTTCGTCAATTCTGAATTTCACTCATATTAAAATGACCTTGTACCAACCGATTATTACTTTTTTAACCCCAACCGTAATTGGAATCCCACCGTAACTGTAGAAATTAGTATTAAATATAATTGTATGTTTTAAATAGACTTATGAATAGAACAGTTGTGTTAACGAAAAAAATTAGATTTTCTTCAGACTCGTGCATTGCTTATTTGAACGTTTGTCCAATACAAGACCCAAGAGCCACTCAAGTTTGAAGGTTACTGAATGACGTTGTTGTACGGAGGTAAGTGGGAGTAGGCGCATATTTTGACTATATGCTTATTATGATTATACGCAGCATAGAAAACAGTTGATCCTAGGCTTGAAGAGTTTACAGGGTAGTGATCGTGAAAGCATTCTCTCAGGAGTCTGTTGCACAACGTAACAATTTTGAGGAACAAGCTGAGTGGAAATTCATTTTTGCCAATGGAGTATGTATGGGATATGAATGATTTGATCCTGTGTACATGACATGTCGGATATTAGCTGTAAATATCTGAACAGGTGGAACTAAGGAATGAAGTTCCCTTATACAGTTGCTATTGAAATAACGATAGAGTATCCAAAGGCTTGCGACATTTCCTAAACCACAATACAAAAGGATTCTGAAGATACCGGGAGATAACGTTGTGCATGCGGTATCTCTTTTCCAGAAGAGTTGCTTTGTAGATGCATATTATGAGTATAAGTAGGAAAGAAAACAGTTGACTCTAGACTTGAACAGATTAGGAGGGTAGTGATTGCGAAAGCATTCTCTCAGGAGTCTGTTTTACAACGTAACAATTTTGAGGAAGAAGCTGTCTGAGTGGAAATTCATTTTTGCCAATGGAATATGTATGGGATACGAATGAATGATCATGTGTATATGACATGTCGGATATTAGCTGTAAAGATCTGAACAGGTGGAACTAAGGAATGTTGATCGCTTACACAGTTTCTATTGAAATAACAATAGATTACACAGATGAATGCGACATTTCATCTGTGAAAGGAAGGTGTAAGGAAGCTGATTTATAATCGAAAGTAATGAATCACCTACAAAGGCCGCCTAAAGGATTTTAAACTCTGTCGAGGTTAGGAAGTGATGATTGTGAAGCTCCAGGTAAGATATGCCAACAATTCTCGCATTTTCCTCTGATCTGACTCTTGAAAAGTATGAAGCCCTATTAAGAAAAATTAGCGTAATTATTATTAATTAATGTATCTTCAGTATTTTCAGTGAGTTTCAGACACTGAAGAGACAGCTGTCTTCAAATCCTGATATATCTAAATCTAAATGGCGCAGCCACTCATATCCGAGGATGTCCGTCTTCTAGGGTGGTTAGCTAATTCCCGTTGTAGATGCCTTCTCAGGCACATTCTGTATTTATTCAACACCCACAGAGCCCACATTTGTTTCATTCCGCAACCATGCCGAGTTGCTTAGTTACGATTTCTCGGAGAAATAAGACCAGCCCGCTCAACCCCTCGGTCACGATGACTTGTGAATTCGTGCTAGCACTACCATTGACGACTCCATCGTATCTCGTGATTTCGAGATAACAGAGGGGAAATAAGGAAGACAAACTCGTAGGTAAATAATGAAAAAGATTTAAACGGTTCACTTAGCAATTGACTTAATGCTAACCCGAGCATCCCACAGAGCAGGATGTGGTACAAGGCCGGTATAACGTGGTTTTTTTCCGAGCCCGTAGGCCTGGGCAAAAATTCCCTGTAGACCCCGGAGTCGGGTTTGTCTGTCTCCCCAGACGAGAAGCTACCCTTCAGCATAGCCTGATCTGGGTTCGTCTCTTCTTTCGGGCAGAGAGTTCGACAAGCACTAAGAGCTTAGCGAGCGGCTAAGACCTAATGCTAACTCTCCTCAACTCCGCTTATTTACATAAACAGACGATTCCATTCACATATGACAGGCTCCCAAGAGTTACGTCTACCCATCTTCACTCACAAGACTTGCTAAAACCGTGGTATGGTTTCAGGCACTTTCCAAAAGTTATGGTCGAATATATTTTACTGGGATCTTGATAATATCCAGAAGTCCCCTTCCTGACAAATAGACTATGATAAGATTCGAACCCGAGTCTTATGGTCAATAAATAAATAAATAAATAACGTTCTAACGAGTCGGCCACGCGCCCATATGACGGCCTAATTTTTTTAGGTTTATATCATTTAAAT
This sequence comes from Acanthosepion pharaonis, assembly GCA_903632075.3. Taxonomy (NCBI): domain Eukaryota; kingdom Metazoa; phylum Mollusca; class Cephalopoda; order Sepiida; family Sepiidae; genus Acanthosepion; species Acanthosepion pharaonis. The sequence goes on from CAHIKZ030000569.1 coordinate 1,067,500, forward strand.
G